>CM039598.1:57754669-58202600 GCA_022457205.1 Saccharum spontaneum
GACTTTTCCCCTAAAACTACGGCTCGTTTGGCTCGTGAGCGGCTCACGAGCCAGCTCGAGTTAGCTCGTTATAGCTAACGAGCTAAAATCCTGGCTCGGCTCGGCTCGTTATCATAACGAGCCGAGCCGAGCTGAGCCGAGCCAGCCACGAGCCGAGCGAGCTAACAAGCTTCGAGTTTTTCGTCCAGCCTTAGTTGTGATAATGGCGTATCTGACATCATTATCAGGCAAAGCACATTTGATTGCTTTCCAGACTGAGATATCCTATATATCATCAATAACAATGAAATACCTACACATATGGTTAGATCAGTAAAATTAATAACAAAACTAAGTTATTAGTAAAATTAATTATGAAATTAGGATGGCAAGTTCCAATATTATACATCACCTTGTTCTGTAAATTAAGGTACAAACATCTACTGGATTAGCATGTACATAACAAAATAAGTCCCTTAAAAATAATTGTCAAAGAAGAAGGAAATTACTAGCAAAAGAAGATCGTTGTCACTACTATTTCATTTCAACTCAAGAATAATGCAAAAAAAGCTTAAGTAGTTGTTTTAAAAAAGCTTAAGTAGTTGTTATGTTTATTTAACAAGAACATGCATGAACACATGTCATTAACCATATATGTAGACTTGTTATTATGAAGTGAAGGGCCTAAGTTATCAAGGCTATAAACAAAACTTCATACATACAAATCAATGGCATGAATGCTTCCATACCTTTTGTGTTTAAGAAATTCTCTGAGTACATTGATGAGCGTCCTCTCCTCCAATATTTCTTCATTGATGTTCTTGCTGAGGTCATAGAGCAAGCCCTTAAATAATTCTTCAAGTCTGGAGTTTGAGATACCGAAACAAAAGTGCAACAATCAAATAGTGCCCCAATCTTTTCATACACTTCATTAGCAAGAGTTGTCTTTCCGAGCCCCCCAAATCCTACAATGGAAACTATCTTGCCTTGGTGCAAGGGCACTCCATTGTCTCCCATCAAAATCTTGACTAACTCATCTATGGTCTCATCAATGCCAACAAGCTCTTTAATCTCTGCATACTGAGAAAACAAACGTGGGTCCACGATAGTTGTGGTAGCCTTATCAACACCATGGCTGATCTCATACCTGCGCCGCCGTTTATGCACCTCAACCACACGGCTCTTGATGTCTTCGATTTCAGTAGCAATCCCATGGTGGACCTTAGCCTTTTAAAAAAAAACAACACTTCTGTCAATGAACTTCCTAATGCCATGCAACTTGGTTGATTCATCATCGTCACTGCCACACAACATGAATGTGTCAATGCTATCATCAATATCACTGGACAGCTCCCTCAAATCCTTGCCCAGATCTTGTCCTGAATGTCAAGCTGGTCTACCAGTGTGTTGGAGACCTTCTCAGGGGCACCTTTCATGCTCCGGAGCTCAGCTTGGAGAAACTGGATCTTCCCCTTGGCCCCCATTTGTAGATTGTACTCCCCGGCGAGGAAATCACTGAGTTTGGTGATGGCGCTCGACACTGCCCCCGTTATGACATCCATTCATCTATAATTGAGGAACCAAAGGAGTGAGACTACTAGGTTCACATGCACAAGTTTGTGCTGTGATGACCAGTGACAACTCATTAGTCATGAAAATGAATGAGAGCGATGAAAGCTACTCCCTAATAAATTAATTCTTACAGATGTTTTAAGTAAAACCTTTTTTTATGTTTGATTGAATTTGTAGAAAAGAGTATAGAAACCAATATAAACATATTATGGTATATCTAATAATAGTAATTTGGTTCAATAAATCTTAGCACTCTTTTATTTATATAAACTCGGTCAAACTTAAACAAATTTAGCTTAAGATAACTCTAAAAATTAATTTATTCAGGGACACAGAGAGTACTAGTAAGACACACCTGGATGTGTATGTGGAGCGGCTGCCAGTTTTGCAATCCGGGGGCTGCTCTCGGCTGAATCACTGGATCGTACACTGGCACTTCAACATGAAGAGTGCTGGGAGCTAATTGATTTGAAACTTTCCGGGATCTGTCTTGGAGGGGAGAAAGATATAAAGGATACTAAGGCAATAACAGAGGAGAGCTGTAGTTAATTAGGAAGGAGATTATTTTTTTGGAGCAAATTAGGAAGGATATTAAGGCAAGCTTAGTAGTACTAGTAGGAATTCATCGTCTGATCAGTCGTCGTTGTCGTTCCTTTTGTCTCGGTTCATCTGCACTCACCAACCATGCCGGCCAATCCTATGGTAGTGCTTCTTGTTGACGACAAATACTGATGGATTTGGCAGAGTAGACCAACTCCCCGGTTACTATGCTTGCTTAAGAATTCTGCTGCGTCAAGCAACCTCTCCAGATGTGATGAGTTGAATAATTAATTAACTGGCCTTAGTGAGTGATGGCACTGTCACCAGAAACAAAGCTGGCATTATTGTACTGTCATAGATTTTTTGTGCATTATCCATTCCCAACGGATCACCAATGTACTAACTCGTTCGTGCTTTTGGATTATTGGGTGAGATGTTGGAACAAATCACATAGAAACATAACAGAGCAGAGAACAGAGCACATAGAGCATGCTTCGTAGCTGCAACAATATGCTCTATGGTCTGCCTTCTCACCAGCTCACAACAAGACCAATGCCACAAGCTGGAAATCAACGCAAATTTCTCCTTTTCGTCACAAAAGGTGATTCCTAACAAACTGTGCTAACTGCAACGTAATACAAACTAGGCAAATTATCACAGCTCGCAAATGAGATGTCACCAATATTTTGGTGCTAGAATCTGAAATCTGAAAAAAAATCCAAGACTAGAGTTGCAATCACAAAGCTGTATATTTTCCGTGCCCCGTGCCCACAGTCAACTGAGTAAGTGACATATACTTTTTTAATCAAGCAAGAGAGCTTCTGATTTTATTAAAAATGATAAACCTAGACTGGACAATACAGCAGAGGAACAATGAGTCCCAAAACGGTTAGGCAACCACAATAAAAAAAATGTACAGATACAATCTGAGCACTGTTATGAGGTGTGTTTTGTGCACAGTTGCTGCTAACTTGTACTTCGTAAGCAGACATCAATACAGATAAATCTGCAGATATAATTTGTATGTGTAACCTTCTTTTTGTTTTTTTAACAGACGTCCAAGTGACTTATATTGCAACACATGACTTCCAATTGTTCGTAACCAAGTCACTGATTGCTGGTTGTAGGTTCGTCAGGCCGTGCATTATTGCACTACCATTCGCCAAAGGCAACGTCTCCTGGACTCCCACAGTCCCTGCAACACATGACTAATGTTAGCAAACGATCTAAGTAATGAGAAGCAATGAAGACATCCAAGTTAGCAGCAAGCGTGCACGAAGAAACCTCATAACAGTGGTCAGATTAAGTTTAGTGATTGCAACTTAACTAAGAGGTTAATATGAATCTTAGACAGAAACAGATGATGTTTGTTGCAAGTTTAGTCCATCATGTAATCCCTGTTTTGGAATCCAGTAGTGCTAGGTTTTGGTAACCATGTCGTTACCATTTATGTTTGGTGTTGGCAAAACTCTTTTCCTGCTTAATGAAATACGCGCCATTGGTGTGTTCTAAAAAAAGAAACAGAGGATGTTTGGGGCAACAAAAAAAAAACAATGCACAACAGTAATAAGTGTTGGCCATTTTAAAAGACTGGGACGCATCTACCACATCATACTGCAACTAATCATATGCATTTACTTTGACATTCACACTGCTGAAAATAAAAAGAACGGAGCACACTGAAACAGAGCATGCTTCCTTGCTGCAACATTATGCTCTATGGTCTGAAGTCTCACCAGCTCACAGCATGATCGATGACACAAGCTGGAAAATCAACGCAAAAATACTTTTTCCTTGTTCATCAAAAAGAGTGGACTCTTGAATATTCATATGAACAAACTGCACAATAAATACCATGTGGTAGAAACTAAGCAAACATACTTTATTATGAGAGCCTCAGGTATCCTAACCAATTGCACTAAGCTGCAGGAACACACCCTACGACCATTTTGGTTTCATGTGCCCATTTACAGTAATCTCAACATCACGTTCTTTTTCGTTGAACATCCTACATGCACCCATAGATTCGCACAAACAAACGGTAGAATGAATACAACCCAACCCTAGAAGCTAAGCAAATGATTTATACCTTCACAAAAAAATTTGCTTTGCGAAGCCTTAACAAATTGAACCATTATTGCACCCAACAGGTACACTGTCTGTAATGTGAGGTCTGAAGAATCTAGCAAAGCACTAGCACTGGGATAACCTAGCTTGCGCATTGTTTTTGTTCTATCCAGATTTGCTGGATTGCCAGGCCGTCACATTTCTATGACATTCCCCAACGGAACCTGCATGGAGATGTCCGCGCCGCATTGTTGACGTCAGCAAGCGATATTGGTACTCGAAACAAGATAGTAGAAAAAAATTTATATCCTTTATTACTAATGTCAACAAAAGAGAATAATACCAGTTAAACTAAAAGATAGTAAAATTTAGCTGGCTAGTAAGACGTCCAAGTGAGGACCAATCATGCACAACACGCACATCATAGTAGTAGTACTCAAGTAATCAAATGTATTCCACGCAAGTCAATCATTTTTTAATGCTCTTCAACATGCGCATAGCCGATTCTGTCAGTCTGTTTTGTCTAAAATGCAGGTCTTAATCGCTGTCTCATTGTGCTCCTACTTCTTAAGAACTTAATTAATAAAGGAAGTTTATATGTTGCAATTTATAACCAACAATTATTTGTGGGCTGCAGCGAGGTGAATCTGAATCAGAGAAACAATTGTAAGGAACAAAGGAAGGTTTGCCGAAGGGGAAAAGGAAAGAGGCAATAATAAGGAACAACAATTGTAGCCAGCGCCCTTTCACCTCTTTTATGTGGCCCACGCGCACCTCAGAGCATTGGCTGATTCGGATGGCTTTGCAGCTGCACAATTCGAAATTCTTTTCGCAATCCATCAATGGCAATCTGAAACCGAGAAAGAACAGAAGAAAATAATTTTAGAAGAAAGGGGAAACAGCAAAAGGATGATTGGATCAATGGATGTTTGAACTACGGTAGGTAGTGTAACAAACCTGTGCCTTCAATCCGTTTCCCGTTTATACTAATGTACGGATGATTGGGATGGATTTTAGTGACACGTCTCAGTGCAGCCTCAAATTCCTCCACCTCCTCGTCGGTAGCGGCTGCACAATCCAAATAAACCAAAAACCACTGGAGCGAAGCAAGGTTCCCTATGCCTAAGTCAAGACCACTACCATAGCTGCCAGCAATTTCTCTCGCCCCTCGCGCAGACATCTGTAACTTAAAGACTCTCAGCCTCGGCATAGCTCCATGCAGCAACACTACAGGCCCCACGAATCCCATGAACGCGCAGTATCTCAGGCATGCAAATGAACCAGAACCAACGACGAACCCCACAAGGATTCCGAAATCCTCACGGTACACAAACAGACTTAGAGAGCGGAGAGCAGGCAACTTGCCGAGGATGTCGAGGTCAGCCTGCTGTACCTCCCTTACGGAGATGGACAGCTCCGAGAGACCCGGCACAAGTGACGGATTCAACCATGCCGGTAGCCTTGAGAACCAGCAGCACTCTCGTGTATCCAGATTACAGAGACTTCGAGGGGCGACCCAGCCATCCAATCCACCAATGTTCGTTTGACCACCCTGGACCCAGATAGTAAGTTCTTGGATCTTTTGCAGCTTGTGTAGGCACTCGACCAGCTTGTGGTTCCATTCATCCAATGCAATATGGAGTACCCTAAGTTCTGTTAGCTGACCCAACTCCTCTATAATGTCCATGTTGGATTCATCGAGGCTTAAACGTGATAGCTTTTCAAGGCTTGTCAGGCTCCCAATACCATTCGGCACTCTCGTTGATAGGTCGATGTTCAGGCACATCAATTGTTTGAGCTGAACAACATTTGATGGCAAGCAAGAAATTTCATTTTCCCAAATGTCCAGTATTTGTAGAAATTGCAAGTTCCCTATTTCTTCAGGTAGCTCCACAATGCTTGTGTTACCTAGTCCTACGTACCTCAAGTGAAATAGACTCCCAAGGCACTTATTAAGGTTGTAACCTTGTGAAAGATCACAACCTCGTAAATCCATCACACGTAAAACTTGGAAACTCTGAAGGACTGGTATTATACCAGAGGCTGATGGCACGACAACAACAGACCTTACTTGTTGCAAGCTCCTATGTGTCAGAGTCATAGAATCGTCATCTTTGCCGTTTTGAATGGATAGCCTCCGAAACTTACTTGATGGAGGCATTTGGTCCTTACCATTTAATACAGTAACAAAGTTTGCTTCACTTGACAAGGAGCAGATAAGATCAAGCACCATGTCATGTACACGACATTTATATACAGTGTAACCTAGGCTATATATGGGTTGGATCATACTTCTGTTTATGAGCTCATTGAAATAACTCTCTCCGTGTCCAAATAGGCTCTTTCCTTGTTTCTCAGACTGAATAAAGCCTTCGGCTATCCACATCCATATCAAATGATCTTTTTCTATTATATAATCTTCAGGAAACATACTGAAGTATAATAAGCATGTCTTCAGATGGGATGGCATATTATAATAGCTAAATGACAAAATCTTTCTCATATTCTCCACATCAAGATTGTTCTCGAGACCGGTACCAATGGAACGGTACACCTCATACCAATCCATCTTATTCCTTGCTTTACAAGCTAGCAGACTAGCCATCGTAATAATAGCCAAGGGTACACCGGCACATTTGTTTAGTATTCTATCAGATACTTCGGCCAGCTCCTCAACAGGGCATTTTTCTGTGTCATCAACATTGTCATTGTTTTCAATACCAAATACTCGTTTGTACAGTAGTTTCCTCGAGTTATTCTCAGAAAGGGCTTTCAACTTGTAAGCACCACCAACATTTTCAGCAACATCAGCATTACGTGTAGTTGTAATAACTATATATCCAACATCATTATCAGGCAAAGCACATTTGATCACTTTCCAAACTAATATATCCCATATGTCATCCATAACTATGAGATACCTATACATGCATTAAATTATCAGTAAAAACTAACCTAGGACGGAAATATAATTACAATCAATTGGATTAAGCTACAAATAGCTTAAACTGAGATAGTTAGGTCCAATTGGATAAACATGTATGTAAACAAAATTTTTCCCTAAATATATATCTTTGCCAAATAAAAAAAATTCCACTTAGGAAAAGAAAATTGTTGTCGGTGCTATTTCATTTCCACTCAATAACGATGTGAAAAAGCTTAAATGGTTGTACATTATTTTTATTTGACCAGGACAAGCAGGGAAATTTCTCACTTGTCATGTGCATACATACTTTTATGAAATGGAGGGTGTAAAATAAAACTTCATATGTACAAATTGATGGCTGGAATGCTTCCATACCTTTTCGTCTTAAGGAATTCTCTGACTACATCGATGAGCCGCCTCTCATCCAATGTTTCTTCATTGATCTTGCTAAGATCATACAGCAATCCCTTGAATAACTTCTTCAAGTCAGGGGTTTGGGACACCGAAACAAAAGCACAACAATCAAATAGTGCTCTAATCTTCTCAAACACTGCTTTGGCAAGAGTCGTCTTTCCGAGGCCCCCAAATCCTATAATGGAAACTATTTTGCCTTGCTGAAAGGGCACTCCATTCCCATCCATCAGTACCTTGATTAGCTCATCCCTTGTGTCATCCATTCCGACAAGCTCCTTCGCCTCTGTGTAGTGAGCAAATAAACGAGGGTCCACCAAAGTATGTGTGGTTGGCTTATCAACAAACATATCAACATCATATCTACGATGCCTCTCGTGCACCTCTAGGACACGCTTCTTGATGTCACTTATCTCAGTACCAATCTCATGGCGAATCCTAACCTTTCTAAACAAACCGACACTTCTATCAATGAACTTCCTGACGCAATGTAGCTTGGCTGACTCATCAACCTTCCCACGCACCATGAATGTGTCGATACTGTCCTCTATATCATAAGAGAGCTCCCTCAAATCCCTGGCCCAGATCTTGTCCTGAACGTCAAGCCGGTCTGGCGGCGTGCTGGAGACCTTCTCGAGGGCACCCCTCATGCTCTCAAGCTCAGCTTGAAGGAACATGATCTCCCCCTTCACCCACTTCTGCAGATTGTACTCACCAACGAGCAGCTCGCCGAGCTTGGTGATGACGCTTGGCAGTGCCCCCGTCACAATCTCCATGGATCTGTCCTGGTCCTGGACAAGCTAGCGTGAGTGACGAGGTCGCTGTGTGAGTCTGCGGCTCACCTGCAGTAAAGTAAACGGTGGCATGGGGAGTCACTGGATTGCGAACGAGAAAAGTGCAACAGCTTGTGAATCACACGGCGAGCCCAAGCACCTGCTGAAGGCTAACTAGTTCAATCGATGAGGGTGCGATGTGAAGTTGATCTGGTGAAAAAAAAGGAGATGGATCAAGACCAATTTTAGGGACCGACTGCTCACCAGATGGTTGCGAGTGGAGCTGCTGGTGAACACTGGATCAAGCTGTGCTCGTGACCCGATTGATCTCACTTGATTTTGATTTTTGAAGCTGCCCTGCTGTAGCCACCCAGGCAGCCAGACACAGCTCACTTCTCGGTTCTCTCCGCTTCCTTAGCTTCGAACTTGAAGAGGATGACCAAAAGTCCTACAGGACGAATGGCATGCCAATAATACATGAGAGAGAGAGAGAGAGAGAGAGAGAGAGAGATATGCACAGCAGCCAACCACTAGGCATGTGCACCTCACAATGGCGACACCCACGCGCTGTCTGTGTCTGCAAGTCAAAGGTCTTCGAGGTGCCCAGCGCCACTCCATCTATCTTCCTACTTTATTAACGAATCTTCCTACTTGATCATGCACGCCATGTAAGCCGCAGTGCATCTTCGTACTAGTAAGACACACCTGGGACCGAGCCGAAGCTCGGATGGTGCGCTCTCCCGGTGCGGAGGCCACTGAGTTCACGTGATTTCTCACCGCGGTTTTTACAAATAATAATTTTGCAGGTCTTGGACGTACGCACCCATTAGGCCACTAGCCCCATACACTTTGGTCCATGTTAGTTGGTTTTGAGACTGAATCGTGCTTTGTTAAAGTTAAAATATTTGTTTTCGTGAATACGCATGAGTGTGCGTATTTTTGTATTAGGAAGGTAGAAGTTTTAAAAGTACAAGGGTGGCCGATTCCGGCCCGACCGGGACCACGAAGGGCTACATTTTGAATAAAACAACCCTGAGATCCGTCACTAGGATCAACCTAAAACAGTCGGCGCGACCGCCCCCGACAAGCTGGGAACAGCGAGTCGAGCGCCTCAGCGTCTGCCTCCATAATGTCACCCGCGAAGAAGGACTCGTACGAATCCTTAGCCGCAGAGGAAGGCGGCGCTGAAGGTTCCAGGAACCCCATCTTCCTCATGAGGAGTACCTCACCGCGTTTGGACGCCGGGATGTGGTCCATCCGTTGGTCGGCAATCCGCCTACTCCGCTTGGGTACGAACGGCTTGGGTGGCGGCTGCTTGGGTGGGGAAGTGATGAGGAGTGGTGGCCTCACCACCCGGACCTCCTCAGTGAACCTGGCCAGCTGCCGAGTAGCTTCAGCAGGGGAAGGCGAGTCCTCCTCCGTCTGCGAATCCGCGCTCGTCAAAGGAGCGAAAGGCATGCCCAGCACAGGTGACGCCGGAGGCGTCTCGAGGTCCGCCGTGCTGCGTGGTGCCGTCGAGGAAGGGTCCTGTGACGAAGCTTGCCCCAGTGGAGCCGAGCCATCAGGAGGCTATTCGACCACCGGGCGGGCCGCGGCGAGCAGGGCGAGCTCCTCCAACATCGGGTCGACTGAGCCGAACTAGGTAGCATCCACTAACTAGTTTATTTACTGCTGAGATCTCTGTTATTCATCTTTTAATTTGACCTGTCGTTCCATTTGGCTCGATCCATCAGTGCTCACCAACCATGCCGACCAATCCTATTGTTTTACTGCTTGTTTATTTAATATAGTGTTTTTCCTACAATAAATATAGTTCTCAATTGTAAAAGGCACCCACGCTGCTAAAAACAAAATTTTGAAGGCTCCCTCGTCCATTCATCGCGGCAACATTTATTTTCCACTAGCTCTATAAATCATGGGATGAACCCTGCCGCCTCAGTCAAATGCTATTTACAAGAGCGAACCTCTTCATGTTAATTTGCGAAGACTGACTCTTAATATGTCCATCTCTCTAAATAGTTAAAGAAAAAATAAAACTTTTCACACGAAGACTGACTCTTAATATGTCCGCGCTCAACAACCATGCCAGCCAAACCTCTTTTATTACTACTTGTTTATTTAATATAGGATTCCCACAATAAATATAGTTCTCAATAGTAAAAGGCACCCTAGCTGCAGGCTTCATAGTAAAACCACATTTCATAGCCATGCTAGTCATGCAACTATATAAAAAACCACATTTCAAACCATCTAGAGGACCAAATTTCTTGGGTTTCAATAGTTAGAAGGATTTGGGTATCCAATTTCTTAGTTCATAGCCATGCAAGTTGGAAGTTATAAAAATGACCTTTACCTTTTCATTTTATTTCCAAGGCTGTCACACCAATCCGACTAAGCATTTGGTGGCCCAGTGTGACAACTTGTGTGTTTGGCTATGCATTTTTCCGAAGCAGCCGTACTTTGCATAATCTATGTTTGATGTGTTCAAGTGGGCTCTTGACGCTCTTGTCTGGTCAGCCCGTTCAGTTTCAGACCAGCTCCGTTACAAGGCATGCCACCATTTTATAAAAAATAAAAAAAGCATTATTATAATGTCGATGAAAGTCTTTGCCGTGTTGTTCCCGTAGCAGGTGCAGATTTTTTCCCCCTTTTGAACAAGGAGCAAAACTTTTACCGTTCA
Source organism: Saccharum spontaneum (assembly GCA_022457205.1). Taxonomy (NCBI): domain Eukaryota; kingdom Viridiplantae; phylum Streptophyta; class Magnoliopsida; order Poales; family Poaceae; genus Saccharum; species Saccharum spontaneum. Next base: position 57,765,618 of record CM039598.1, read on the forward strand.
GAGACTGACAAGTCAAAGAGAGTTGTTGGTGGTTCACCATCTCCATACGTATTAGGGATGAAAACGAAAATAATAATCTCCGATTTTCGGAAATCGTTTTCGAGTTTTTTCTAATTTCTAGGCCTAAACGAAAACGATAGCAGTAATCGAAAAAACGAAACCGATAATGATAAAAATAATCGGAAATGAAAGCGAAAATGATTTTGCCCTCTTCCGATCGTTTTTGAAGATTCCCGTATTTAACCGGTAATTTACCGTAGGTAATTACCGATTCAAAGGCCTTTAATTAATGAATCCTAATTTATTTATAGACTATACAATGCATTACAATCTACACACGCAAGCATAGAAGGTAAATATTTTTTTGGAAAGGAACCCATCTACACACGCAAGCACATAAGACAAATATTTTTTTTTGAAAGGAACTATCTATACGGAAGTATTTCATCTGTATAAATAATTCATGTTTTGATCACTATGCTATGTCGAGTCAACTTATTAGAACATGGTCATTTATTTGTGTCTTTGTCAAGAATTGTCGTATTGTTGCGTGGTTTGTCATTGTTTGAGACCTAAGATGGTGTGAACTGTGTGGTTTCAGCTTGTGATCTTGTCAATTGTGACTTTATTTATCATTGTCATGTGAGATGGGTCGAGTTATATGGATCTTCTCATGTTCTACGGTTTGACATGTTTATCGTTTTTGAGGATATCGTTCTTATAGATTCCGATCGTTATCGATGTATTTTCCGATTGACTACTATCGTTTTCGAAATTACCGGAATATCGGCGCCGTATTCGTTTCCGACAATATCGTATCTATTTCGTTTTCGAGAAAAAAAATGAAAATGAAAGTGATTAACCTCCTATCGATCGTTTCCGATCGTTTTCATCCCTAATACGTATCCATTGAACAATTCGTGCAATCACATCTTGGTTGCCATTCCCAAATTGTAAATCCCAATATGCACATTTTTAGCTCCACTTGATCGAATGGATTGTGATTTTATAGTTAGTGACGGAAGCTGCAAATTTCAAAGCAGCTCCCGAAATGTTTTTTTCTTCATTATTTTCTTACAAAAGATTTAGATAGCGTTTGGTTCGCCAGAATGTAACGTAATTGGATTATGGAGGGTAACGATTACCGATACTGTTGTTTGGTTGAGCTCCCTTGGGTATCAGGTACCGTGTAATCTGATTACAGCCTATTCATTCCCGTTCCCACCCGTCCTCGAGTGTAATCCGTGATACCGCCGCCGCCGCTCGAGCGCTTCTCCTTCCCCGCGTCTCCCGGCGGCTGCACCTCTCCATCCTCTCCAGGACTATCCCCATTGAAGGGTGCCTTTTTTTTTCTCTCAAATAAGTTCATAATTTTTTGCCACTGAAAGACTGACAAACTATGGAGTTGGTGGTGGTTCACCATCTCCATACGTATCCCCATTGAACAATTTGTGCAATCACATCTAGGGTGTTTATAGATTATTGATGATATTATACTTAGTGACGGAAGCTGCAAAGTTCACAGTAGCTCCAAATATGTTTTTTTTTCTCATTATTTACTTACAAAAGGTTTAATGTTATTCTTCTCCAGAAATGTTCAATTGGTCATGCATATATTGATCGCTATTGCTGGTTAAAATACTAGTAATGTGGGGAGTTTTTTATCAGCTAATTGTTCAATTGTGAGTGCCATGAAAGGAATGGCAGCATTCGTCATGGCGGCACCCGAGTCATTCTCCTGTGATAGCAGGGAGAGGAAGATCGCGTGGGAAACTGGAGTAGAGCAAGAAGCTTCAGCTGCTGCGTGCTCCCTGAAGGAGGTAATTTTATTTTACCACTGTACTAGTGCATAGAAGTTGAACATGAACGATGTGTACAGTCTATCAAACAGTGTCTTATCTAGACCCGGCTCACTCACGGATACCGCTGCATCATCTCAGCTTAATCCATCTTATCTCATGCTCTCTAGACAGCCAAAAACCCTCATGTTGCTGGTTAAATAGATGAAAACAAACATACACAGCTGCATCGTCATCATCTCAGCTTGCTCCATCTCATATTCTGTAGACAGCCAAAAGCAGACTGGGTGACTGACCGTGGAAGCATTCTATTACCTGCTTATGTACAGGACAGAGCACACCGAAACAGAGCATTATATTGTCTGCCTGCATATTGTGCAAACAGAATTCTTCTACCTGTTTGCACAAAATTCTCATTGCCCTTACCGATAATAATCTTGTTCCAAAAAAATGCCTCTCTTGTGCTATGTATTATTACATGCAAATGGAACGGATCACAGTAGTATAAATTAGAATACATCGGAAATGAGCGACCATGCTTAGAGGCATCTATGATCAAGGCTGTCAGATATCCTGTGTAATTTTCTCTTCTCCTGTTGCTCGTCCGTGGCCGTGCGCCCATGCCTGCTTGTTGCCACGGAGCAATCCTGTGTTTGGTGTTGTGGGCATGCTAAACAAGACAACAAATAAACTTTATTAATTGGTCTGGAAGATGTCCAGCTTAGCAGTAATTCGTACACAGGATACATCTTAAAGTGCTGGAAAAAAAGGCAGTATACTTTATTACTACTGTCAGCAAACGAGATTTGTATTGCAAAAAAAAAAAAAGAGGAAAAAATGGCTGGCTAGGAAGTTCTTCCAATTAAGCAGCAATTGTGCACAAGATACAAATGATAGTAGGGTAAACAACCAAATGTAATCCACAAAAGTCAATGAATTTTAGAGGCTGGGCCACTCGGAGTCTGCAACTGATTATGTGCATTTATTTCTTCAATATTTGCACATCCAATTCCCTTATTTTCATGTTATTAAAACATTTCAGTTAAAATGATAAAAAAAATGCACGGCATAATCTCAATCCCAAATGCAAATTAGCTAATGTTCACTGTTTCAAGAGAAAGAAGACAACCCCATGATTTTCCTTTCTGGAAAAAATATTGATTCTACAAATTCTCAATTTAATGTTCACTGGTTTTCAGCGAACGAAGACACCATGGTTTTTGTTTCTGGAAAAAATGTTTCTACAATTTTTTACTTTTATAAAATTTCTTTCTCATTAGTCATTACAACATTTCTTTCATAAGGTTATTATGCTCACAACTTTTATGCATAATATTTCACTTTGACAGACAAAACATTTTTGTCAATTTATCTTGCAAATTTTCTACGTGACCTTTGGAACCCAACTTTTCTATAACAATTCCTGTCCATGGTATCCATTTTCACAGGTCAGTCCTATTTAATTTTGTCACTCTCTTTTTCTCCTTTCATTTTTTCTTTCATTTCTTTATTCCTTATATTAACCTACTAATTTTTCTTCTATATACTGTGTATAAAGTTTTAAGGTAGAAAACTTTATCTAGAACAAACTATGAAAAATATATGTTGGATAAGTTGTTTATAAATGTTTTGAAAGACTTGAGCAATAAAAAGTTATGTCTATAAGTATCATTATTTGTAAAATTTAATTATTATATAGAAGGTTAGCTAGAGAATTTATTTTGAGAAATTCTTATAATAAGTTTGTCCACTAATAGTTATGAACAAAGTTAGGTTGTAAAGGTCATGTAGAAAAGATGTTATGATAAATTTGTCTATAAAATTATGTAAATTACTATATTGAAAAAGTTATGATAAGAAGTTGTGGTGATAAGTTTTGTCTTGCAAAATGTAATGCACAAAAGTTATGAGTATATTTTTATAACACGTAGAAAATGAAAAGCTGCGTGAACAACTTTCTTCCAAAAAGAAAAGTCTAATAGTTTTGCTATATATGTAACATTCGCTGGTTAGTAGGGTCAAATCATAGATCTCATTTTGCTCTAATGTTTTCAAAATTCAACAAATCCTGTTTAGAGGTTGCAATTTAACTAACAGGTTTACAAATTGCAAGTACGTGAAAATGAATCCTAGCTAGACAGAAATAGAGTATTATTTTTTATTTTATTTTGCGATCAGGAGAAACTAATAAAGTTAGCAGATAGAGGTAAGATGGAGACAGACAACAGAGAACAATTGTAGGCACACTTTCACCTTTCAATGCCTCATTTGCCAATTCGGATGGATTGCATCAGCACAATTAGAATTTCCTTTTCCAGTCCATTATTCATCATCTGAGACAGGAATAGAAATAGAAGAAGTTAACTGTAGGGTCAGAAAAAGGGGCAAAGACGAGGATGGCTGGAATGGATTGTAGCATTACGTGTGGCAGTACACCTGCGTCTTTAACAGATCAAAAGGTGTGGATGGTTGGGATGGATTTTAGTGGCATCCCTCAGCGCAGCCTCCAATTCCTCCAATTCCTTCCTAGCGCCTTTAGGATACAACCGAAACGCGATCCACCGCAACGATGGCAAGTTCCCCAAGCCCAAGTTGAGACCAACACCATCGCTGTTGCTGATTTCAGTAGCCCCCCTCACAGAGAATTGACAGGAAAGGGTTCTGAGCCTTGGCATAGCTCCTTGCTGGAACACTACGGGTCTCACAAATCCACAGAACTCACCGTACATCAGGCATGCGAAAGAACCAGCACCAACGACTAATTCCCCAAGGTTTCCAAGTTTTTCATGGTCAACCAGCAGATCTAGATGGCGGAGAGCATGTAAGTTCCCAAGGCTGTCCAGATCACCCTGTTGTACCTCCCTTACAGCGATGGATAGGGAGGAGAGCCATGGCAGATGCGACCGATTCATCCATGCCGGCAATGTTGAGAACCAGCTGCATTGTTTTGTATCCAGACTCCGGAGACAACGAGGGGCGACCCATGCATCCAATCCGCCGACATTCCTTGAATAATGGTCAATCCTGGTACTGAGATGCCGGATCTTTTGCATCTTGTGTAGGCACTCCGTCAGCATGCCATTCCATTTGTCCAAGGAAATATAAAGCACCCTCAGTTCCGTTAGCTGACCCAGCTCTTCTGTAATGTGCATATTGGAGTCATCAACCCATAAATGTGACAGCTCTTCAAGGCTTGTCAGGCTTCCAATCCTGTTTGGCACTCTCGTTGACTTGTCCATGTTCAGGCACATCAATTGTTTGAGCTGGACAACATTTGATGGCAAGCAAGCAATTTTATTATACCGAATGTCCATTGCTTGTAGAAATTGCAGGTTTCCTATTTCTTTAGGGAGCTCCACAGTGCGTGTGTTACGTAGTCCTAGGTACCTCAAGTGAAATAGACTCCCAAGGCACTTCTTAAGGCTATAACCATGTGAAAGATCACAATGTTGTAAATCCAACACACGCAAAACATGGAAACTCTGAAAAACTTGTATTGGAATAGAGACCGGTTGCAGGACAACAACCGACCTTACTTGTTGCAAGCTCCTATGTGTCAGAGTTGTAGAATTGTCTTCTTTGCCATTTTGAATGGATAGTCTCCGAATCTTACTTGATGGAGACATTTGGTCCTTACCATTTAATATAGAAACAAAGTTTGCTTCACTTGATAAGTTGCAGATAAGATCAAGCACCATGTCATGTACACAACATTTATATACAGTGTCATAGCGGCCATATATGGGTTGGATCATACTTCTGTTTATAAGCTCATTAAAGTAATTCTCTCCAAGTTCAAATAGACTCTTTCCTTGTTTCTCACACTGGATAAAGCCTTCAGCCACCCACATCCATATCAAACGATCTTTTTCTATTATGTAATCTTCACAAAACATACTTAAATATAATAAGCAAGTCCTCAAATGGGATGGCATATTGTAATAGCTAAATGACAAAATCTTTCTCATATTCTCCACATCAAGATTGTTCTCAAGACCAGTACCAATAGAATCGTACACTTCATACCAATCCATCTTATTTCTTCCTTTACAAGCTAGCAAACTTGACATTGTAATAATAGCCAAGGGTACACCAGCACATTTCTTTAGTACTTTGTAGGATACTTCGGCTAAATCCTCGTCAGGGCATTTTTCTGTGTCTTCAGTGTTTTCGTTGTATTCATTACCAAACACTCTTCTATACAATAATTTCCTTGAGTTATTCTCAGATAGGGGTTTCAACTTGTAAGCACTGCCAACTTTTTCAGCAACGTCGACATTACGTGTAGTTGTAATAATTATATATCCAGCATCATTATCAGGCAAAGCACATTTAATCAGTTTCCAGACTGAGACATCCCATATGTCATCGATAACTACAAGATACCTATGCATAGAGTAAAATATTAGTAAAAACTAATCTGGGAGGGAAATACAATTAGAATCAAATTGGATTAAGCTACAAACACCTTAAACTGAGATGGTGAGGTCCATTTGGATTAGCAAGTATGTAAACAAAATTATCTGTTAAGATTATATCTTTGCCAAATAAAAAATAATTGCACCTCAAAAAAGAAGATTGTTGTCAATGCAATTTCATGTCCACTCACTAATGATGTGAAAAAGTTTAAGTGATTGTATTTATTTTACAAGGACATGCATTAACTTTTCTCACTAACCGCGTGTTTGTAAAATAAAACTGCATATGTACAAATCGATGGCAAGAATGCTTCCATACCTTTTCAATTTCAGGAATTCTCTGAGTAGATCGATGAGCCGGCTTTCATCCAATGTCTCTTCATTGATGTTATTGCCAAGATCATAGAGCAATCCCTTAAATAATATCTTGAGGTCAGGAGTCTGAGACACCGAAACAAAAGCACGACAATCAAATAGTGGTGTTATCTTCTCATACACTACTTTGGCAAGAGTTGTCTTTCCTAGGCCTCCAAATCCAACAATGGAAACTATCTTGCCATGCTGTATCGACACACCGTTTCCATCCATCAGTACCTTGATTAGCTCATCTCTCGTCTCATTAATTCCAACAAGCTCTTTTGCATCTATGTACTGAGCAAATAAACGAGGGTCCACCACAGTAGCTGTGGTAGGCTTATCAACAACATTGTGAATATGGTACCTGAGATGCCTCTCGTGCACTCCAGCGACATGACTCTTGATGTCTCTTATCTCAGTAGCAATCTCATGTCGAATCTTAGCCTTTCTGAATAAACTAACACTTCTATCAACAAACTTCTTGATACCCTGCAGCTTGGCTGACTCATCACTCTTGCCACGCACCAAGAATGTGTCGATAGTGTCCTCTATATCGTAAGACAGCTCCCTCAATTCTCTGGCCCAGATCTTGTCCTGAATGTCAAGCCGGTCTGGCGGCATGTTGGAGACCTTCTCAAGGGCACCCTTCATGCTCTCGAGCTCAGATCGGAGAAACCTGATCTCCCCCTTCACCCCCTTCTGCAGATTGTACTCACCAACGAGCAGCTCGCTGAGCTTGGTGATGACGCTTGGCAGCACCCCCGTCACAACCTCCATGGATCTGTCCTGGACAAGGTAGCGTGAGCTACAAGGTCGCTGTTTGAGTCTGCTACTCACTGGATTGCGAACAAGAGAAAAGTACAAGAGCTTGTGAAGTTGATCTGGTGAAAAAAGAAAAAAGGAGATTGATCGAGACCAATTTTACTAACTCACCGCTCACTGGACAGTTGCGAATGGAGCCGCTGGTGAACGCTGGATCAAGCTGTGCTTGTGGCTGGATCGATCTTGCTTGATTTTGATTTTCTAAGCTGCTGTAGCCACCCAGCTCACTTCTTGGTGCTCACCGCTGCCTTAGCTTGGAACTTGAAGAGGACGACCAAGAGCCCGACTGGACGGAGGGGCAAGCTAATAATACATGAGAGAGAGATGCAGCAGCAGGCATTGATTGTGGCTATTGAGCAGCCAACACGACGTCTGGACTTCACAATTTCTTCTTAGCCCTCGTTTAGGTCCCAAAAACTTTCTCAAAAAGTGCTACATTAGCCTTCACATCGAACTTTGAACGCATGCATAGAGCATTAAATGTAGGTAAAAAAATAACTAATTGTACAGTTTGTCTGTAAATGTCGAGACGAATCTTTTGAGCCTAGTTAGTCCATGGTTGGACAAATTTTGCCAAATAACAATGAAAGTGCTACAGGAATTTTCCAAATTTTTTTTGCAATCTAAACACGCCCTATTAAGAGCGCGGACCTCGGCGGCCTCCCACGGTGGCCATGGTAGCAAAATTAATCACCGCCATTTGATCTCAGTTTTACCGTCCAGATTTACTCTCCCGGTTATTTACTGTTGCTCCACATGTCACCCTCCTGCTGGCCAACGGCAACAAAAATATCTTCATCCACAGCCTTCTCCTCGCTTCTAGATTCAGATCCAGATCCAGATCCGGCCTCTCCATCCCGTGCGCTCCCTCTCCGCTCGCCGGCCCTCCCCGCGCCGCCCGTGCCAGCGCCGCCGTCTCTCTCCCTCTCTCCCCGTGCGGCGGCGAAACGGCTGGGCCCCTGCGTTGCCCGCCCTCCGACGCAGCGGCGCATCGGCGCGACCGGGTTCCGGCCATGGTCATAGCCACGGCGGCGGCTATCCCCTCCCCCGCGCTTCTCTCTCTCCTGATGTGATGGCACACCAGCGGCCACGGCCGCCGCAGGCGGCCGCTATCCCCTCCGCTTCCCCACGTGCTGCACGCGCCTCTCTCCCCCTCTCCTGATGTGGCTCAGTGCGGGTGGGGCATGGCTGTGCCGTGGCCGGCGCAGGGGCAGAAGTGGACACACCAACGCCCTCAGTCTGGGAGTCTGCAGGTCGTCTTCGAGTTGCCCAGTGCCCTCCGTGGCTCCATCTACCTACCATGATCATGTATCTCCCTGTACGTATGGCCTTGTTTAGTTCCAGGGTGTAAAATTTTGGGTGTCACATCGGGTATCACATGAGGTGTCGCATGAGGTGTTCGGATACTAATAAAAAACAAATTGCAGAATCCGTTAGTAAACCGCGAGATGAATTTATTAAGCCTAATTAATCAATCATTAGCATATATGCTACTATAGCATTTTATTGTCAAATCATGGACTAATTAGGCTTAAAAGATTTGTCTCGCAATCTGTGCAATTAGTTATTTTTTTAAGTCTATATTTAATACTCTATGCATGTGTCCAAACATTTAATGAGATATGGTGTAAATTTTTGTGGAGGAACTAAATAAGGCCTTAAAAAAACCGTTACTTCCCGAGTACACTTGTAGATTGTTCTTTTACCTGTATTGATCGCTTCATGTGTGAAAAGATGATCCGGCTAGCTGGGGATAGGAATTCACTGGACACCATGATGTCGCCATCGCCGCCATTACTCGGATGGGGCATATGTCTCTGTAAAGTTATAATTGATGAAAGAGAAGATGGTTAAATCATTGTGGTGCAGGTTGGTCTCTTGACCGGTTCTATAACAACCGAAACAGATAAAGAGGAAGTAAATGCTGAGTGAGAACTGACTAGGCCAATGAATTGTGTACGTGCTCCGAGGGATGGAAAGTGAAATTGGATATCTGAATAATCCGTCATTTGTATCTGCTAAAACTTATAATATAAATACTCAGATTCATATCTGTTTCAAATATGGATGCTACCTGAATGTATCCGAATTCGTTTTTTTCAGTATTTTTCTCTATCCAATTCAATATCTGTATTCAATAAAAAATATGGAATATTCAACATTTCCCATATCATCGAAGAACAAGGTATATGTATCTATTTAAAAGTTTTCCCTCCATAATAACTAATGACAAATTATTTAATTTTAATATTACTAATGATGCATTGAACTATTTAATAATATATATAAATAGCTTTTAATATTAACTTATTATTATTATTAATGACACATAAAGATTACATTAATTTTAGTATTTTTCTAATTTAGTTTAAACCTTATATATTTGTAGTTGTCAATTATTTTAATAGTTTAATTTATCTATTTACTTATGTAAATTATTTTAAATATTTATATAATTTATAATTTCATGATAAATATTATATAGATAATGATTAATTAATTGTTATATTATTGCTCGATAATTATTATTTCTATGTTATTTTATAAACTGTCCTTGTCTGTGTTGTGTACCAACACTCATCTACTTGTGTAACAATTTTGTATTTACAAAAACATTCATAAAGCAAAATGGCTACTCCTTGCCTACCATTCTTACATGAATTTCTTACTAGACCTACCATTTTATTAAATAGTATCCATTATAATTTAGCTCACTTTGAAGATTATTGTAAGTGTACTTTGATTATCGATGAACTGAGCAGTAAAATGGTATTCATGTATGTTGAAATTAATAGTATGCACTTTGAGTTGAATTGAGTAAATGTCCAAATCCGAGACATCCGTTTTGTATTCGTATTCAAAAATATCCATATCCGTATTTAAGTTAAAATGTGATAACCGAATCCGATTCCTTGCCAATCCGATCTAATTTTATCCCTACTTGCTCCTTGTCCAAGACATGCTTTTATACTTTGCTATCTACCAGTAGTGGCGGACCCAAAAACCATGACAAAAGTGGGGCTAAATAGTAAAAGGGCTAAAAATGTTAATGGGGACATGTTTGGAGTGTGGTGCATCATCGCGACCGCAGCCTCCAGCCCATGACACGAAAAACGTGAGCACTAGTTCAATCTCATGGTTTATGTATCTCGCAAGGTGAAAAGAATTATTAATAACCGCGAGGCGTGTTTGGGGGTGAAACTTCTTATTCTTACAGTGGGGTGGTCGCAGATCCAATTTTAATTGGAAATAAACATGCCTTAGCGCTACTTTGGTAACTAGGCCTGTTTGGGACTGCTCCCCGAACTCTGTTCATCAAACTTCACTATAGAGCAGCTCCACAAAAACTTGGAGTTTCTAGAGCACCATTTTAGGTGCTCTCACAACTTCACTTTTTTCTAGAGTGGAGTTGAACATGTTTAGCTGAAAAACATGAAGCAAGGTTAAAAACATGGAGCGGAGCAGTCCCAAATAGTCCCTATGTAATGGATATAGCTAGAAAGGCAACTAGCGATATTCATTTGGAATGCTCAAATAACATCGAGTATGATGGGTAGAAAAACATACCACCCTCTATCCCAAATTATAGGTCGTTTTGGGGTTTCTATGTATACAACTTTTGCTATGCACCTAGATATACAATATGTCTAGCTACATAATAAAAGTTGTGTATCTAGAAAAGCCAAAATCACCTATAAATTACAAAAGAGGGAGTACCAAATAAAACTCTAATAATCGAGGAACATAGTATAGACCACTTAAAAAATTGGATAGGGAAACAGGCCCTACGTTGCTCTTCTCACGGGTGACATGAGTGGCGTAGATAATTTCGCCACCAAGCCCTTCTCACGCATTATGAGCCCCCGACCATCACCTGAGCTCGATGCTGGAGGTTCGACATAGGGCAAGGATGGTGGCGGCTGGGGCTTCTCATTCCTCTCTTTCTCCCTACTTGTTGGGCTCCTAGACACACGTCTTGCCCTGCATGGGGCGGTAGTCGGTGGTCGACGGTTGGTGGCATGAATCCTGCCCAGGTGCGGACAGATCCGGTGTTCCCCTACTAGGTGCATGTGCATGTATGCAGCGCCTAGGGCAGAGGTGAAAGGCATGCGTCGGCCTCGGGGCTTGCCAGATGTGTGGGGTGGATATGGTGTTCCCCAACATGGTGTGTGGGTGTGGTGGCAGCGCCTAGGGTTGAAGTGGTGGGCGTGCATAAACCTTAGGGCTTGTCGATCGCCTGGGCGTTGCACCATCTATAGTGCACCTGCTGAGCGTCCACACTGGGTCCTTGCTCCGCATGCTAGGTGTCATGGTGGGTTGCAATATAATGAGGGCTATGCAATGGTGTGTGAGTCCACGGGGTCTGCAGTGCCAGTTGTGGTGTCTAGGGGCAGGATAGGTAGCGTGGAGGTAGCAATGTCGGTGTTCCGAGTGGTGTGGCTCCAGTACTGGGACCAATGCGTAGTGAAGGCGCCATGCAAGTGTGCCATAGCGGCAGTAGCGCGGAGGCTTCTCCACATGTCACGGAGCGGCAACTGCTCATGCAATTGCACAGTGGCCCAGTTGTCACATAGTGTTGGCTCTCAACACACTCTAGTGCAGGGTGGCACTTCTAGCGGTTGCTAGCTCTGGCTTCTCCCTGGCTTAGTCCCCCAAATATTGCATTGAGGGCATCGGGATTATTGGCAACGGCGGAGGTGGCCGGTGGTTCGGTTGTGGCGCTCGGTACAAATGGATAGTGGCACAACATGCTTTCTCCTGGGACGATCTATAGTGGGCTGGTTGCTATTGGTTGGCTGCGGTCTATGTTGACCGACGCGGTTGCGACTGACCACACATGCTAGTGGCTGGCTCACCGCCGTTGTGACATCTAGGATGGTGGCTCATTGTAGACACTGGCTTGTGCAGGGATGCTCGTGGCTTCTCTAGAAGCTTGTGAGGCATCGATGTGCAATGACGTTGGTAGCACAAGATGCAGAATAAAGATGTGGCTTCCCGCGGTGGCTGGTGCTATGCACGGTGGAGGTGGCCATTGTGGGATGGTGTGGTAGTGATAGGTCACACATGCCTATGACCTCTCAGTGCCACAACAATCTCCTGCTGGTGGTGGTTTGCTGTGGTTGTCCATGATGTTGCTCTAGGATTGGGTATTGGGGGTTATCGAGTGAAGGGCTAGCTAGGCCCTTGCCTTTGGCCGACAATGGTGACGCGTTTGGTGGCACATTCCTCATTGTAGGTATTGTCGTGTGCCCCTTTACCCTCTCAGAGTTTGGTTGAAAAACCTTGGTTCTTCATTCAAAGTTGACGACATCTGGGGACGTCGTTCTCCTCCTTGGAGGCATTGTTGTGGAAAACCTATTTCCCCTCGTTGTTTACATCACTTGGTCTCTATGGTGTGAGTGACATTTGACAGCCGATGCTTTTGAGGATCATAGGTTTTGTGTTTCTTGCACTTGTTGTTTTTGGTGTTGCCTCCTTCGTAAGGATGATGTTTTTTATTTTTTTTTTTTTGTGTAAAATGCTTCTTCTATATTAATATATTTGACAACCGATGATTCTGAGGATCATAGGTAATGCTCTCTACCGAGCGTCCGTCTGGCCAGACGCTTGCCTTCGTTGGGCATGCGGACCAGATCTGACCGGCCCAAGACATGGCTTCACATCATCCACTTATTGTACTCACCACAAATATTTGATACTCCACACTGCCCCCCAAAACAAAAATCTCCCACTCCTCAAGCTGCCCAACCGCAAGCCAATACACGTTCTACTTCTCCCAGATCTAGTCCACTCCCACTCTCCCCAAGTCAAAGCACCTCCGGTGTCTCCACCCAGTCAGTCGAGGTTTGGACCCCCGGTGACTCACCGTGGCCCACTGCTGCTCTGCTCTCCTCCGTGTCTGCTCCCAAGCCTTCATTCGCCCCTTGTCTCTTGCTCCTCCTCACCGTGGCCCTTGTTGCAAGTGTTTTATCTAGATGTTGCATATGTTATGCAGTGGCTACACACGTGTTTCCCTCGTGTTTCATACGTATGTTCCAAGTGTTTCAACTAATTTCGGACGTATGTTGCAAAAGTTGATCTAGTATTATAGATGTTGCAGTAGACCCCATCTGCAGTAGCCACCTGCCGTAGCTACTAGGCCCGCCTGCATGCGCATCGGTGTGGAGGGAGCACGAGCAGCAGGCACGGGAAACCATGCGAGCGCAGATCGAGACGGAGTAGCGCAGGACACACTGTGTGGGCGGGCGTGGGACACGGGGCTGTGCGGGCCCCCACGTGAAGCAGGCGCAGATGTGCGGGGCGAGCATCCAGTCGATAGCCCCCATTCGGACATCCGGGCGCTAGCCTTTCTGTTAATATATGCCTGACATACTCTTTTCGTTGGCTCTTCAAATGAAAATATTGTGAAGCAGTTGTATCATACTGTCCCCTATGGCTTGAAAATGTAGTACCGAAATTGAATCATTAACAGAGACTAAATCTAAATGTGGTGGAAAGATGAGAAGGTCAAAATTCACATAAGTTGCTCATAATTGAGATACTTGCTCAATGCTCACCTTGCTACAGTGCAACCAGTTGATCGCCTCACTGGGCGTGGGGAGATCGGGAGTGGGCGCGGCGGCCTCGCTGTCTCGCTTTGCTCCTGCTGATCACTGCAGATGGAGGTGCCCAGGTGCGGAGCTGTGGAGGCTTAGGCATGCCCTGGGTGTACACCTGCCACCGGAGAGGTCGTATGGCCCCAGCGGACGCGCGGAGCTGGCAGGAAGCCACCATGGCGCCACCGAACGACGCTGTTGACATAGCTCGCACACGCGCGACAGTGGCAAGCGTGAGCCTCCGCTAGCCGATGCCGCCAGGAATTGGTTAGGGCGAGTCGAGAGGCTGCTAGGTGGGTTAGGTCACAACCCAGGGCTAGGCCACTTTTGGATACAGCTTTTGGGCTCTTATTGGGCTAGAATGAAAAGGGGATTGTGGGTGCATGTTGGGCTGGACCTGGGCTGCAACCCGGGTTCATGGTCCGCCCCTACTTACGAGTGACGTGACTGAGTAACAAAAAAGCGAGTATTCTGTTATAGAAGCAGGTAGCCGGGGTAAGATTGTTTTTTATTGAACTGGATGTTTGTTTGTATTGATAAAGAAAAACTATACCAGTTACAAACCCAATAATAGCAGTGTGTATTTGCAAATATTGCGTACATATATACTCATGGACCTCCTCACGGCCTGGCCTCCGGTGGTCGCTAATCTTGCCAGGGCCCTGGCTGGGATATGCCCAGCCAACACTGGTTTGCTGTTCTCTGCTGCGGTTTGCTGTTCTCTCCTGCTTGGGATATGCCAGGCCAGGAAGGCAGGAAATACACCTTAAAGCGAACTTCGGCCAGGAAGGCAGGAACTACACCTTAAAGCGAACTTCTCTACACGAGCTTGTGTTCTGCCCATTATGAATAAACATGTGATGTGAGGCCATCATGCACACGTAATCGACACCTCTATCCTCATTGTCTCACAGGAGTGCAGAAAAATTCGATGCTCAGGACTATTGGTCGACCCAACAGAGGATTTCTATTTGTTGTCCAAAAACATGCTGCTACATAACGATGATGAAACATGCAGGGGACCAGCAGAACAGAGCACACCCAAACAGAGCAGCATGCGGTCACTACTGTCTGCCTACCAAAACAGAGCATGCTTCCTAGTCTTGCGAGAGGTCCATGCATGGACAGCTAAGTAAATATCACTACTGATAAGTGTTTGGCATAATCAGTCTGTGTGTTTAGGACTTATCTACCACATAGAAGCGTGATGCACGAATAACCTTCTGTTTTTTTTTTTTTTTTTTTTTTTTTGCAGTCGTTGCAGATTGCAGCTTCGTGAGGCCGTGCATTATTTATTGCACTACCAGTCGCCAAAGCACTAGGCCTGAAACCAAGTAGATCAAAATAATGGGAAGGGAAACTGATGTCAGCAAGCGATCAAAATATTGGGAAGCCAAACTGAGCTGCTTGTGAAGACTTCCAAATTAGCAGCTCGTGTACACAAAACACACATCATAATAACAGTGCCTAGATTCAATTAGAGATGCAAACAGAGAACTTTTTGTTTAGAGCAAAAAAAAAAAATACAATTCACACAGCTGATGTAGGCTATAGAGACCTACATGTTAGCAGCATGCACCAACAAAATACACACATTAATTAGCAGAGCTTAATTATTCAAATATAATTGGAACGAGTTAGTTATTTTAGAAGACTGGGCCTCACATCATACACATTTACTTTGACATTCACACAGCTGATGTTGTTATTTCCATGTTAGCGACATTTAAGTTAAAAACCGCAGGCCTTGATCTCTTAAAATGTCATTTGAGATCCACTGATATCAACATTCAGTTTAGAGGTTGCAGCTTAGATAACAAGTTGCAGGTCGCATGGAGGTGAAGCTGAATTTAAGACAGAAGCTGATGATTTTTTGTTTAGGAAGACATGGAAAAATTAGGGAAAGGAGACAAGAGTGGCAAGGGAGAACAATTGTAGCCAGTGCACTTTCACCTTTTAATGTCACCTATTTGCCGAGTCGGATGATTCAAACTGGATTTGATATAGCTGAAGGCTTGGATGATTGGGACGGACCCTCCAACTCCTCATCCTCCTTGCTAGCGCCTTTAGAATCCAACAAAACTCCGATTTACAGCGCCTCGTCATGGGAGGCCACACCCGCGCCGACTGCCGCTGCCGCTACCGCCTCCACCACGGGTGCTGCTCGCCCGGGGGCACTGCACCCACCCTATGGCCAGGGGCAGCACAGCTGCTCACAGGAGGCTGCGCAGCCGCCGTTCCGCTGTCATCCTCCTTCTCCACAGTGGCCTAGCGATGGATCTTGCTGTGCAGTGCTCTGCCCGCTCGTCTGCCAGGTTTTGCTGAAAAGGCATGTTGCATGCGTATGTTTCAAGTGTTTTTGATATTTCAGATGTATGTTGCAAGTATTTCGTATGGATGTTGCAAAAGTAGAACGAGATGATGTATATGTTACAATGGTTGTACATGTATGTTGCAAATGTCTATTCCCAGTGTTCCATCTGTTTTTCAGACGTATGTTGCAAGTGTGTTTATCTGGATGTTGTATACGTTTCACACATATGTTGCAAGTGTTTTATTTGGATATTTTATATATTTGCAATGGTTTTCAAGTGCTTCTAGGTGTTTTTGCAACTGTTTCAGACGCATGTTTCAAGTGTTTTATCTATCTTCAGACGTATGTTGCAAGTGTTGGATCTGGATGTTACAAAATCAGATTGGTTGTTGCACATGTTGCAATATGAACCGCCTGTTGCAGCTGCTGGAGGGGGCACGAGGGGTCGGGTGGGGTGCAGACGCCGTGCGGGGTCGGGCAAGGGCACAGACGCCACATTGGGTTGGGTGGTGCGCAAACGCCGCGTGGGGTCTGGCGGTACATGGAGTGCAGGCACGGGAATATAGTATAGGCGCGGGCATCCGTCCGGACATCCGGGCGCTAGCATTGCCAATGTGGATAATGTGTGCGTGTCACGCCCAAAATAATGTGTACTACTCTGTCCGGAAAAGAGTGACGTTTTTTATTTTTAGACATCGTATTTGACCGTTCGTTTTATTCAAAAATTTTGTGCAAATTATAAAATAAATAAATTATTATTAAAGTATATCTAATGATAAAATAAGTCATAACAAAATAAATGATATTTATAAAATTTTTTTGAATAAGACGAATGGTTAAATAAGATGTCTGAAATTCTAAAATGACACTCTTTTTGGGACGGAGGGAGTATATGCTTGCTAGATAGTGGATAATGTGTTAGTACGTATAATGTACTACCGGTTACAACCCTGATCGGGTAAAAATACACTGGATTATTAGTTTCTTTTATGTGTTAGCCAACTTTACAAATTATCATAATTTTGTAACGTGTGCATGTTTGTTGTACTCTCTATTCAGGGACCACGGAAAAAGAAGGGCCACGTGGCTCGAAAAGGAAGTAGCATCCGCTGGCTTCTCTATTCTATCCGTGACTAGGGGATTCGGCAATTGATTTATTAATTCAACAAATCTAAAAATGGGGCTCAGATTTATTTGAAAATATTACCTCCGAGTAAGTAAAATGGTACGTAGCATTGCCATTCAAGGAAGAATTAATGAGATATAATTTTCGAGTGTATGCATGTGTCTCTGCCTGCATTATAATTATAGTTTCTCTTTATCTTATTCTTGTCTTCGTTTTGTTTTCACCAAAACAATGACGCCTGGAGTAATTAATCTAAGTCTGCTCACGCGTTTATTAGAACATGTAATAAAATCATTGAATTTAGTTTTAAGCGGACAACAGAAATTAGTGGGTCACCAGCTCATCACGGAGTCAGTGGCGACGGTCCTGCAGGATGTACAGCGCCAAGTGCCCTGACAAACGGAACGCCGAAGCCCAACCAACGGCGTTTGTGAAGTGCCATATGGCATATGCATAGAAACAGAGCACACTGAAACAGAGCATACGGGCCAGCTGTCCGTCTTTTTTTTAACCCTTGTTTTTTAAAAGATTCTCTCAAATATGTTCCTGACAGTAAGATTTCAAAAAATAAACCCTAGGCTTGGCGCCGTCGATGTTGGCGCCAAGGTAACACAGCATAGCGCCAGGTCTATCGGCGTCAAGATCCGCGACCTGGCATCGAGGCTTACGTGGCATCAAGCTTGACGCCAACAATCCTAGCGCCAAGCTTGACGCTCGCCAAGATATATGGCGCCAAGATCCCTTATAAATAGCCAATCCCCCTTCCTCCCCGAGGCTTCTTTCTTTTCTTTCTCCTTCCTATCGGGTTTTTTTGTCTCACCACTTCTCCCTACCTCACGAATCGGTATTTTTGATCGTGGAAACTTGGATTTGATCCGTAGATCTTCGAGAGCAAGGTATCCTCTCTCCCCTACTAGTTTTTTTTCGCCTTGATTCATTATGTATTAGTCGTATTTTTAAACCAAAGAATCGTCCTTACTTAGGGTTTCAAGCACTTTTAAAAATTTATATATATTATACATCCGTAGGATGCCAAGGCGTAGAAAGGCTAGGAAACCAAGGTATGCATTCATTGTTGTGTATTACATGGTAAACCCTAAGTTTAAGGTTTAATGGTATTTGCTTTCGGTTATTAGAACGGAATTGTTTCTATTGTAGTTATGGTCGGATGACCGGAAGTCCTTACAACCCAAAGCCTATCCCTAGCAGTGTTCCAAGACCCATGTGCTTGTGTGGTGATCCTTGCAAGGTAGACATTTCTAAAGATGAGGAAACATATAGGCAGAGGTACTGGATGTGTCCCAATTTTGCATGCGAGCTTACAAAGCAATAGCGCCGCAGTACATGGATTGTGAGAAATTGTTATTGTTTATTAATTATTTTGTGTTAAATGAAGTCTTGCATATTTATTTGTTTTGTAACAATTGCCTTTGTTGCAGACCCCTCCTCCGCTCTGTGATTTTGAGCAGTGGATCGACACTGAGATCAAGGAGTCGGACAAGCAACATCTGCAAGGCCTGAAGGAGTGGGATGTGGAGTGTGCGGAGATATTGGAGAAGCGACACAGAGAGGAGGCTCTACAAAAAGAGCACAAGGAAGAGGAGGAAAGGAGGCGTGTTGCTGCGTACAGGGAGGAGAGGGAGAAGAAGCTTGAGCGTGTGCGCCGAGCGAAGGCAACGATGGAGGAGAATCTCGATGCCCAGAGGAAGGGAAAGTGGCCTCGCTGCACTTAGTAGTTCTTTGGTTTATTCACTAGAATATGACACCCCCTTTTGCAACGCATATATGCGTTGTTAAAAGTTCATAAATGTGTTGGTGAGGTCTATACCAACGCATTTATTATACGTTGCTAAAAGTGACGTTGCAAAAGTCTACTACAACACTTATATATGCGTTGGTAATACCTACAAATTACCGTTGCAACTTTGCAACAGATATTAATGGGCTATAGCAACGCTTATATGTGTTTGCATCAATCGCGGACCTATGACTTCTACAGGTCCTATAGCAACATAAATATTTGGATTGCTGCAACGTTTATATGCGTAACTAGGAATAAATTATCATTAAACAAATATTTGAAATTAGAGAAATCTCACACATGAGAAATACCAATACTTAGCCATATATTAAAAATCAATTGTTGCATTACAATGAGTATCATCCATACAAAGATTAGTGCTTTGACAAGCAATCTTGTCAATAACATCCCAAAGAAAAAACTCCATCTTGTCTTAATCAGACAAGTTCACGTTCTAAAACTGAAATAGAAAGCTCCAATCTTGTCTGGTACTCTGGTATAGTACTATATTCCCAAAGTGCCAAATCTTCACAGAAAACTCTTGTTGATGAAACTTAGCCAGCTTTACTTATCTGAACACTGACCTTGAATAAGAAAAACAAACACGATCTTGTAAGTATCCAAATGTATCACTGCTAATTTCTTAAAGCATCAACATATCTGAATATATAATTCGAGGTATATAGAACACGCAATTCAGATATCATGTGAGTTGTACAATGTAGTTCATGCACTTCTGCAGGTTCCAAAATTTTCTTGGAAAGCACAGGTTGCAGAATTTTATTGATCATAGTGTAAACTGTCAAAATATTGTCGACAGTATAGTTCAGGCAATTACATCTCTATAATAATGTTCATGTTCATTATTTCCGTGAATCACTGCCACTTAAGCAGTATAGGAAGTAATTATATTAGTAGCAGTGTAGGCAGTAAAAAGCTAAAAAAAAGAGACAACCTGATGTCTAAACAAAACCCCTGCAAGCAAAGATTGGAACACTAGCGCAAGACAGGACCAGCAGGGAGCTTACCTGCATACCTTGTCCAAGTGCTACTGCTGTTATCTGAAAACCAGGGAAGGCATGAGCTGATGGCTGTCACTGATGTACAGATACAAACAGAGAATGAACAGATGGACACAAGCTGCTGGAAAAGACATGAGAAATATGTAAGAAACATCTAGCAGAAATGAAGTCAACTAGCAGATATGAGTTCGGACTGAACTAAAAAGGCTTTTAAGCCAGACTGAACATGAAGAGAGACAAACAACTTGTTATTCTTTCACTAAACTGAATTGATTCAGTTCTGATATTTCTGCTTCAGAAAAATGTCCTTTCAGAAATAACACAGAAAATTGTGTTGCACATACACACTCTGATTAATACAGGACAATATGTCACTGGTTCTCTACTATGGAATGTTGACACTTGACAGCAGAAATATGGACGTCCGTCAATCAGCATAATTTAATTTCCGCCTACCTGTTAATTAGTAAACTGAAGAAATAATCTATTCAGAACAAATAACACCCTGTTTGATCAGAATGAGCTAATAACCCCTTATTTGTATAATCAATTTCGCCAAATCAGCATAATTGAATTTCTGCCTACCTGTTAATTAGTAAACTGAAGAAATAATCTAGTCAGAACAAATAACACCCTGTTTGATCAGAAAAAGCTAATAACCATGTATATGTATAATCAATTTCGCCATCACAGAAATTGATAATAACAAATATGACAGTTATTTAGACAAACCTCCCATCATGAACCATAGTGATATAGATTCACTGCTAATTTCTTATTCAAGTGTCTCTAGCAATTTAATTTAATGATGATGAAAAAAGACTGCTACATACCGGTGGGTCTCTCCGCCAGGCTTTGGTACCTCATGGTCGGCAAGGTGTGCTGTGAATCAACGAGGGCCACCGTCCTTCTCCTTGACGAGCCGCCAGAGGTGCATCAAGTCACCAGTATTGACCGCCAACTGCTAGTCCTCAGGCACTGCAGGAGCCACAACAGTTCTGCAGACATCAACGCAACAAATCCTTTATAGACAATTTAGGGTAAAAATCACAAGAACTCGCGCATCCAGTACACGGACGAAGGCCTCACCTTGGTACGATGGCGGCCGCCTTGTTCCGAGAGACCACCGTGGTGGCGCGCTCCGGAGGCGGCGGCGTGGGGTGCTGTGCCGCCTTGTGGGCGTTGTCATCGCCGCCGACGACCGCCGCCCACCTCGGGCGCCACGCCCGCCCGATCAGGGGAGGCCGATAAGCGGCAAGCCTGAGGGGTGCCGCCGAGGGTCTGCTCACGGAAGATCGAGGAGGGCCGCCCCTAGAATCTTCACTGGATCTCCGCAGGTTTAGATGCATCGGGAAACTGACTAGGCAAACCGTGCGTATGCGGAGGAAGGGGTGGGGGCGTGGGGCTAGGGAGGTACGACTGTATGAGCTTATAAAAATATATAAATATAAAAAAGAAGCAGGCTTGTAGTCCGTCTAAGCATCCTAGTCGGTAGCCGGCCCATTAGCTACGGATGTTTCTTTCGTTGCTATCCATGTGTTGGCAAATGGGGGTTCCTGTTGTAGTGTATTCATGAACAATGTTGTCTAGTCTTGGACTTTGCAATGTGTTGTTATGTAATGCGCTTTTAGTATGGGCATACATGTTCGACGTTATTTAGTGCGTTGTCACATACTTCAAATGTTATTGTGTTGTTTAATGTACCCTGTTATTGGACATTTAATTTCTATTTTTTGTTTCATTATTTTGTTGTCATAATGCAGAGGTAGTGCAATTAGTCGACGTAGTGCAAATAAAATGTAACGAAGTAGCCAATTGCATAATTCACCCTACACAACATATCAAATGGCATGTGAGAACATGTATCAAACTAGGGTACAAAGGTCCTAGACTAAACCTAACACGCCTTAGGTAATTGAAGTGAACAACAAGCACATGAAATGACATGTGAGAACATGTATCAAACAAGGGTACATAGTTGTTTCGACTAACCCTAACATGCCTTAGGTAATTAAACTAGACAACAAACTTAACATGGATGTGGCATGCGAATTAGATAGTCCTATCTAGTAGTGTGGCCACATAGCAAATTGTGTTGCACCTTCTCCATAGTATCCTCCCATTATTGGTGGTGGTGGCGGCGGTGGTGACGGCGGAGGCCCCTTGTTCTTGTGATTAGGGCATGTGCAATATGGATCATTGTAGAGTGCCTCCTGTGAACTGGCGCCACTATTGGTGTCGTCTTGTTCATCGTCCTTGTAACCGTTGCTAATCTCCGTCTCAAGATCCATGATATGTTCATGCAGGTAGTAGATGTACTGCGCATGCGGATAAATAGGTCGAGGATCGACCCACCTAGTGAACCCACAGTTTTCTCCGGACAAGGAAGATTGCAATAAGTTACAGGGTTCGTTAGTTGCAGTGTAGAAGAGTAATATATTAAAGCAACAAAGAATAATAGCAATTACCAATGCTCTCAGGTATTTGAAGAAACGACGACCAGCATCTATTCCCTCAGTGAACATTTGCACTAAGCAGTCCTCACCATGCATGCATTTTGGCCACTCTTCTTTTCGGTTATCGTATCCTCTCAGTGGTGCCTCTTTGGTGAAATCACTCTTGCTCTCAATTGAGAACCTCTCATATAGCGCCTCCTCAAAGAAATCAGGACCAAGAGGCCCCTCCCACCCCCATTCAATGGGATCTCCCTTCTTCCCCCTTTCCTTTCCCACTCCCGGAACCCTTCCCTCTGGACGATCCTCCAGACATTTCTACTTCAACGGAACCAAACACTCGCTTGAAGTGAGTAGCAACACATCCACTACTGCATATATATAGTCAGCCCAAGAAATAGTAGCCATTGTAATGGGGAATAAGTGCTTCTGAAAAGCCTACAACGTATAACTGAAAAGCCTATTTGGAAAGATACTGAAAAGGCTAGATTCGCTGACTGAAAAGCCTATTTGAGACGGGACGGTGTCGATCAATCAATTCATCTGTGTATGATACGACGATGACATGATGAATCACTGCAAAGGCTAGATGCTATAGGTTGTAACACCCCTGGTGTTACTAGCTTAGTTAGCACGCGATTAAGGCCTAAAAGAAATTAACAAAATAAGTTCTCGGGTTTTAAAATTTTAATCGCACATGGAGTGATACCGAATCTTATATGACTCACTTCTGTAGCTCGGAAAAACTATATGAGTGTTGTAGCTTAGTTTTTTTTCCTCTCTAGAATAACTAGTTAGGCACTCGTCGAGCGTGTGGTTTCGCGGGTTGCACCGACGTGGGCATTTGGTCTTGGTCTAAGCCCTTGTTTAGTTCCCAAAATATTTCTCAAAATATTTCAGATTCCCGTCACATCGAATCTTTAGACACATGCATGAAGCATTAAATATAGATAAAAAATAAAACTAATTACACAGTTTAGACGAAATGGACGAGACAAATCTTTTAAGCCTAGTTAGGCCATGATCGGACAATAATTGCCAAATAACAACGAAAGTGCTACAATAGCGCTACAGTTACATTTTCCAAAATATTTCGGGAACTAAACAAGGACTAAACCGTAGTTGTGTAAGCGTTGCTTGGCTCTCGTGTTTATTGCCCGAATTAGTTAGAACGCGCTGCAACTCGTGACTCAGGACGGTGTTCACGAACCAACGACGTCAGTGATGAACCCCCAGTTGGCGTGACTCTTTTGGCCTATCTCGGAAGCTTTAGCTGGTGCTTGCTGTCCCTTATCGTAACCTGATGTGCCATCTTGGGGCCCACTAGTTGGTGGAGCATTTACCAAGTTGCAGCCGGATGTTGAGCACATTTTATAATCCATGCATGTGATGTTCGTCGTCTTCTCGGCCTGGGGCTCTAGTCGTTCCAGCACGCTGTCGGTCCCATGTTCGCCGTGAGCGCGGGGAGCAGGGTTGACGGTGCGACTGTGGGGCCGAGAGCGGGGAGCCGTGGCGTGTGTGCCCTGGCCGCCATGTTGCATGCTTAGCCGAGCTCTAGGCGCCCGTCTGCTCGACTAGCATGGGGACGCCCATGCTGTTCGTTTCATCTCGGCAGTAGGTGGACGGGAGCACGCCAGTGTCTCCGCAACGCGGTCGTCAACCTTGACTGCTGTGGAGGTGGGTACAAGTCTTCGTCCTTCGCCCGCTGACCGACGTCGCCGTGCTGTTCGGGCTCGACTGCATGCTGGCAAGTCGGTCGCCGCCGCGGACTCGTTGCCTTTAAGTAGGGTACCGCGCTGCCCTCTCCTTTTATTCTCATAGGTGGGTAGCTGAGGTGGTGGGTGGTGTGTTTCAACCACACCACGTTTCAATCGAGCACCACTGGCCATGAATTCTATGAATTGCTTGCCGCCGGTCCTGTTGTCCCGGGGGTCGAGCGTCAGCTGGGGGTAAGCTTTTGCCCGTGAGTTTTGGTCCAATTGTTTGTATCCGTGAGCTCGTTTTGACCTCACGCAACCGGTGCTCGCGTCAGGAAGCCGTGGTGTTCACCGGAGACACGAGTGACACGACATGCCGCCGCGGAGCATAGCCATTTCTGCCACGCGCACGTGGCCGGACCTCCTTGGCCTTCATCCGTCTTACCCCGCGCTTCGGCTAGCCTCTAGGTGAGCTACTAATGCTCCTTCACCTTTCTGTTGCCGCTGTTAGAACCCTGGGTGGGCGTGATGACCTCGCCGTCGTCGGCTTTTGCCACCTCCGTGGCCAGAACGCGGTGGAGCTCCTTTAGCCGCCTAACTGCGGCCTAGGGGCTCGTGGTCGTTCCGAGATGTCAGTCGGCCCGTCCTTTTGGCTTGCGCGCTGGCCCGGTGGCCGGCGAGCACGTGCAGCACCGGCCGGAGGTGCGCCGTCAAAGCAGGGCGCATCAGGGACCAGCTTTTGGTGAAGAAAAGAAATTCAGGGGGCCTAGATGCAAAGAATAGCACACAAGTGAATAGTAATTACTGTGGCCTCGAAAATAGAAGTAATCGCAGGGGCTCTTTTCCAAGAAGGCGTGGGCGCGGGCAGGCTTTCCACCTTGGGCCGGTTGTTGGGCCTGCCCCTGCTTCTATAGGCATGCGCGGGCCCTCGGTTGGTCCACTTGGTGGGCGCAGGTCGTTTTCCCTATGGACCGCTTGTTGGGCTGGCCCACTGCGCGCACAGCTGCCCTGCGTGGGCCGCGAGTTGCTGCTGGGTAGAAATGGTTCTGCCAGCCTTTTTTTTCTAAAATGATTTTCTAATTTAGTTTCTAGGCCGATTTGTAAAATCCATATAAAATTACCTAGGAGTCCAAAAATCATGAAGTTAATTTTGTTAGTCTCCTAAAATTCTGATCTACCGGTTAGTAAAATCAGTTCACTTCATTTAGAATGTTTCTAAGGGTGTTAAAATATAATATAATGCTTAATATTAGTAAAAATATAAACTTACAAGAATTTTTAAGGACAAATAATGATAGCTCTCACCCTAAAAATTGTATAGTGGCCTCCTAATATTAATATCCTCTCACCATACTTTTTGTAGTTTCAAAATAATTAGTTTACTATGGTAACTAATGAACCCTAGATCGATTATATTATTAAAATCTTAAATGAATAAAAACGCCTTTTGGGATTTCGCGTAATCAAAACACTGGACGAAAGAATAAGCCTGGCTCTTCAATGGGATTGTGGGTGCTGTCAAGCACGTTAGAGTAACTTGATAGATGCGAAGCGTTTTCCGTTCTTCGAATCGTGATTATCGTCGATTATTTATGTTCTTCGTATATTCGTAAAATATTATATTAGGAACTCTGGTGGACCTCGGAGTTGATCGAATGGCGGTACGATGGTGTCCCGAGGATCGTGTCATCTTGTTGTGATGCTAACTTTGGTTACTTTTACCCAGGCAAGCCCCGGTGCATAACCCCCATTATTCTGCACTTTGATTTATGCTTGTGCATTAAGTTTAAAGGAGTTGAATGAAACCCACTTGCATATATATATCCTTATCCTATGAGTCTTAATAGTATGATAGGATCGTGTAGCGTGCTATGCTATAGGATTCCGGTAGAAGCCGAGTGATTACCTGTCACTCGCGAGAGATAGGAATTTTTATTATTGTTATTATTATCATGTTACTACCACATGGAATATATTTGAATGATAATTGGAGACCGGACGGAATGGGCTTGGATGAATTTGGACCTGGTTGGGCAACAGAGCAGGGCTCTGGTTGCATTTGTTCCGCCTGTGTCGATTAAGGACCGTTCATTGCATTGGATTCCATAGTCAGATCATAGATCTACTTATCCCGAGCATATACTAGCGGATGGGGGCTAGAAAGACTTGTTATTCTCTTGTCATGGGTTCCGGCTCCATCCGGACCAACTGAAGGTGGATTATATATGGGTATTAGGAGGTCTAAGCACCGCGAGAGGGCGGGGGCTTGGAGTCCCAGTATGGACGGGGACTCGGTTCTCTTGACAGGAGGATAATGGGTTGGTCCCATTTGTACCTCGGTACGGGCGGGGCGTGTGTTTTTCGGGATACCCAGCTGGGCTACATTGATTCGCGAATCGCCGTCAATTTGACGGTCCGACATGACTATAATCTGGCATCGTAGTAAGAACTAAAAGATGAAAGATGGAAAAATGGTTCTGATGGCTCATCCTTTGCTTGAAAGTAGAATAGGTGCTTACCTAGAATGGTTGGTAAATGAACTACTGATAACTGCTAATAAAAATTGAATATAAGGATGCACCTTTAGTAATGCTTCCTGCAGATGCAATAAACCACAAGCCAGATGGCCTTGCATATCCTTAGAGTCTTTTCTTTCCTTCTGACGGGTAAGTCTTGCGGAGTACAATTGAGTACTCAGGGTTTGTTCTACCTTGTTGCAGGTGACAGGTTTTTGGAGCTGACAATTGTGTGTGGAAACCTCCTGGTGGGCTCAGTGAGGATTTCCTTTACGTTGCGGATGTAGAGTTGATTTATAACTCTCACCAAAAATGTTTTACAAGGGAAAGATTTACCACCTGTTATCATTTCCTGTGTATAAATGTTCATCATGATAATATTTAACTCATCATTAAATGGTTTCATTTCCGCTGAACTCTGATAACATTTTATTTTCTGCTGTTATAATTAAACAATGGATTACCCTGATGTTGTACTCAAAGTGATGTAAGAAATGGTAAAGATGTTGTAAGCTTTATCTCTCATTTATGATCCTGAGGTAAAAATGTGGATTTTCGAGTTCTCCCTCGGGTGTGCTCGACGAAATCGCAGAATTTAGTGCACTCTCTTAGGTACTTAGTGTCTAATGGAAGCAAGTACTCTTGGGAGGGCATTAGATTAGGCGGTTCTGCCACATAGGTGTACTGCACAGATGTACTTGAGCTAGAAAATTTTGGAATAGTTTCCTTGTTATTTGATTCAATCCTTATACAATTATGACAAGAATATTTAACATGAACAAATAGATACCACATTCATCTCAAACCATATACAAGTGCATACTAAAAGTCCATAGAGTTCATAATAGTCCATAAAGTCCATAGTAGTCCATATAGTCCATAATAAGAGTCCATAAAGTCCATAGTACAAGTGCATACAATCCATAATAGTGCATAATGAAAGTCCATAATAGTTTATAATAACAACTACCACAACCTCTACCACAGCCCTCACTGCCTCCTAGTCTTACCCTTACCCTTGGGGCCAAGAGCGCCGGTGCCTGGAGTGTAAGGGTCGGGTGGCTGGCGTCGCCTAGTCCCTAGCTGCTACGTAGGCTGAGTCGAGGGGGCGTCCTGTAGCTGCGACGGTCTGAGCTCGTCCTGCCTCTGGTCCACGTCCTCGTCGTCCTCGCTCTTGTCCGCAGTGCCTGTGGACCTTGTAGCTGCTTTCCTAGACGAGCCTACGCCCCCTATAGCTGACGAAGGAACATGCACGTCTTGCGCCGTGGCTGTCCTACAACCACAATGAGTAGCCGCACGGCGTAGTCGACGTGCCAGTCTCTGTTGTGCAAAGTCATGTTAAGTGAATCAATTCTAGGTATTTGTATCATACTTCAAATAATGTTTAGAATCTTATGTCTAGGAAGTTATGCATGTCGTCGTCCCTAACTCCTGAACGAAAGCGCTCAATGTCTTCCACTGAGACTCTGAGGGTGTTACCCTGCAACAAAGTTTACATTAAGAATGTATTGGTATGGAACTCAACTAAGGCAAATGACATACAAGTGAGCCAAATGACATAACAACTGAGGAAAATGACATACCACTCTGTCCAAGATTGCTCCTGCCTCCACCTGCATGCTAGCACGAGTACTGTGGTCATATGCGGTGTCTTCATCCTCGGACGACTCGATGTCAGCATAGTCAGCTTCTGTCCACTATAGCCTAAGTCTCAGACGTGTCACTGCTTGGTACCAAGCTTGGTACTGCATGTACTCCTTGTTTGTGTGCGGCTCGTCGTTCTCATCCACATTTTCGTCGAACATCTCCCAATGATCAATGTAGGTGGCATGGTGCACGTGCCAATCGAACACCTTTCTATTCTTCTTACGATCCAACCTGCAAGTCATGTATGCCAAAGTTAGTTAAGTCTTCACACTATGTAATAGATATTGCAGCAGTAAATTTTGGCAGAGTTTCCTATGTTATTTAATTCAACTCAAACAAATAGATGACATGAATACAAGCATTCCATAAACATGGATACACACAAACCAGTGCTTCATTCATCTCATTCCATAAACATGTGACGATATTAATTCATCTTAAATAGGCACAACTAGAAGTGGACTTATAACAGGAAAATTGAAACATGACAACACTTGTGCAAGTCAACTCCAGTCGGGTGCAGATCTGTTGGCCATAGCTGCCTTACTCCAAATTGGCGGGCAACTCTATGTGGCAGGTGCCACTTGATAGCATAGAAGTAGATTAGAGGGCACCTCATCCTATAGATGTCGCCGTCCACCCCACACATGTTGCTCAACTGAAAAGGAAGTGCCCTCTCATCGTATGGGTCCCACGTCACCTGCAAAATGTCAAAACTAGATTTTAGATGCAATAGTAAACCTTTTGAAACAACCATGACAAATTATTGTTACTAACACTAGAGGCCATGAGCCTGTCAAGCTCGTTGGTGAACTCTTTGTATGCCCGGTCCATCCTTGCATGCGGAACTCGAACCTGGCCCCAACGGTACGCCCACGTTGGCTGCCGACGTGCGTGTTGACCTGGGAACCAGTCACGCGGAGCCGTCACCTGAGGACGGCCAACCAGAAGATGCTACCACATCCACAGCTGGGGTAGGTACACACATCCACCAAGTGAGGCTGAGGCCGAAGATCGACGACATGCCTCGCAAAGCTGGTGGTAAAGGAAAGCCAACACTGCAGAGCCCCAGCTGTACTGACCCGCCTAGTCCCAGTCAGTGAGGCAGTGGATCCACATCCACGACGCAGTATCCCCTGTTGCGTTGGGGAAGAGAACACAGGTAAACAAGTGCAGGATCCACGCCCTGTAGTAGTACCTAACTGTTTGGTCGTCTGCATGCTCAGGGCAGTGTCCAAACTATGTCCGGAGCCAGGAGATCAGAACTCCAATAGTGCGAGCCCCAGTGTCACCCACCTCATGCCCAAGGAATGCCTCAACTCGTGCTCTCTAGCCTTCTGACCTGCATGGCCCTATCACTGCCCTCCTGCGAATAAACAAACCTAGAAACTTCTAAGAGTCCCTGAGCATGACCGTCATCTCTCTGAAAGGCATGTGAAAGCTGTGAGTCTCAGGATGCCACATACATTTCAGCCAAAGCAATTTGGTATGTCAAAGGAAAGCGCACAAACAAATGGCTATGAATAGAGCAAAAGGTTAAAGATATATCTGTCAACCAGCGCAATCAATGCCACTGAGTTGAACGTGGGCAACCCACGATGAACCTAAAAAATAGATGACATCTAGGCCAGCTCTTTGTAGGAAAGGAGTGTACCTGTCGTCGTATTGCATCTCCAAGAACCCATCGTGGGCTCTAGGATGAAGGAGCGGAAGGTCCTGCATGGAAAAAACATAGTCTCCTGTGACTTCACACACTCATATATGTTTGGAATTGCAAGAATTTGAGCAAGACATAGATTAATACCTGCCCTTCCACTATGAGACGCCCTTGGTGGGTCTCGTCATACACCAGGTCTAGAAGGTGGAATTGCGCCATCCTACAAAATGAAGATAGTCAGTAAGTTACAAAATTAGTTGCATGCATAATTAATTGAAGCAATGCGATATGTATGAAATAATGGAAACAATCACAAGTCGCACCTCACTAACTTGCCAACGGCAAGTGCGTGAGTTGTGGCACAATCTACCGCACTTGCCACACTCGTACTGCTCAGGGTCAGTAAGAAATGGGGTCGCTCTCCCATGTTGCGTTCTTCCTGGTATCTGATCCATAACCATCCTGTGCCTAGTCCTCTTCCTAGGTCCACGCTTCTCCCAATGGTAAGCTAGATCCGCAATGTACTTTGGACCGTCGTATGAAGGCCACTCTCTAGGGTCCCGAAAAGGCTCGAAGCGGGGGCTCCATGTTTGCACAAGCGAGTCCACACTGAACTAGTGAGGTATCATGCCCTCTATATCATAGTTGTGATGCCTAGCAGCTGCCACAAGATGAGAACATACAAAGTGGTACTGCCTCGGTCTGCCACAAGTGCATAAGAAATCTTAGAGGACTACCACATGAATCCTTGTCTCTCGAACCTCGTCGTCGGACATGGTACTACCAGTATGCTTGACCTCACACCTCCCTATGGCGTGGTCAAAACAATAAACCTCATGTGTGGCAGCACTTTCATTGGCCTTCTCTAAGTGTGCCTCTGCTTTTGGAGCCCATCTCTTTCCATCACTCTGCAACTGCATTGCATGGGCGTGTCTATCGTTGAACCAGGCAACAAGCTTGTAGAAGGTAAATTGCACAATAGCATTGACAGGCATACCACGTATCCCCAACAACAACTTATTGAATGAATCGGCCATGTTGCTGCATTGAAATTCATACCTCCATCCACTGCGGTTGTGAGCTCTTGTCCATTTGTCCAAATCTCTCATCAACCCTGTGAGCCATTGTCTACCTTCAGCATTTGAAGTGGTCCTGACCTGCTCCAACTTTTTCTGAAAGTACCTGTCCTCAAGTTGTTGAGCTGCCTCCTGGAAAAGATCAAAGTTATCCTTCACACTATCCTTCCGGAGTAGATTCTCAACAAGGTGCCGAGTACACCAACAATGGTGCAAAGGTGCATACCCCTCTATCTCCTCTCGTATGGCATTAAGTATGCCCTGGTGCCTATCAGATATGACACCAACCTCCCTGCCAGGGCCAACAACATGTATCCAAACTAGCCTGAAGAACCATCCCCAATTGTCATTGTTCTCCCTCTCAACCAAAGCAAATGCCAAAGGAACATGCTTGTTGTTTGCGTCATAGGATATGGCTATAAGAAGTGTGTCCCGATACTTGCCAATCAAGAATGTACCATCAATGGAGAACACCGGACGGCAATGCCTAAAGGCCTCGACACACTGAGGGAAGCACCAGAAAGCACGGAAGAATATCTGCCTCCTATCCTTTCATGCGTCTAGACTTGGGATGAACTCATAATGCATGACTGGATTCACTGCTTTAATTGCATTGAAAAGCACTGGCAGCTGCTCATACCCATCCTCCCAGTCCCCATAAATGATCTTCCATGCACGCTGCTTAGCCCTCCAAGCTTTACCATAAGTTATCACATAACCCTCATACACCTGCTTCGCTATTTCGATAATTGTCCTAACCTTAATGTTGGGTTCTCCCTGCAATATTCCCATCAACCGCTTGGCAATGAGGGTAGATGTCAATTGTTGATGCTTCGTGTTGAGGTCATGTGAAGCACAAGTATGTGGCTCGACAACTTTTGTGATCTTCCACTTTCCGTCGACCTTTTGCTTTCTTGCACAAACCCTCCATGGGCAGCGCTCTTTGTCATATACAACCGTGTAACGCCGCTCCACATAGAAATGTAGGATCTTGTAAGGTCTCTTGCATATCACTGCAAATACTTGCAACCACCTCTTCAATGCAGGGAGGTCCTTGAAAACCCTCCTCTTCTCAATTGTCATTTCTAGACCAGCCTCTGAAGCTTCTTGTAGCTCATCATCACGTCCTTTTGCACACACTTGATCGGAATGAGTAAGATCACTGATCTCATGAACTCTAGGATCACGGCAGCTAGGAAAGATATGCGTTAGCATCTCAACATCACTCTCCATTAGCTCTCCAACTAGACGATCATCATCAGAATCAATTGCCCTTGTGATCTCATATGGCTCTGAATCAACACTATTGGAGGCACGGAATCCATCTCCAAGGGGCACTTGAGCATGAACAGGAGGAACATCCACATTTGCGAGAATGTCTCCTGCAACATAATATGAAATACAAGGAAAAAATAAGATAAATGGTTGAAAAGAGGAGGTAAGCTCCAAAGAACGATGCGGAAAAGACACTTACTCGGATGATTCTGTGTCAAAGGGATCTCCTGAGGAGGTTCTGCCACAACATCATGAGACCGACTAGCATCCCCAACTGCCTCAGCAATACGGACCTCATTGAGGGTAGATTCGGCATCAGGAACCGTACGCGGAACCTCCGCATCCAAAGCAAGGGCTAGAGGGTCAAAGTATGCCTGCTGTGCCATTGGCGAAGAAAACCCATGAGGGATCGAATCAACTAACACCCACCGCACAACCACGTCCAAACTTTGGAACTGGCTCTTCATAGCCGATCTCACATACTTCTCCCACTGATCTGCACACCCAACTGGGATCATCTTCCTCAGGAGGTGAGGGGAACCTAAGTGAAGTACACCCTCAATTGCGATGCCATCATCTCCATGGCAACGTAGCTCCTCCCGAGCCCTTGCAACCAACTCACTAAATGATGGCTTCTCATCGAACAACATAGGCACGCTTTGCATGTCAACAAACTCAACATATCCATAGCGATCTTTTTTCAATAGTGCCTCCATGATATATGCTCACTAGGTTGTCCATCTAGTTAAAAAAACAAAGCACATTTCCTTTAATCCAATATAAAACAAAAATACTAAGTACCTGCTCTCTAATACGTGATAACTAACTACTAAGTACTACTTTCCAATACGTGATAACTAACTACTAAGTACTACTTTCTACTAAGTACTACTAACTGTTTAGTACTACTAACTGTTTAGTAATACTAACTAATAACTAATACTAACTATTAAATACTACTAACTAACTATGTCAAGTTACTATCTATGTAAGTAACTATAACACTACTTAAATAACTAACTTGCTAGCTAGCTATGTAAAGTATCCATCAATCTACATATCTATCTAAATATCTTTCTACATATCTAAATCACTAGTACACTAACTAATTAAACTAAATAAGTTATCATAACTAACTAAATATATAGCTAAATAACTAAGTTAGTAGTGTAACTAGGTCATACCTAATCTCTAGATCACCTCTCTTCCCACTTTCATTTTCCTCTCTTCCACCTAGGGTCAGGTCTTCTCATGTTTCATGAGAGAGGTCACATGAACTGAAAATTCATGGTATATTTCTTATGATTTGGAGTGGGAATGGAGGCCCAAATCCTCCTCTTGCCCCCTGGGTTCCTATTTTGAAGCACTGATTTTCGTGCATAATTTTTCCTTATTTTTGTTCATGGGTTTGATCTCGATTTGCCGGAGTTTGGGTTTGTCCCAGGCAATGATTTCTTGAAAATGATTTCGTGTTAGGTTGAATTGCATCTGTGCCATGTTTGGAAGCGAATTGTTTTGATTTGATGGTGATCCATCCGATTTTGTGGTCGCCCCTTTTCTGGTTCGTGCGTTCGTCTGTTCTATTTCCGTCTCTGTGAGTTGGGTTCCTAGCGCTGTGCCCTCACCCGTGAGGCCCTAGTGGCCCATCCGTCTCGCATGGAAGCAGTCCACCGTCGAGCGCCCTTGGCCGGCGCGAGTAGACCCGTGCTGTTGCCTCTTGCTCTCTTTCAGCTCACTGCTTCTCGGTTCGTGTGGGCCGGAGTGCAGCACCTCCGTTCGTTCTTCTCGCACAGCCGAGGATCACCGGGTTCATCCGGCGTAGGCACCGGTCGGTCGCAGGCAACCCAGGTGGCCAGTTCACCAGCAGCGCCTAGCGCTCCTGCACTGAAGTCAAGCACAGCCCAAGACCCATTCTTTGCAGACGTTGGGTGGCAGATCCGGCAGGTCTTCCATGAGGGTTCCAACAGATGGGGACTCAATTTGGCGACTACGTTCAACAGTAGGGTCAGTACTTTGAAATTCTCACTAGACATGCTAAGAAAAAAGATAAATCCTATAAATTCTCATAATAATCAGACATCTGGCCTTTAATCTGATAGACTCTAACCATCATCTCTAATAGTAGCCATTGAAATCCTCGCTAGACGCGCTAGGAAAAAAGATAAATCCTAGATGGTTTTCAAATACTAGTGAAGATGTTTGTGATTCATATGATCTATCCCATGCACATTTGTTTTTAATGACCATGATGGTTTGCAAATTATATGCAATAATAGTATGATTCTTTGTATTGTCCTTGCTTCTGCTTATCTATACTGTCTGTGATAGATTACATGTGCTTCAACTTGTGCATACATCGATCACTTATGTAGGGACCTCCGCATCTAACCGACACTACTACAACAAGGATATGTAGAGGCGGCTGGCCCTGCTGCCACTAAGTTTCCGTTTCTTGAAATCAACGATTTGTAGAGGCAACTCTCTAGAAATAGGATTTCTAAAGGTGGCTACCGACAATAGACATTTCCTAGAAATCATTGAAAAAATCATAAATTGGTCCAAATAGCAACTTTATTAATCCGGGGAGGCCTCACCAAGTGCACATGATTGTCCCATGATTTTTCCATTCATAGTGCTCATAATCTATTTGTTGATACCACTTAGGCTAGTTCCATATCATGATTCGACATATGCTACTTGTAGCTTCATGCAATTCTAACTCAAGTCATGGAAAAACTCGGGGTACCGCTGGTACTATGCACACATCACATGGAGTACATGGCACTTACATTTTGCTTTAGGTCCTCACCCATTTGCAATGCCTCCAGATTTGTTCAATATTTGTTGGACATGTGCTCATTCTTATGAGACAAAAGAGAGTGCACTAATTCATGCGTTGATATACATTATTGTTGTGCTTGTTACCCAACTAGGGATGTTCGCTAAACGAACTATGTTACGACACGTGGTAACCAGCAGTAGTGGTGTGCTCCACTTATATTTTAGTACTTTGGTTTGTAATGACTTGGTTTCTACCTATTAAAGCATGTATATATGTTTTCTAATTAAGCCGTATTCATACATCGAATCTTTTGAGCAATATGATGACAATCAGATATACATGATGCACAAGTAATATTAGATAGCAACCTCTATTTAATTGTAATAATAATTCATATACAAAAGTGGGAAAATAAAGATCCCTGCCGGTTGAAGCCACTAACCTCTATATTAATTCTATTTAATTGTAATATATGAAATCAAAGTTAATAAGGATGGTTTACTGCAATAAAGCTGGGGGATAAGTTTTGATCAGGTTAAAATTATGCTGATGACACTACAATCACAACATAGCTAGAAACCTAAACTATTTACAAGTGACACTTATATCTACTCCTTCGGTGTATATACATCTGCAGATGAAAACTAAGCACCCACAAAACATATTCTTGCACTCTTATTAGGCCTAGTTTTGGTGGACAATGGTTTGACCACAGCCAAACATGGCTGTACATATTA
The DNA here is from genome assembly GCA_022457205.1 of Saccharum spontaneum. Taxonomy (NCBI): domain Eukaryota; kingdom Viridiplantae; phylum Streptophyta; class Magnoliopsida; order Poales; family Poaceae; genus Saccharum; species Saccharum spontaneum. Next base: position 57,801,713 of record CM039598.1, read on the forward strand.
CCATGAATGGGCGTATAAAGCATTATTTCAAGCATCATAAGTCATTGTAGGGGGCACTCTTAACTCCAGTTCCACTGGACATCCAAAAACAGGCGTAGGCTTCGGATCCTTCTTGTAGGCTTCATCTTTGAAGCACAACTTCCACCTGAACTGTGTCACGAGATAGTGCATGGCCACCATTGTTTCTACCCTTGAAAACTCAGTTCCAGGGCACATTCTTGGCCCACCCCCAAATGGCAAGAAGCTGTATGGTGGGATTGATGAGCGCTTCTCAAAGCGGGATGGATCAAACTTGGTGGGTTCTGTGAAGAACCTGGAATCCATATGCGTAATGCTTTGGGCAGCGAAGACCTGCCATGTTGTGAAACATAAGCCCCTTGATTAATTTATTCTGACAATGAAAAATAAGATATCGTGTTGGTAAAAACAGGTGCACACAAAGAAGCCTACTTTCCAGCCTTTGGGGATGTGATAGCCCTCGTATTTGATGTCCTTGGTCGCAGTTCGGAAGCTCCCAAACACTGGAGGCACTGTCCGCAGTGTCTCCAATGCCACCCTCCATGTGTACTTCATGCTTGAAACATGTTCCCATGTTAGAGCACCATCTGTTCCTTTCTTATTTGCGATCTCATCTTGTTCTGCCATCACAAGAATATAGATATCATATGGATCACTTTAATGGAAATAAAAGGCGAGACCATGTAGATTCAGGTGTAGGCACTGTGGACACTAACACACACCTTCAGTGATTTTAGCAAGGGCGTCTGGCTCGTTTGCAAGGTGGCGCATCATGAATGTGATTAGAGCTGAGGTGGTACCATGTGCGCCGACAATAATGCCCATCACGTTGTCAACAATGTCCTCTAGGGTGAGGGAATGCACACCCTTGGAGCGCATAATGAGCATGTAGGTGACAAAGTCAGTTGTAGAAATAGTGCATTGTTCCTCCAACAAAGACTCCTCCCTCTTCTTGGCAAACTTTGTGATGGTTTCCCTAATCTTAGCACTGGACCTCATGCCCTTGCCGAACCTGGTGAAGGGTATGTTCACTGGAAATGACAAGATTGCATCACCTAGCAACTGGAAGTCGGTAGCAAGGGCATCTGCTATTGTGGATGTTTCTTCGCCAAAGACAACGGAGCAGATGACCCCAAGTGTAAGACTCCTCGCCAGCGACAGGACCTACAAGGTCACCAAAACACAATTTTACATATTAACCTTATAGTTGTTTTTGTAATAACCCTTATAAGTGTCAAATTTAGTTGTTGTGAGTGCGTTATATATGGTACCATTACCGTCTACAAGGTTAATCTTTGAGTAACATTGTCTACGAAAACATAGAACTTGAATAGAGATAATTATGTACTATGAAAACTAATTAGTTTACATGATGAATATAGTAGCATCAGCCTTAAATTGTATATGTATTTAGAATTTTAATTATTGTTGGTCCAAGCTCACAATGTTTGACATTGAACAAAATTAGATACAAACACATCTATTAATTATAATTGGTGGGATCGCGCGGGAGGGAGTATATATCTTGCACTATAAACAGAATTCACTATACAAATGAAAAAAAATCTAAGTGTCAATAATCATTTTGTCCTTACATTGACAGTGCTGCGACCAACCCAGTTGAGCTTCAGTTGCCTTCTGACCTCGCCGTCCATCTTCTCCACATACCTTCTCACCATCTCAGGCCTCAAGTACCCCTGCAGTGCCCTACGCACCTGCTTCAGCTCGTCGCCAGTGAGGGTCAGAATGGAGCGCCGGAGTAGGGAGCAAAGCGCACGCGTCTGCGTGAGGATGAGGCCCTCATTGGTGAATATGAAGTGGTTGGGCGCCGTCCCAGCAAGAAGCACCGTCGGCGAGCCCAGCACCGACATCTTGGACACCGGACCATATCTCTTTATCCGCGTCCTGAACCACTGGTCGTCTGTGTTGCTGCGCAGCGCGTAGAGGAGGGAGAAGGTCTGGCCGATGACCGGGATGCCGAGGTTGCCGGGAGGGAGATTGTAGGTTGAGCAAGACCTGTGGTTTTTGGTGACGAAGTGGAGGAGAAACGCTATCGCTGCTGCAGCAGCAAGGAGCACGATGAAAGCCATTGGAAGTATGCTGGGAGAGGATTGCAGGGAGCACGATGAAACTTGGGGGGTTAGTTAACAGCGTTGGATACTTAAAAGTCTGCTTGTGTAGATATACAGTGCTGTGTAAAGTGGAGATTAATCCATATATATCTTGTTTTTCCACATTTAGTTTTGAGTTTTGACATTCATGTCATCCCAAAAAAGTAGGAAAAGCATGTACTATTGAAATAGACCGTACCTCATATGCACGAGGTCGATGTGTTATGCTAAACATGTGATAATGACTTGGAGGGAGACTGCAATTTTCAGTTCTCTGTGCTACTAAAAAGGTAGTATATATGTTGATAAGAATCTGTGCTTCAGGGTGCAACTGACAAAATTGCCATGTACATGTGTGGTGGTTTGTTGTTCACTACTTCCTCAATTCCAAATTATAAGACGTTTGACTTTTTTTATCCCAAGTTTGACCACTCGTCTTATTCAAAAAATTTGTACAAACATAGTCAAATTTAAGTGATTCTTGAGAAATTTTTATTAATATACCAAGCCACGATAAAAGAATTGATATTTTACATAAATTTTTGAATAAGACGAGTGGTCAAACTTGGTGTTAAAAAAGTCAAACGTCTTATAATTTGGGATGGAGGGAATACTTTTATTATCCAAAATGGATGCAGTAACACGTTGTGACCACAAGAATCTGTGGCAGGAAACGTATGTACATAAGAAAGGAGCAGGATGGTCGTCATAGTCTGGAAAAGCTGGTGAAGACGTGCCATGAACTCGCGTTCACATAAGAAGTGATGCTGAGGTATGTTGAACTCGTTATCACACGGAAGCTATAGCGTACCATAGTCACAATCCCGTGCAGAGAAGTAGACATGATGTTGCTCTCCACGTTTTTCATGTGGATAGAACTACTTTCCTGTTTCCTGAATGGACGGGGACTATCACAAAATTGAATGAATTCCGAAAGACGGAAAGGAATCAGCACTAGTTAATTATTTCCATGTCGGTGTAACTACTTGTAATGCCAACAAGCCGAGAGCAGGTCAGGGAGCTTCGTCACAAGCATTATTCCTTCAAAGCGTACAAATCTTGAAGCACAACCAAAAGAGTAAAATTGAACCGGTGATAACATGAGTTTTGCTGAATAACTGAGTGAGTATAACAATTAACCATACATAATTCAGTGATGCATAGCAATTTTCCTTTCTTTGGTGCGACGTAGTTTTAGACTCTGTTCATATTTTAAAAATATTTTTTTCTGGTGAAACTCGTATGCAGGTCAGCTTCACTCTCTGTGATTCAAAAGCAGCTGCTTGGAGAGTAAAACTGATTAATTACAGTTTACTTTAAATAGTAGGTTGACAGTTGTATGGTAACTCAATTCCTACTTGTAATAGGACTTAATGAGAGTTGTGCTATTAAGATTTCTATTTTTATTATGACTTGAGCGTGGAATCCTACAACGAGTAGGAATTTAGGAGTAGGACACCTACTTGCATGTATGAGAATCTGGTGGGGACTGTATAAACAAGGAGTAGTGACCATAGGCATCAACCAAGCTAACATGGGTCTAATCGAAGGCTTATAAGGAGCAATTGTGAGCACTCAGGGATAATTAAGCTAGACAGTTCTATTGCACTAGATTCTTATATAGAGCATGAATTAGTGGGTCCTATAGGGTCAAATATGTTTGTGAAAGAGAGACATTCATTTGTACTCTTTTGTAATTGTGCTTATAGAATTTGTTGCGGTTTGACCAAATCCTATGTAACATCCCATAAGGAAAACGGCAACATCTTTCTGTAGTATAACCACACTACACTATAACTAGAACACATTATCAGAGAATGCGGAAAGATCAACGATCATCTAGATTGAATATTAAAATAAGTCTCATTCAATGACATACGAAAAACCATCTTCAAACATAACCACAAAATTCAGATGTTTTTTACAACGTATACAACAACTCTACAAACAACTAGTATGTTACAAACACATGTTTTTATTTGAAGTGTACAACAAGTGTGCATGCTACTCCCATCCAGCCAAGGACTCCTACTTGCATGTATGAGAATCTGGTAGGGGACTATATAATCAAGGGGTAGTGGCCATAGGCATCAACCAAGCTAAGACATGGGTCATGGGGTCTATATCTCATCAAAGACTTCTGAGGAGCAATTGTGAGCACTCGGGAGGATTAAGCCATATAGCGAGGATTAAGCCATATAGTTCTATTGCCCTAGATTCTTATATAGGGCAAGAACGCGTGGGTCCTAGAGGTTCAAGTACGTTTGTGACAGAGTGACAATCACTTGTACTCTTTTGTAGTTGTGCTTATAGAATTTGTTATCGGCTTTGCCAAATCCTAATCTCTTGTCGTGATTGGTTCAACATCATTATCTAGTGTATTTTACGAGATTCATCTACGTCATTCTTGATACAGTGCAAGCTTGTGTCATACTCGTAATATCATATCAAAGATTGCAGGACTGTTACACATAATTTGGGGTATCTGAATCTAACACCGACATCACAGTTTGCTCTTCAAAGACAAAGACGACATTCCTTTTTGTGCTCCCTTAGTTACAAACTATAGGACCTTTAGCTTTATTTGATGTCCAACGTATCTAGCTTTCAGCAACTAATGTTTGTAGAAAAATGCACCAGTGTCAACAATTTGAAATTTTCATTAATGCTCTGATAAAGAATATCATGATTGGGATACAATTACTCTATTGGCCTTAAATACAAGTTGTCAAAGGTTCAAAGTTTATCCCAAATTATAAGATATTCCAGATTTCTCAACCCTAACAATGCATGTCTGTCTTTTACACCCCATAAGTACTTGCATCCATGTATGCTTGTTAGAGATCATCTTGTTCAAAATCAGCCAAAATTAGTGGCATACATACATGCCTTTTTAGACTATGCCTTACTAGCAAATTAAGTAAGTTAACAAAGAAACTATGTAGTAAGGGGCGAGTGAGTCTTTTTGCCAGATTCCTTATTTGGTCATGGAATTGCTTGAATACCTTGTATTTTAGGATGAAGGGAGTAATTAGGATTACGATCCCATGTACCAGCTTAATCCCCAAGTTAAGTGAACTCTACATATACTGCTCGAGAGGCTCAATGTATATCATTTATCTAATTCTATTTCTCCTACATGGTACGGTATCATGAGAATAGGATTCCGAACTGTGCACCGTTCTTTGTAAACTTATTTCCTAGTCAAAGTTTATCAACTTTACTATGAAAAATTTCAGTAGCAATTTAAGATTTCATTTTGAGATAGTTCCTGAATTTACAACATCGATCGAGTCTAAGAGAAATTCATCCTTTAGAAGGATGATAATGAAGCTCCTGTGAAGAGGAAGAGTCAAAGGTGATGATTCATTATGTTCCTTGTGGATGATGCTGCCACATCTATTGTATATGCATATGCATCTCCAAATGCAGGCAACTGGAACAAGTTGTCTGTAATGAGATGAACTCGATTCTTCCTAATGGGACGTGGGAGTTAACTGAATGACCCTATGGTTGTAAACATGTGGGATGTAAGCGTGTGTTCGAGAAGAACCTTACAACTGATGGTACTATTGAGAAGTACAAGGCTTGGCTTATGTCCAAGGGTTATGCCCCAAAAGGAAGTCGTGGATTTCTTTGATACATAATCACTATCGCTAGAATCACCACCATTTTGGTTCTACTTTTTCCTTGCTGCCTCTTATGGTCTTCTTGTTTATCCAATGGAAGTGAAGGTAGCTTTCATTAATGGAGAGTTGGAAGAGGAAATCTATAAGAATCAACCTTATCGGTTTGTAGTAAAAGGTGAAGAGGGGAAGGTGTGCAAGTTACTGAAGTATTGATATGGCCTGAAACAAGCACCTAAGCAAATAACATTTTATACATAAAGCAAATATTGCCTATCATCTTGTGCAAGGGTGTTCCCGGGTTCTTGGGAGTCCATCTAACAAGTTACATGTGGTTATTGTGCAAGGGTGAAGCTATAAGCCACATAACCTGAATCCTAAAAAATATGTCGTGTGCACATATGTAATGACATGATGCAAGAAACATGTTTTCTAGATAGCCTGTGCTCAAAGGACGCTAAAAGTAATTTCATGATTTCTTAAGTACCGGAGAAGCATTTATGCATTTAACAAGTTAAAAGGCATTTACAGTTTTAGCTGAAGTTATAAATATAGTGTTCGGTGTAAACTCTTTTTTTTTTGTAAAATAGAGAATTTCATAAGAAAGCTAGCAAAAATTATTTCATAATTTTGATTTTGCCTCTATGGACGATCCAATAAAACTTAAGGAAACAAAGTGGCTTGGTCCATTTTGACGGACTGTCCGTGGGGTGTTGGGGGGGGCATCGAGTTCAGGCGCATTCGGGCACCAATTTATATGAGGTCTGTTGTTGTGGCTTTGTAGAGACATGGGGAACCCAACCAAGGTGTTGGATTGAGCTCATCTATGGTTGTGATGGCTATGGATGAGCTTGAAGGTTTATGGGGAGGGCAATTGAGAGGCGATTGAGGGGGAGGTGGCTTGGGGCTATGGCGTGGGGATTCTCCATTGTTAGCAGTTTGGTCGAGGATGCCTTGTAGAGATAGATCGGCTTGAGGTCTAGTCAATGAACACGGAAGAATATAGTGCTTGGGGTCCTCCACCTTTTAACTATGGCAAGGTTGAGGATGACGTGGAGTAGCTCACCGGCGTGTATGTTCAGGGCATGTTTGGATAGACTTGGACTAATAACTAGTTCTATTAGCTCCTATAAGTGGACTAGTGAACTAATAAATAGTCCATGACTAGTGGACTAATAATTAGTTCACATGTTTGGATGCTATTAGAGACTAAATAATAGTCAACTAGTTGTTAGTTCTATGGAAGAAAGTTATAGCTCAACAAAAACAGTGACCGCACTTGTAGTGCCAGTGAACCAGGATTTGATCCCTGGTCTTGCACCTATTCAGGCGAGAGCCTCCTCTCTAGGTGACCCTAAAAATGGAACGAATCTACAGTTTACTTCATCTTCACAAATGAATCTTTCATTCCGCTTTTATAATGAAAATTTACGGTAAAACAAAAGAAAAGGCTAACATTAAACGGCCCTGGAACACAATTTACAGTACACCTTGAAATAATCATACAAAGCCAGGTTGAGACGACGAACTGCGAATCTGCAAATTCCTTGAAACAAGCTCGCAGCCTCATACATCACCATGCATCAAGATTTTCAGCTCGTAGCCTGCCATACATACCTAGTACAGGTACACATCGACCTCCACGATGCCTCCCTTAGCCAAGTCGTAGTCGTAGCTCCTGCTGAGCGCGTATCCCCGCGCGGCGCGGAACCGGCCGGTGCCACCGACGACCACCGACTCGCGCACGGCCAGGTCGGTGTCGACCCTGCCGCTGACCACCAGGGAGCTGCCGGCGTGCTCGCCGGCCTCCATCACCAGGTGCATGCTGAGGGCGTTCACGGAGCCGCGCTCCGCCACGCGCACCGTGAACCCCTGCGCCGTGCCCACGCGCGCGCTGCCGCGCCCGGGCCCCTCCGTGAGCGCGTTGTTCATCACAGCGATGTCGCCGAACCGGCGCGGGTCGTCGTTGCTGGTGGCGTTGGAGAGCGGCGGTCTTCCGGGCACGATGAGCGCGGCCGTCGGGTTCGCGCCGGTGTACTGGTCGTGCATGTAGAAGTGGAGGTGCGTTCCGGCGGCGAGGCCGCTGCTGCTGCTGCGTGTGTCATGGCGGAAGTAGGTCGCTGCAGCGACGAGGATGGCGGCGGCGAGGACTGTAGGGATCGTGCTAGCCATGGCGTGCTTTACTACAAACAATTGAACCAAAATTTAGCTGACGAGGTTCAGTTGTGGATACGATTATATAATAAGGCAGTGGCAGTATCTAGCTAGAGTTCTAGACTACGACAAGGACAGAATAATGGCGTCAAAGCGAATTCGTCAGGAGGTTTGAGGTGGGACCCGAATCTCACCGAATTTCGTCCAATTCGGTGAGGCCTGAGACAAAACTAAACCGGCCAAATAATTTCGGCCCAATTTAAATTTCCAGCCCATCATAAGATGTAAAACGGTCCACTGATATCTCCTCTAGGTATAAAAGTGCAAAGCCCACTTTGGAAACCCTAGTTTTCTCATATTCTCCTTTGTTCCTCACCTGGTGGCGGCTGCTCAAGCTCTCGCCTCTCTGTCGCTCCTCCCCAGTCCACACTCGCGTTCTTTTCCGTTGTTCTGCACCTCCTCTTCCTCAAATCCACAATTGATCCTAACTGCAGTTCTCAAGCAGCCACTACAGCAGCCAGTGGCTTCCCCGAGTGCCAGTTGCACTCGGATAAGGCCTAGTTGCACTCGGGGAAGCCTTCCCCGAGTGCAACACTCGGGGAAGAGCCTCCGGCTAATCCTCTAACGGGAAAGGCGCCTTCCCCGAGTGCCGAAAATCGTGCACTCGGGGAAGGCTTCGCCGAGTGTCGTGCTAGCACTCGGGGAAGATTTGATGCCGTCGGCCGACGGCCGGCGCCGTTTTCTTTTTTTTTATTTTCTTCCCCGAGGGTTTTTCATCCTCGAGTGCAACACTCGGGGAAGATTTTTGTCTTTTTTAAAAAAAACCCTCTTCCCCGAGTGCCGCAGCCCAAGCACTCGGGGAAGAAATTTGTCTTTTTAAAAAAAAAACCCTCTTCCCCGAGTGCTGCAGCCCAGGCACTCGGAGAAGCCTGTTTTTATTTAAAAAAACTCTTTGCCGAGTGCCACAGCCTAGGCACTCGGCAAAGAAATTTATTTTTTTAAAAAAATTCTTTCATCAATTCTGATTCTAATTCCAAAATATACCCACGTCACAATTCATGAGAAGGTTACAATCACTGCTACCTTTGTGCTACAATGACATTCCAAAATACAACATCAAATAGCATATCTGGTACAACATTCCAACTAATGACAATCAAACATATTTCTCCACCTTCATGCCATGGCGTATCAACTTTTAGCTGAAACTATACATTAGTCTTCCATGTATGTTTTCCAGGAAGAAACAATGCATTAGTTCATTGGTTGGGAACAAAAAGAAAAATAGGGTGTCCTACGTGTCTCCCCCAACATACCGACTCACAGACACTATCTCATAATTAATCTATCTAATCTGATTCCTCCCTTGTATAATAGAAACCAGCATAGCACACTCGGAGCAGGAAAAAAATCGAAGCATACTACAGTGCATAGGAAGGCAGAGTCAATTGAGGGCAACACAACAGTAAGACAAGATTATCGGGAGCACACAGACATGGACAAGTGATGTCTCAACTGACCACCCCATCACAAGAGTTGGTTTGATTATGAAATGAGTATTTCACTGTATCAGTAAGCAATCTTACTGCCACCTTGTCGACACCATCAAACATGTTGCTTACTGCCACGTCCCAGAATTACATGCCTAAAATTCACATGCAATCCAATATAAGCAATTTTGTATTCAGCTAGGATCCAATAAGTTGATAGGTGCAGGTGCAGTAAGAATAGGCTCATTCTTCTCTACCAACCAGTTTTTCTAGTTTTAAGTTGTCGTAAACATTAGTACAAGTGGGCTGTTTACAAATTCACACAACAATGTATTTCTTGATTGCATCTAAGTGTGCGTGATGATTACTGATTACTTTATCAGTCTACAGAAAAGCATATAGTATGGGTGACATAAAGACATGAGGAACCACACTAACATTCCTATTTAGCAATAAGATAGGCCAAGCCAAATATATCCACATGGAAAGCAGGGAAAAAAAGATGTGTTCATCCTGCATAGAAGGCCTATTCTTAAGCATCTCAAAGGCAGGTATAAATTTTCAGTTAGGGATTTACCTCACTGCAAGTAGCCTTGTCAAGGTAGAAATAGAGCAGTCAATTTTTTTTGTTGTCTCACACAGAGAGGAAACTGTAGAAACATTGTGCAGAGCATCATCCTCTTTGTAGCTGTTTATGACATAACTGATAAATAAAGAAGATAAGTCATCAAGCTGGAAACATATATGCTACAGATGTGCATTGCTGAACAACACATTGTTCCACATGGGTATCCTAATCCTAATCCTATTAGAGTTAGGTATAGCATTAGTAGTAAATGAAAATACGCATCTAACTTACATGAAAATACACATAGTTGAAGTCCTGAGAATTGCCATTGGGAATAGATGGATCGATGGATAATTAAGAACAACATTATAAGGAACAATTGCAATAGGAACTAATTTCCTGAATGTGACCAAATGGCAACCATTCTAGTTATAAATAGAGAACATTTTTTGAGCCACAGGCATTAAGGAATTGCACGAAGAACATAATAAATCACTTCACATTCTAGTTATCAAACAGAGAACATTTTTCTGAGTCAGGAGCATTAAGGACAGCACAAAGAACAGACTAAATCACTTCACATTCTAGTTATCAAACAGATAACATTTTTTTGAGTCACGAGCATTAAGGACAGCAGCAAGAACCGAATAAACCACTTCACACTCTAGTTATCAAACAAAGAACATTTTTTGAGCCACAAGCATTAGGGAACATCAGCAAAGAACAGAATAAATCACTTCACATCACCTATCACCTCAGGCACATAGTGCATAAGCATGTTTTCTATCCCAAACTTCAATGTGACTGATGAACTTGGACAGCCGCTGCTCCTATACTGTCTACATAACAAAAGATCATATATGAATAGGTGCACAAGAGTACAGGTTTTATAATGAGCAACTACAGATGGGGCTCCATCCCATACTGTATCGGGAATTGTAGTATCAATTCTAAAGACCAAAAGATTCCTAAAACGAAAATAAAGGCAAAATCAAAGAGCAATTGCAGTATCGTTAGAAAAGAATTGTCTTCTCACTCACAGAGCTACTAGCCACTGTAACAGAAGGTGTTGTAAGATTGTTTCGAGGTTTCTGATATACTACAAAGTAAACTAAGCTCCCAGTTCCAGATGGTACTGAATTACAGATAACTCCTAATACTGAATTACTGCAGCTAATAAAACTGTACAGAATTTATCCAAATTAGCCAATAAATCTGAAATTTTACCTACAGCCGAACTCTACTACTGCTATTGTACTGAACCAAGGCAAGCAAACAGCTAAGCTCAAAGGTTTAACACTAAACTCATAGCTAAAAGAATATGGCTAAAACTATTACTAACTACGAGCATGCAACCGAGTGTGCCTGCAAGTGGCAATTATCTTCACTATTGCATTCCAAATAAGATAATCGAGTTGCTGAAAGTAACATAAACAGAGCCAAGACTATAGGTGGAGAAAGCAGATAGCTACAGCTATTGTTGTTAAAGAATAGCTAACTAGCAACTCTTATGACATAATTTTAACAATTCAGTAATGCACGCGCACATATGTACTGCCTGGAATTTAATCAAATCGTTGGCAACATGCAAATATCATTCAATATTCACTTATCAATTACCAGACACACAGCAAAGCATTCTCTAAATCCTAGCTCACGGGGGCACCTACTCAAGAGTAAATCATCAATTGTATGTTCCAGTCACTCATGATCCCTCGGCGATGAACACACAAAAGCAACCAGAGTAAATGGTCACCTGCTCGAAAACATGGGAGGCGATGGATCCTGGAGTTGACGGGGAAGCAGCAACTGGGCATTGCCGAACCACGCATCGTGGATCTGTGGGCTCCTTGTCGAATCCGACAACACCATGGATTTGAGGGCTCCTCGCGCAAGCCCAATCCGGCCGCAAAACCCGAAGGCACCAGCACTGCCCAATGCGAAGTCGACGGCGGCCTGCGCCCTCCGCCGCGGCGCCGTCCATCGCGAAGCTGGCAGCGGCTCGCACCCAGCGTCACCGCGCCGTCCATCGCAGAGCTGGTAGCCGCTTCGTTGGGGTCGCCTCTGCTCCACCCCGCGCGCCGCTGCTCCCGTGCCAGCAGCTGGGTGCCGGCAACTGCTACAGGGCGCGTCGGCCCCCTGCTAAGCGGTAGCCAAGCCTAGCTGTGGCGCGGGGTGGGATGCGCTCGGGGTCGGGAGAGGCAGGGCCGCTGGGGCCGTGGGGGGTGCGCCGACGGTGGGGAGGGTGGCGGCGGGACGGGGCGGGGGCGCGCGGGGGCGGGGGCACAGGGCCAGAGGCTCGCCGGTGGCGGCGGGGCCTGCGGCGGCGGGGCAGGTGGCGGCGGCTGGGAGCGGGTGGAGGAGCGGGGAGGCAGGGGCACGCGTGGGACAGGGTTTGGGTGGTGGGCCCAATTTTGTATTGTTGGGCTTTGCCAAGTGCACTGTCCTGGCACTCGGCATAGGGACTCTTCCCCGAATGCCAGGGAAGGCACTAAGGGAAGATTTTTTTTGTTTTTTTTTTCCATTTTTTGAGGCCTTCCTACATTATTTCAAACTCTTTGTTCAAATTTGGGACAATTTTAATTTTTTTTGGTATATTTCGTTAATTTTTTCGTTTTATTGAATTTTTTTTTGCATACTTCAAATTTAAACTGCAGGTGCATGAAATAATGGAATTTGGTGATTCAAAAAATAATACCCTAGCACATGTGACTAGAGTTTACTAAAACTTTCTCAAATGGAAACATAAACTATGTAGAAAATGTAGACCTTGATGAATTCTAACACCTTTGTATTCAGAAGTTTTTCATCTGGGGTCATTTAGTGCCTCATTTGACCAAGTTTGACCAAGTCAAATCTTGGATTTTTAAAAAATGACACTTTAACTGAACCCTAGATGGTCTCAAATACAAAAGTCATGACTACAAAGTATGTCAAACTCATCGAGATCTACATTTGGTGTAATGGTCAACTTTTCATTTGACAAAGTTTGAACCACTGAAATTTTGAATTTTGAATTTTTCACAGCTACATGCCAGTTTTCGAAACCCCAGATGGTCTCAACTCGAAAAGTCATGAATACCAAGATTGGTCCACTCATCAAGATCTACATTTGATACATAGGCCATTTTTGCATTTGACAAAGTGTTAGGAAAGTGTAGTTGTAAATCCACATGTCTCGCACATAGTTTCTTAAAGTCTACGTGAGATTTAAGATTTTGTGACTAGTGTTTACTAACACTTTCTTAAATGCAAAAATGGTCTATGAATCAAATGTAGACCTTGATGAGTTCTAACATCTTTGTATTTAAAAGTTTTTCATTTGGGGTCATTTAGTGCCTCATTTGACTTCCTCATGTGATCACATGTGGAGATGTCCGGAGATGTCTGAGTTTTAGGCATCCGACGTCGCTAATTGCTCGAAACCTTCTCAATTTTTTATCATAGCCTGTACATGCTATAACACGACGCCCAGTCAAGTTTCATGATTTTCGGACTTCGTTTGGATTTTATATAATTTAAATACACTTTTCCCGCAAGTTGTTCGCGATGGTACGGCGACAAGATGGTTAACATTTCATGTGGCTTCCTGAAAACGGACTCAACATACACCAAATAACATGAATATGATTTTTTGAATCACCATATTCCATTATTTCATGCACCTGCAGTTCAAATCGGAAGTGTGCAAAAAATTCAAAGAAACAAAAAAAACTAACGAAATATACCAAACAAAGTCAAAATTGTCCCAAATTTGAACAAGGTGTTTGAAATGATGTGGGAAGGCATCACAAAAAATCTGGGACAAAAAAACAAAAAAAAATCTTCCCCGAGTGCCAAATTCTGACACTCGATGAAGAGGCCTCTTCCCCGAGTGTCAGGAGCAGGCACTCGGGGAAGCGGCCTCTTCCCCAAGTGCCAAATTCTGACACTCGGGGAAGCTTAAAAAAAGAAAAAACGTAACGGCGTGCGAAGGCGGACCGTCATGTACAATTTTCTTCCCCGAGTGCAACACTCGGGGAAGAGGACCTTCCCCGAGTGTCATTCTTCCTCGAGTGCCTATAAATCTGGGGCACTCGGGGAAGCCTCTCTTCCCCGAGTGCATTTCTTCCCCGAGTGCAACACTCGGGGAAGAGCTAGTTCCCCGAGTGCACGTTTTTTGACACTCGGGGAAGCCACAGACACTCGGGAAATTTCAGTTCTCCTGTAGTGAGCTCGGTGTGAAGGCCGTTTCCATGGGCAAAGGCCACGTACGTGCCATCTGGATTGCGCAATGAAGCTGAGATTACACCTGAGATTGCGCAGAGGAGCTGATCTGTTCTGTATGCGCAGATTCAAAAATCAAAGAGCTCAGACAAGTCTACGATCGTTGCTTGAGGGTTTCTGATGTTGGGCAGCAAGGCGTCGGCAGTGGTAATGCTGCACTTACAAGCTGCGGACGATTTCTGTTAAATTTGACAAATTTTGAACAAAATTCAAAATTTTGACCGGTCAATTTAGTTGAATCCCGGTCCGAATTTTCCGAAATTTCCGAATTTCGTCCAATTCGGTGGCCTCCGAAATTTTTACAGTTTTGAATCCCAAAACCAAACTTTGAGCTCCTAGTAGTTGGCCCCAATTCTTGGAGGAAATGTCACACCCACGTTTATGGCGTGCATTATCCCTATTTGTGTGTGGATGGTAGTGAGCAGGTGATAAGGCTCCTGTGGACTGAATGAACTCGTTACAGTTCTATGAAATTTTGTTAAAAGTTTGCCAATGTTGTAAAACATACGGACTCTATCCTAGAGGGAAAGGAGAAGGAGGAATCCTAATCCTAGTCTGTTTGTATGTGGACTCTTATCAAACTCTTAGACATTGACAGGACTATATATATGTGGAAGCTCTATGTAGTAATCACCAATATTCAAAGCAATAAAGAATAGTCTCTCTATCTTGTGTCTATTTGTTTTCTACTTTCATCTACTGTGTTGATCATGAGAGATGAAGAAGAGAAGGTCCTAACCGCTAGCAACATGTTTTATAACAGCCAATACATATGTTTACAAGCTAGTGTCAAACAGCCAGTATATGTACACATGGCCTCCGCGTATGTACATACAAAGTCCACAGGAAATATGTACAAAAGAATATACTCGTGACTATCACGTGCAAAACATATACGTACACGTGGTGTATACGTACGGAGTGTAGTCTCGGCTCACCGACAGCAGCTTACAACATGGAGTCATGGATTGAGCCACTCTAGCTTGATCACTTCTGTTATCAAGAAGCGATGTTAAGGCTCTTCATACATGGAGAAGCACCAAAGCATCAGGTTTATTAAAACTCACTCTCATTTGTCGCACGAGAGAATTGGGAGCAAAGGCGGTTTTTGTAAAACATGGTGTGAGCGGTTAGGATCTTTATCTCTCCACCTCCTATGATCAACACAATTAGAAGAAAGTAGAACACATTGACATATAGAAGCGGGAACTATTCTTTACTCTCTGAATATTGATGATCACAATGTAGAACAACTCATAGTACATATAGTCATGCTAAGGCCTAAGAATTTAGTAAAAGCCCAAAAAAAGAGAATGGATTATGATTAAGGGCTCGTTTGGCAGGGCTCCTCCCTAGCTCCAGCTCTGGCTCCTCCGGAGGAGCCCTGCCAAACGTTTTTCATGGAGGAGCTGTTTTCAGTAAAAAGTATAGTGTGGAGCCGTTTTGGAGGAGCCACCAATTGCGGCTCCTCCAAAATGGCTCCGGCTCCTCCGAAGGGGCCCCTCAGGAGGAGCTATGCCAAACACCCCCTAAGATTTCTCCTCCTCCTCATTTCCTTTTAGG
This sequence comes from Saccharum spontaneum, assembly GCA_022457205.1. Classification (NCBI taxonomy): domain Eukaryota; kingdom Viridiplantae; phylum Streptophyta; class Magnoliopsida; order Poales; family Poaceae; genus Saccharum; species Saccharum spontaneum. The sequence continues at coordinate 57,817,509 of CM039598.1, forward strand.
TTAGAGTATGTATGTTTTATAATCCATTGAGTACTAAGATAAGCACATGTCTCATTAAAACTCACCCAAAAACCTAGTGAGGAAAACGGTTTCAAAGAAAAGACTACATCGTATCCATAAGTTGCATTGCATATGTATTGCCTAGTTAAAACCCTTGTGTGAGAAACTTTTATGTAAAAACTCATATAGGGAAAAAGAGCACAACAATTAACTTTCCTGGTCATTTATACTTCAGGGTCTTCTATTTTTTTCATGAATAAATATTGATCTTATGGTTTATGCATTAACATTTATATTTTAGCAAATATGATCTACTTGATCTTTGTAATTTTAGTGGTTTACCATTAAGGTAGATTATGTCAAATATACAACCCCCCTCCTCTCATGAAGGCATCCTTTGACTCATAAGGCCGAGTTCATAGCTTGAACCCAAGATGAACCAGCCAATTTCTCATGATTTTTTGTAGCAATATTGTGATTGGTTTTAACAAAATTTCTAGCTTAACTATAGAGCTTCAATAGTTATTAAATAAGTCTAGCGATTAACATTATCGTTTGGAAGATTTGGGAGCTCAAAGTTATTGGGTCACTCAGGTTTAGTTTGGATTTAGATGTCTCAAATGCTGTGTTTTTGCCAGAGTTTGAATTCAAATTTGAATCGTCGAGCATGTTTAAACTTTGAAACTTTGACATGTTCACCTTGCATGTCAACATGGTAGTATAGGCTACAACATCTAGTCCAATTCTTGGGTGAGTTGTATTGTAATTTGAAGAAATTAGTCTGGATAATTGTGCAGTTATGCAGTACATGGGGACTTATTATTGAAATCCACCAAGTGTTCAGAGACTAAAATTTTTGCATGAGTTTTGGTGTTGCTCACACCTAAAACTAGATGATACCCCGCGCGTTGCTGCGGAAATTTATAACACTTTTAGCATGTAATAATATCATGGAGTTATAAATATATGGCTTTGTGTTAGAAAATCATGTTATAATATGGTTGTGCAATCTTGAAAAATTATCTTCAAATGCATATATTATAAATCATGGTTCCACCTCTCCATTGTAACCAATTAGTAAATTGGATAAACAGGCGTTATACAAAACTCTATCGGTAACACTTTGGAATGAAAGAATAGGAAATAATATTAGGATACACGGAGATACTAATATGGTACTGGAGACTGGAGAGACCACGTCCTGGGCAATCCGAAAAGAATTACAAAATTATTTGTTCAAAAAGATTCCAAAATTATTTCACCCACCAGAGGGCAAGCCGTGACTACTTTTATTCCCTGAGTTCTTTCCCTTTCTACCACATGATAATTAATAGATTAAATTTAAATATTAAAGTTGAAAAGAAAAAAGAATAGCAAAAGAAAGCGAGAGAAAATGGTTGGGCAGCCAGCCCTTTCTTCCGAGGTGGACGCCGACGCTTCTTTTCCTCATCCTCAACGTCCCGATCCACAGCCGAAGAGGTCGAACTCCTCGGAAGGAGCCGGAGTGCAGGGCGGCGTGCGGGGGTCTACAGCGGCCACCACGCTGGTCATCTCGCCGGGGCAGACCATGGGTGTGCTCCTCACCGCGTTCGCCAGAGCCCGTCGACGCCCGTCTTCGCCATCGCCGTCGCAGACCATGGGTGTGCTCCTCACCGCGGCCGCCAGAGCACGTCCTCGCCCGCCTTCGCCGTCGCCGTCACGCCCTACACCGTCGGCGCGTTGGACAACACCACCGCCATCGGTCGTCGAGTACGCGCCGCGGCGTTCCGGAACCTCCCCGCCCCGCCACTCCCGCTGTACAACAGACACCGGCACGGTGGCAAAAACTTCTCGGCCAAATTCCAGCGTGGACTGCAAGTTCTTCTTCGCCGTCAGGCTCGACGCAGACCTGTGCCAAAGCAGGGTGAATGGCACATTTTTATAGGAGGAAGACACGACGTGCTGTGGCGTGAGTGGAGGAGCACTCAAGGCAGTGTGGCGGAGGAGATGAAGCAAGTAAAGATGGCAACGGGTACCCGTGACTCGAAACCCGACGGGTTTTTACCCTATTAGGACATGGGTATGGGTCAATTTCTCTATCCATGGGTTTGTTAATGGAGAAAAAGCCAAACCCAGTGGGTTTATGGGCATGGGTCTGGGCATGCAGTACCCAAACCCGCAAACCCATGGTTTTTTTAAACCCGTTCCGCTCAAATCATCCTACAAATGTCCTAAATTTCTCAACTAGATTGATCCATTTAGAGGCGCATATGACGGCTTTCCCATCCCAAATGGCTTGATAAAGGCATGCATATGTAAACAAATCCTTTAATTTTTAGATCTTGGATTAGCAAATAATTTTATATATAAGCTCACTAAATATATTTAGAAACTTTTGCATAGAGAAATATTCTAGAGAAACCAACTACAAATTGAAAGACAAAAAGAATAAACCGACTCTTATGTTGCTTGGAGGCCGAACTGCTCCTGAGCCTCCGATCCTATTATGGGCCGGTTGTCTCCTGGGCCCAACTGCTAGAATGGTTTGCTCAGTTGCTCTTCAGGCTCCAGTGCTAGTGCAGTAGTGCTTCACAAGTTCACAGACAGCAAGCGCATTAGTCGGGCACGGGTCAGCACAGCTGAAGGTGCGCGCACTCTATATAAAACCAAGGCAAAATAGGGGCATGCACAACACAGCTGAAGCCTGCAATTTGTCGGGCACGGGTAACCCGCGGGTACCCGCTCGGGTACGGGTATGAGCGTCTATTTGTACCCGTCTGTGGGTATGGGTTTTTTAACGGGCATAATTTTTTTAGCGGGCACGGGTATGGGTTGATTGTATTCAGTGGGTAATTTTTTTTAGCGGGCACAGGTATAGGTTGATTGTATTCAGTGGGTACGTACCTGTTGCCATCTTTAAGCCCAAGAGACAACCCGACGTGCCTCGGTGAGTGGAGCACTCGAGGCAGTGTGGTGGAGGTGAAGCACAAGGGACACCTAATGGCCTGTGGCAATCGATGTGCGTGTTCATTTGGTGCCCAACCGAGCATGACTACTTGTGGCAGGTCCAATACGAGCTGACGTGGCTAGCTGAGAAGCCAGAAGAAGAATATGGTTAAGGTTCTTCTATTTAGGTATAGGAGAGAGGACTCGGGCTAGCAAAACCGTTCTAGAAAATGTCACCCGGCTTGCTGGCCGAGTGCATGTTGGCCAAGTGCATATTCGTGCTGAGGTGGAGGAGAAAAGGGAGGAGAGAGAGAAAGCGGGCTGTAAGCTTAGAGCTGGCTTGGACACAAGAAACAAGAAACTCTATGAGACAGACAAGTGGACCATGTATTAACACTGCAGAGCTAACTACTATATGTGTGGGTTGAGAGAAAGCTTCAAGGAACCTTCCAGCTAGTAAGCCGGTTGTATTAACACTGAAAAGCTAACTACTATACGTGCTCGCTGGAAGATTTCTTGTAGCCTTCTCTTAGTTCACTCATATAATAATTAGCCCTTCATAATTAATATATGGTCCACTTGTCTCTCTCACACAGTTTCTTAGTTTTTGTGCCCAAACCGACTATAAACTTATAGCCCACTTCTTTTCTCTCTCGTTCCCTCTCTTATCCACCTCAATATTTAGCTTTAGCCAGGTTACAGCCTGATATTATACTGGCTCCTAGGAGCTGCCGGATGCTAGACCGCCCGTCCCCATCCTCTAGAGCGGCTGTGCACCACAGTGAGGCTGGGCTGCCAGCGCCCCTGCGCAGGCCTCTGTGTGCTGGCCCCTTCTGCTGCTCTTGCTGATTTGCCTCTTCTGTTCTGCGTCTCTGGTGAGTAATTGGTGATTGTGAAATATGATTCTTTGTTATTCAGCATATGAATGCCACGTAAAAGACTTTCTGGTATGCTGTAGAAACTTGCGCTGGTGTGCTCACGGAAAATAAAATATATCTTACACATGTCTTTTGCAATTAAATGTTCTGTGATTTTAGTAGAGAATAGGATGCAGCTGTGGCGACTGTGATTACTATGTCCAGTGAATAAAAATTACCAAATTTGTAGCATTTGAGCGATAACAGGGAGAGAGCAAAGAGGTATTCAAAACAATTGTCAATTACTATTTTTCGGCTTTTATTTACCGAGGGAACAAAAATCATATCTAGAACCTTCCACTTCCAGAACCCTGAAAAATGATCCACCGGACTGTTTAAAAAGTGTTTTGTGATTGTACTAAACCGTTTATAGAATTTAGTTGAATTATATTTTACTGTATATTAGATTAGATATTTGGAAATGCATGACCTAGATTTAAATCCTGGTCAGCCACTTGTCCGAATTGTTTTTTTTGAGCAAAACTTGTCGGAATTGTAGACCTATAACTTTGTCTACATGAGGTGGGCCCAGGCCCAACGAGTCCAGAGTCAACAGCCCAACAAGCATTTCACTTGGAGTCTTTGGCCGACGCCCGTCTCTGTGTCACTCGCGAGTCGCGCCGCCGCCCCTTCCTTCTCGATCGCGGGGTCGCGCCGCCGCTCGCTTCCGCTCCGTCGCCCACCTGACCGCCGCCCACCTGGCCATCAGATGTGCCGTCAGATGCGTGGGCTTGGCCGTGGCCTCCGGCGGCGCGGGCATGGCCGTCACATGCGCGCATTGGAGGACAACAAGAGTGCACGCCGAGCGACGAGTTCCTATGGGCTCATCAGTTAGCGTTTCCGAATAGAAAATACAAAGTGAAGAATGATGATGAGGACAAGGAAGATGCGTGCGCGTGGACACACCAAGTTATTAGACATGTTAGTTCAAGCAAGATTTTCAATTTGGAAACTTTTATGTTTTGTTCTTCTCTATATGTGACCTGTATGTACCACAGAAATGTGGCCCTAGTCTTTGTCAAATACTGGGTCCGCCATATTTACTCATGTAGTTTTACTATTAAACAGGCATGTGTAACTTTGGACACATATATGTTTACTTATGACCTTATATTATGTTTTGCTTAGTATATGTGCACTTAATTTAAATGGCCATGCTCAAAGCCTATGAGCCCATTTATACACGTGAGAGCCCATGTATATCTGTTTAGATTTTGACTTTTGCCAAACAACAGATAAGCTATAGATGACATGGCACCTAGTCGATTTCGACATTTAGTTATCAGTTTCATCGGATTATTTGGTCTGTGTAGGAAAGACAATTTCCACTACGTATGAGGAAAAAGTGTCTTTTCTATTGGAATACTTTTTATACGCGAGGAATGACATGCGTGATCACTTCACCTTTACACATGTTACAGCTTTAGCCACATCATAAATGTTCCACTTTATAAACAAGACGAGTATGTAAGGATATGACTTGCTCATGTGTATCAAAGCCTTTATCAACGAACTTTGTTGTAGTGTTGTACTCATGGTTAAAGATTGCACAGTGGTTAGGTGGGAATTTATTCAGCAATGAATGAACAAATGCTACAAGATCGTGACTAATTGAAATCCTAGTATGTACAGATGCATGCACACGCATAGAATGTACAAAATTAGAATGCTTATAGCTCAACATGGCAATTGCCACACTGTCCCTGTGTTCTTGATTACAATTTACTTTAGTACTGTCTAAACACAATATTGAATCACTTTGACAAAGTTTTAAATCAACTTTGATGACAAAAAAGCACTATCAAGTCATCTAACATAAATAATTCACCGAAACAAACTTGATGTTCAAGATTTTGGATAGATTTTATAGGAACTTTGTCAAAGTTAGAGAAAATTAACCTTGGGAAAAGCTAGAGCGTGTAATAAACCGGAGTGGAGGGAGTATATGTTGAACTCTAGCTCTCGATTCAAATAGGTGTACATCTAGCTTTTACAAATGTCAAACTTAACTTGTTTCCATATAGATTGGAGAATGACAAATTATATGCAACATTTGTTCCTTCCACAATCTACAATATGAGTCTAACCATTAATATACAAATGAAGAGGACCATGGCCAACCTCCTAGCTGTCTGAAACATAAGTTAGGGCGCAAAGGCATAGATCCATTCGCGAAGAAAGACAACATGATGACTAATGTAAACATTACTCAGCAATGCTGCAAAAACTCAAGAAAAAAGAGACTAAGATGGGGCTCAGCATTGATTTTTCTATCGAAAAACTACAACATCCAAACTTGAAGTTCCATGACAAGACACTGCTTCGTATTCTTTTTTGCTTGAACAATGTGCCACGGGTACACATATTTTATTCCTTAGAGTCTATGAAAAGAGATTTTGGCTTTGCTTACACATGAGTTGAATCTTGTCCCAAAGAATCGTAGATCGAGAACATTGGGCTAGTAAGCTTAATCGCTAGGACTAGGCACCCATTTTGGGCTAAGGAAATCCACTATGACTAAAAATGTTCAAAAAGAATAACTACAATTGACACCTAATCGAAATGAGGGGAAAACTCTTGATGGCTTCCTTTACCCTTCATTTTTTTATTTACGATGGAATTGCATGAGTCTGTATAATTTGTGTCATGGGTGCTCATATAGATGTGATAAGATATCCCTTCTTTTTTGTTTGACATGGGAGTGCAGGCTACGTTGGTTCTAGTGTTTTGAGCTACGCCTAGTAAACAATCATGTTAGTAATGAACTTCTTAATTTTTTACATTTCACATTTCAGAGCATGCCCATTGTCGCATGCTAAACATAGAAGGAAATTGCAATCCATTGGACTAAGCTAGGAGTCAGAATGGCACTCCAGGTGGGTTCTCTATACAAAACTGCAGGATGGCGGTGCCCTATTGGTACATCAATCTAGGGGCTTTACTTTTGGATTTGGATAGCCCAAATCAAAATATTATTTCAGTGGGTGTGGTGTCCATCAGCAAGGATCCCATCTTTGGTAATGCTACCTAGCTGAAAAGTGAGCTAGCATGTTGAGCAGCAAATTGCACACAAGTTTGGTGTCCCTCCGCAAAATTTTCATTAATTTATTCATTGGATAATAATTTAAACTTCATATTCGTCATAAAATTTTTTGGCCAAGAAGTTTCGTACTTTGTTGTTACCAACATCGAAATTGTTACTGATGGGGTCCAGCTGATTTAATGACCTTGGTGTTGTTGAGTTCATGGGCTGCAAAGGTTTACTTATATGTCTACAGTATTATGGTGGCATGCACGATTTGGGTTCTAGTTAAAAACATATGCACCGAATATTTACTAAAAATAATATTAAGTGGTAAGACTTTGCGTGAACAACTTTGGAGGCACATATAGGTTTGCTCATGGACTTATATTATGTTTTCCTTTGTATACGTGCTCCTGATTTGAACGGCCACGTTCAAAGCATACGTGCCCATCACTTTCTCAAAAGAACATATCACGCAAGTACTCAGCTACAAGCGCGTACAGTCGCATCTATCTTGTAAACACACACACACCCCAATGAGAACATTCAAGAGGTCGGGCTGGCACATCTTCGGATTGATGAAGTAATGTGGTATTGTCTATATATTAACCAAGCATGTGTCTTTAATTATGATTTGATGGTTTCAATTTATATACGAAGAACACAGTTAAGAAATAGACTCAGATAAATCTCAATCAATATATTGATTATTTCTGGGAAGTTGCACACAGCGCTACGAGAGCTTTGTTATCAAGTACAACTCATATGTAATCTAGAAGATGGCACCTCCAACTATGGGTTGCTGCCACGACAAGGCAGGGTTCATCAAAGATATCTGGTTGAATGGCGACAATTGTTGTTGCTGTAGGAAGGCGGCAGCCAATGGGTTAGCAATTGCCAGTGGGTTAAATGGAAGTAGCTGTTGTTGTTGCAGGTATGCGGCGGTGTTCGCCACAGCCAGCTGGTTGAATGGAAGAAGTTGTTGCTGTTGCAAGTAGGCGGCAGGGTTCGCCATGGCTAGTTGAGTGAGCACCGGTAGGATTTGTTGCAGCTGCTGTTGTTGCAGGTATGCAGCGGCGTTGGTTGCAGCTAGTGGGTTGGATGCAAGCAGCTGTTGTTGTTGCAGGTAGGCGGCAGGGTTGGCCACGGCTAGTTGACTGACCGCTGACAGGACCTGTTGCAGTTGTTGTTGTTGCTGGAATGCAGCAACGTTCGCCAGAGCTAGTGCGTTGGATGCAGGCAGCTGCTGTTGCAAGTAGGCGGCAGGGTTCGCCACAGCTAGTTGACTGAGTGCTGGCAGGAACTGTTGCTGCTGCGCTGCGATGGTCTGTACGGTTAGATGGGCCAAGGATTGTTGTTGCAATTGGGCAATTGGTTGTTGTAAGATGCTCGCCGCAAGCGCCTGCTGTAGCCTGTAGGCCTGCACCGCTGGGTGTTCGAACCCCATAGGAGTAAGTGGTGGGAGGAATTGTGGAATAAAAGAATTAGGAGCAAGTGACCACTGGGGAATAATGACCGCAGTTGTAGCGCCCACTGAAAGAGCAAGGAGCGCAAGGAGGGCAAATATCTTGATAGCCATTGTCGTGAGGACGTTGCTAGTTTGTTTCACTTGGTATGTTTCTGATTGCTCTCAATGTTATGGGTGATGGATTAACTACTGATTTGGGGCCTATTTATACAAGTGAGAGCTCACGTATATCTGTTTAGATTTTGGCTTTTCACCAAACAACACATAAGCTATAGATGACATGGCACCTAGTCGATTTCGACATTTAGTTATCAGTTTCATTGGATTATTTGGTCTGTGTAGGAAAGACAATTTCCACTACGTATGAGGAAAAAGTGTCTTTTCCTATTGGAATACTTTTTATACGTGAGGAATGACATGCGTGATCGCTTCACCTTTACACATGTTACACCCTTAGCCACATCATAAATGTTCCACTTTATAAACAAGACGAGTATGTAAGGATATGACTTGCTCATGTGTATCAAAGCCTTTATCAACGGACTTTGTTGTAGTGTTGTACTCATGGTTAAAGATTGCACAGTGGTTAGGTGGGAATTTATTCAGCAATGAATGAACAAATGCTACAAGATCGTGACTAATTGAAATCCCAGTATGTACAGATGCATGCACACGCATAGAATGTACAAAATTAGAATGCTTATAGCTAAACATGGCAGTTGCCACACTGTCCCTGTGTTCTTGATTACAATTTACTTTAGTACTGTCTAAACACAATATTGTATCACTTTGACAAAGTTTTAAATCAACTTTGATGACAAAAAAGCACTGTCAAGTCATCTACCATAAATAATTCACCGAAACAAACTTGATGTTCAAAATTTTGGATAGATTTTCTTGGAACTTTGTCAAAGTTAGGGAAAATTAACCTTGGGAAAAGCTAGAGCGTGTAATAAACCGGAGTGGAGGGAGTATATGTTGAACTCTAGCTCTCGATTCAAATAGGTGTACATCTAGCTTTTACAAATGTCAAACTTAACTTGTTTCCATATAGATTGGAGAATGACAAATTATATGCAACATTTGTTCCTTCCACAATCTACAATATGAGTCTAACCATTAATATACAGATGAAGAGGACCATGGCCAACCTCCTAGCTGTCTGAAACATAAGTTAGGGCGCAAAGGCATAGATCCATTCGCGAAGAAAGACAACATGATGACTAATGTAAACCTTACTTAGCAATGCTGCAAAAGCTCAAGAAAAAAGAGACTAAGATGGGGCGCAGCATTGATTTTTCTATCGAAAAACTACAACATCCAAACTTGAAGTTCCATGACAAGACACTGCTTCGTATTCTTTTTTGCTAGAACAATGTGCCACGGGTACACATATTTAATTCCTTAGAGTCTACAAAAAGAGATTTTGGCTTTGCTTACACATGAGTTGAATCTTGTCCCAAAGAATCGTAGATCGAGAACATTGGGCTAGTAAGCTTAATCGCTAGGACTAGGCACCCATTATGGGCTAAGGAAATCCACTATGACTAAAAATATTTAAAAAGAATAACTACAATTGACACCTAATCGAAATGAGGGGAAAAACTCTTGGTGGCTTCCTTTACTCTTCATTTTTTTATTTACGATGGAATTGCATGAGTCTGTATAATTTGTGTCATGGGTGCTCATATAGATGTGATAAGATATCCCTTCTATTTTTGTATGACATGTGAGTGCATGCTATGTTGGTTCTAGTGTTTTGAGCTACGCCTAGTAAACAGTCTTGTTAGTAATGAACTTCTTAAATTTTTAAATTTCACATTTCAAAGCATGCCCATTGTCACATGCTAAAAATAGAAGGAAATTGCAATCATTTGGACTAAGCTAGGAGTCAGAATGGCACTCCAGGTGGGTTCTCTATACAAACTGTAGGATGGCGGTGGCCTATTGGTACATCAATCTTGGGGCTTTACTTTTGGATTTGGATAGCCCAAATCAAAATATTATTTCAGTGGGTATGGTGTCCATCAGCAAGGATCCCATCTTTGGTAATGCCACCTAGCTGAAAAGTGAGCTAGCATGTTGAGCAGCGAATTGCACACAAGTTTGGTGTCCCTCCGCAAAATTTTCATTAATTTATTCATGGGATAATGATTTCAACTTCATATTCGTCATAAAATTTTTTGGCCAAGAAGCTTCATACTTTGTTGTTACCAACATCGAAATTGTTACTGATGGGGTCCAGCTGATTTAATGACCTTGGTGTTGTTGAGTTCATGGGCTGCAAAGGTTTACTTATATGTCTACAGTATTATGGTGGCATGCACAATTTGGGTTCTAGTTAAAAACATATGCACCGAATATTTACTAAAAACAATATTAAGTGGTAAGACTTTGCATGAACAACTTTGGAGGCACATATAGGTTTGCTCATGGACTTATATTATGTTTTCCTTTGTATACGTGCTCCTGATTTGAACGGCCACGGTCAAAGCATATGTGCCCATCACTTTCTCAAAACAACGTATCACAGACGCGAGTACTCAGCTACAAGCGCGTACAGTTGCATCTATCTTGTAAACACACACACACACACACACACACACACCAATGAGAACATTCAAGAGGTTGGGCTGGCACATCTTCAGATTGATGAAGTAATGTGGTATTGTCTATATATTAACCAAGCATGTGTCTTTAATTATGATTTGATGGTTTCAATTTATATACGAAGAACACAGTTAAGAAAAATAGACTCAGATAAATCTCAATCAATATATTGATTATTTCTAGGAAGTTGCACACAGCGCTACGAGAGCTTTGTTATCAAGTACAACTCATATGTAATCTAGAAGATGGCACCTCCAACTATGGGTTGCTGCCACGACAAGGCAGGGTTCATCAAAGATATCTGGTTGAATGGCGACAATTGTTGTTGCTGCAGGAAGGCGGCAGCCAATGGGTTAGCAATTGCCAGTGGGTTAAATGGAAGTAGCTCTTGTTGTTGCAGGTATGCGGCGGTGTTCGCCACAGCCAGCTGGTTGAATGGAAGAAGCTGTTGCTGTTGCAAGTAGGCGGCAGGGTTCGCCACGGCTAGTTGAGTGAGCACCGGTAGGATTTGTTGCAGCTGCTGTTGTTGCAGGTATGCAGCGGCGTTGGCCGCAGCTAGTTGGTTGGATGCAATCAACTGTTGTTGTTGCAGGTAGGCGGCAGGGTTGGCCACGGCTAGTTGACTGACCGCTGACAGGACCTGTTGCAGTTGTTGTTGCTGGAATGCAGCAACGTTCGCCAGAGCTAGTGCGTTGGATGCCGGCAGCTGCTGTTGCAAGTAGGCGGCAGGGTTCGCCACGGCTAGTTGACTGAGTGCTGGCAGGAACTGTTGCTGCTGCGCTGCGATGGTCTGTACGGTTAGATGGGCCAAGGATTGTTGTTGCAATTGGGCAATTGGTTGTTGTAAGATGCTCGCCGCAAGCGCCTGCTGTAGCCTGTAGGCCTGCACCGCTGGGTGTTCAAACCCCATAGGCGTAAGTGGTGGGAGGAATTGTGAAATAAAAGAATTAGGAGCAAGTGACCACTGGGGAATAATGACCGCAGTTGTAGCGCCCACTGAAAGAGCAAGGAGCGCAAGGAGGGCAAATATCTTGATAGCCATTGTCGTGAGGACGTTGCTAGTTTGTTTCACTTGGTATGTTTCTGATTGCTCTCAATGTTATGGGTGATGGACTAACTACTGATTTGGGGCCTATTTATACAAGTGAGAGCTCACGTATATCTTTTTAGATTTTGGCTTTTCACCAAACAACACATAAGCTATAGATGACATGGCACCTAGTCGATTTCGACATTTAGTTATCAGTTTCATTGGATTATTCGGTATGTGTAGGAAAGACAATTTCCACTACGTATGAGGAAAAAGTGTCTTTTTCTATTGGAATACTTTTTATACGTGAGGAATGACATGCGTGATCGCTTCACCTTTACACATGTTACACCCTTAGCCACATCATAAATGTTCCACTTTATAAACAAGACGAGTATGTAAGGATATGACTTGCTCATGTGTATCAAAGCCTTTATCAACGGACTTTGTTGTAGTGTTGTACTCATGGTTAAAGATTGCACAGTGGTTAGGTGGGAATTTATTCAGCAATGAATGAACAAATGCTACAAGATCGTGACTAATTGAAATCCCAGTATGTACAGATGCATGCACATGCATAGAATGTACAAAATTAGAATGCTTATAGCTAAACATGGCAATTGCCACACTGTCCCTGTGTTCTTGATTACAATTTACTTTAGTACTGTCTAAACACAAAATTGTATCACTTTGACAAAGTTTTAAATCAACTTTGATGACAAAAAAGCACTGTCAAGTCATCTACCATAAATAATTCACCGAAACAAACTTGATGTTCAAAATTTTGGATAAATTTTCTAGGAACTTTGTCAAAGTTAGGGAAAATTAACCTTGGGAAAAGCTAGAGCATGTAATAAACCGGAGTGGAGGGAGTATATGTTAAACTCTAGCTCTCGATTCAAATAGGTGTACATCTAGCTTTTACAAATGTCAAACTTAACTTGTTTCGATATAGATTGGAGAATGACAAATTATATGCAACATTTGTTCCTTCCACAATCTACAATATGAGTCTAACCATTAATATACAGATGAAGAGGACCATGGCCAACCTCCTAGCTGTCTGAAACATAAGTTAGGGCGCAAAGGCATAGATCCATTCGTGAAGAAAGACAACATGATGACTAATGTAAACCTTACTCAGCAATGCTGCAAAAACTCAAGAAAAAAGAGACTAAGATGGGGCTCAGCATTGATTTTTCTATCGAAAAACTACAACATCCAAACTTGAAGTTCCACGACAAGACACTGCTTCGTATTCTTTTTTGCTAGAACAATGTGCCACGGGTACACATATTTAATTCCTTAGAGTCTTCCAAAAGAGATTTTGGCTTTGCTTACACATGAGTTGAATCTTGTCCCAAAGAATCGTAGATCGAGAACATTGGGCTAGTAAGCTTAATCTCTAGGACAAGGCACCCATTATGGGCTAAGGAAATCCACTATGACTAAAAATATTTAAAAAGAATAACTACAATTGACACCTAATCGAAATGAGGGGAAAAACTCTTGGTGGCTTCCTTTACTCTTCATTTTTTTATTTACGATGGAATTGCATGAGTCTATATAATTTGTGTCATGGGTGCTCATATAGATGTGATAAGATATCCCTTCTGTTTTTGTATGACATGTGAGTGCAGGCTACGTTGGTTCTAGTGTTTTGAGCTACGCCTAGTAAACAGTCCTGTTAGTAATGAACTTCTTAATTTTTTACATTTCACATTTCAGAGCATGCCCATTGTCACATGCTAAAAATAGAAGGAAATTGCAATCCATTGGACTAAGCTAGGAGTCAGAATGGCACTCCAGGTGGGTTCTCTATACAAACTGTAGGATGGCGGTGGCCTATTGGTACATCAATCTTGGGGCTTTACTTTTGGATTTGGATAGCTCAAATCAAAATATTATTTCAGTGGGTGTGGTGTCCATCAGCAAGGATGCCATCTTTGGTAATGCTACCTAGCTGAAAAGTGAGCTAGCATGTTGAGCAGCGAATTGCACACAAGTTTGGTGTCCCTCCACAAAATTTTCATTAATTTATTCATGGGATAATAATTTAAACTTCATATTCGTCATAAAATTTTTTGGCCAAGAAGCTTCGTACTTTGTTGTTACCAACATCGAAATTGTTACTGATGGGGTCCAGCTGATTTAATGACCTTGGTGTTGTTGAGTTCATGGGCTGCAAAGGTTTACTTATATGTCTACAGTATTATGGTGGCATGCACAATTTGGGTTCTAGTTAAAAACATATGCACCGAATATTTACTAAAAACAATATTAAGTGGTAAGACTTTGCGTGAACAACTTTGGAGGCACATATAGGTTTGCTCATGGACTTATATTATGTTTTCCTTTGTATACGTGCTCCTAATTTGAACGGCCACGGTCAAAGCATATGTGCCCATCACTTTCTCAAAACAACGTATCACAGACGCGAGTACTCAGCTACAAGCGCGTATAGTTGCATCTATCTTGTAAACACACACACACACACCCCAATGAGAACATTCAAGAGGTTGGGCTGGCACATCTTCGGATTGATGAAGTAATGTGGTATTGTCTATATATTAACCAAGCATGTGTCTTTAATTATGATTTGATGGTTTCGATTTATATACAAAGAACACAGTTAAGAAAAATAGACTCAAATAAATCTCAATCAATATATTGATTATTTCTGGGAAGTTGCACACAGCGCTACGAGAGCTTTGTTATCAAGTACAACTCATATGTAATCTAGAAGATGGCACCTCCAACTATGGGTTGCTGCCACGACAAGGCAGGGTTCATCAAAGATATCTGGTTGAATGGCGACAATTGTTGTTGCTGCAGGAAGGCGGCAGCCAATGGGTTAGCAATTGCCAGTGGGTTAAATGGAAGTAGCTGTTGTTGTTGCAGGTATGCGCCGGTGTTCGCCACAGCCAGCTGGTTGAATGGAAGAAGCCGTTGCTGTTGCAAGTAGGCGGCAGGGTTCGCCACGGCTAGTTGAGTGAGCACCGGTAGGATTTGTTGCAGCTGTTGTTGTTGCAGGTATGCAGCGGCGTTGGTCGCAGCTAGTGGGTTGGATGCAAGCAGCTGTTGTTGTTGCAGGTAGGCGGCAGGGTTGGCCACGGCTAGTTGACTGACCGCTGACAGGACCTGTTGCAGTTGTTGTTGTTGCTGGAATGCAGCAACGTTCGCCAGAGCTAGTGCGTTGGATGCAGGCAGCTGCTGTTGCAAGTAGGCAGCAGGGTTCGCCACGGCTAGTTGACTGAGTGCTGGCAGGAACTGTTGCTGCTGCGCTGCGATGGTCTGTACGGTTAGATGGGCCAAGGATTGTTGTTGCAATTGGGCAATTGGTTGTTGTAAGATGCTCGCCGCAAGCGCCTGCTGTAGCCTGTAGGCCTGCACCGCTGGGTGTTCGAACCCCATAGGAGTAAGTGGTCGGAGGAATTGTGGAATAAAAGAATTAGGAGCAAGTGACCACTGGGGAATAATGACCGCAGTTGTAGCGCCCACTGAAAGAGCAAGGAGCGCAAGGAGGGCAAATATCTTGATAGCCATTGTCGTGAGGACGTTGCTAGTTTGTTTCACTTGGTATGTTTCTGATTGCTCTCAATGTTATGGGTGATGGCTTAACTACTGATTTGGGGCCTATTTATACAAGTGAGAGCTCACGTATATCTGTTTAGATTTTGGCTTTTCACCAAACAACACATAAGCTATAGATGACATGGCACCTAGTCGATTTCGACATTTAGTTATCAGTTTCATTGGATTATTTGGTCTGTGTAGGAAAGACAATTTCCACTACGTATGAGGAAAAAGTGTCTTTTCCTATTGGAATACTTTTTATACGTGAGGAATGACATGCGTGATCGCTTCACCTTTACACATGTTACACCCTTAGCCACATCATAAATGTTCCACTTTATAAACAAGAGGAGTATGTAAGGATATGACTTGCTCATGTGTATCAAAGCCTTTATCAACGGACTTTGTTGTAGTGTTGTACTCATGGTTAAAGATTGCACAGTGGTTAGGTGGGAATTTATTCAACAATGAATGAACAAATGCTACAAGATCGTGACTAATTGAAATCCCAGTATGTACAGATGCATGCACACGCATAGAATGTACAAAATTAGAATGCTTATAGCTAAACATGGCAGTTGCCACACTGTCCCTGTGTTCTTGATTACAAATTACTTTAGTACTGTCTAAACACAATATTGTATCACTTTTACAAAGTTTTAAATCAACTTTGATGACAAAAAGCACTGTCAAGTCATCTACCATAAATAATTCACCGAAACAAACTTGATGTTCAAAATTTTGGATATATTTTCTAGGAACTTTGTCAAAGTTAGGGAAAATTAACCTTGGGAAAAGCTAGAGCGTGTAATAAACCGGAGTGGAGGGAGTATATGTTGAACTCTAGCTCTCGATTCAAATAGGTGTACATCTAGCATTTACAAATGTCAAACTTAAGTTGTTTCCATATAGATTGGAGAATGACAAATTATATGCAGCATTTGTTCCTTCCACAATCTACAATATGAGTCTAACCTTTAATATACAGATGAAGAGGACCATGGCCAACCTCCTAGCTGTCTGAAACATAAGTTTGGGCGCAAAGGCATAGATCCATTCGCGAAGAAAGACAACATGATGACTAATGTAAACCTTACTCAGCAATGTTGCAAAAACTCAAGAAAAAAGAGACTAAGATGGGGCTCAGCATTGATTTTTCTATCGAAAAACTACAACATCTAAACTTGAAGTTCCATGACAAGACACTCCTTCGTATTCTTTTTTGCTAGAACAATGTGCCACGGGTACACATATTTAATTCCTTAGAGTCTACAAAAAGAGATTTTGGCTTTGCTTACACATGAGTTGAATCTTGTCCCAAAGAATCGTAGATCGAGAACATTGGGCTAGTAAGCTTAATCGCTAGGACTAGGCACCCATTATGGGCTAAGGAAATCCACTATGACTAAAAATATTTAAAAAGAATAACTACAATTGACACCTAATCGAAATGAGGGGAAAAACTCTTGGTGGCTTCCTTTACTCTTCATTTTTTTATTTACGATGGAATTGCATGAGTCTGTATAATTTGTGTCATGGGTGCTCATATAGATGTGATAAGATATCCCTTCTGTTTTTGTATGACATGTGAGTGCAGGCTACGTTGGTTCTAGTGTTTTGAGCTACGCCTAGTAAACAGTCCTGTTAGTAATGAACTTCTTAATTTTTTACATTTCACATTTCAGAGCATGCCCATTGTCACATGCTAAAAATAGAAGGAAATTGCAATCCATTGGACTAAGCTAGGAGTCAGAATGGCACTCCAGGTTGGTTCTCTATACAAACTGTAGGATGGCGGTGGCCTATTGGTACATCAATCTTGGGGCTTTACTTTTGGATTTGGATAGCACAAATCAAAATATTATTTCAGTGGGTGTGGTGTCCATCAGCAAGGATGCCATCTTTGGTAATGCTACCTAGCTGAAAAGTGAGCTAGCATGTTGAGCAGCGAATTGCACACAAGTTTGGTGTCCCTCCACAAAATTCTCATTAATTTATTCATGGGATAATAATTTAAACTTCATATTCGTCATAAAATTTTTTGGCCAAGAAGCTTTGTACTTTGTTGTTACCAACATCGAAATTGTTACTGATGGGGTCCAGCTGATTTAATGACCTTGGTGTTGTTGAGTTCATGGGCTGCAAAGGTTTACTTATATGTCTACAGTATTATGGTGGCATGCACAATTTGGGTTCTAGTTAAAAACATATGCACCGAATATTTACTAAAAACAATATTAAGTGGTAAGACTTTGCGTGAACAACTTTGGAGGCACATATAGGTTTGCTCATGGACTTATATTATGCTTTCCTTTGTATACGTGCTCCTGATTTGAACGGCCACGGTCAAAGCATATGTGCCCATCACTTTCTCAAAACAACGTATCACAGACGCGAGTACTCAGCTACAAGCGCGTACAGTTGCATCTATCTTGTAAACACACACACACACACCCCAATGAGAACATTCAAGAGGTTGGGCTGGCACATCTTCGGATTGATGAAGTAATGTGGTATTGTCTATATATTAACCAAGCATGTGTCTTTAATTATGATTTGATGGTTTCGATTTATATACGAAGAACACAGTTAAGAAAAATAGACTCAGATAAATCTCAATCAATATATTGATTATTTCTAGGAAGTTGCACACAGCGCTACGAGAGCTTTGTTATCAAGTACAACTCATATGTAATCTAGAAGATGGCACCTCCAACTATGGGTTGCTGCCACGACAAGGCAGGGTTCATCAAAGATATCTGGTTGAATGGCGACAATTGTTGTTGCTGCAGGAAGGCGGCAGCCAATGGGTTAGCAATTGCCAGTGGGTTAAATGGAAGTAGCTGTTGTTGTTGCAGGTATGCGGCGGTGTTCGCCACAGCCAGCTGGTTGAATGGAAGAAGCTGTTGCTGTTGCAAGTAGGCGGCAGGGTTCGCCATGGCTAGTTGAGTGAGCACCGGTAGGATTTGTTGCAGCTGCTGTTGTTGCAGGTATGCAGCGGCGTTGGTTGCAGCTAGTGGGTTGGATGCAAGCAGCTGTTGTTGTTGCAGGTAGGCGGCAGGGTTGGCCACGGCTAGTTGACTGACCGCTGACAGGACCTGTTGCAGTTGTTGTTGTTGCTGGAATGCAGCAACGTTCGCCAGAGCTAGTGCGTTGGATGCAGGCAGCTGCTGTTGCAAGTAGGCGGCAGGGTTCGCCACGGCTAGTTGACTGAGTGCTGGCAGGAACTGTTGCTGCTGCGTTGCGATGGTCTGTACGGTTAGATGGGCCAAGGATTGTTGTTGCAATTGGGCAATTGGTTGTTGTAAGATGCTCGCCGCAAGCGCCTGATGTAGCCTGTAGGCCTGCACCGCTGGGTGTTCGAACCCCATAGGAGTAAGTGGTGGGAGGAATTGTGGAATAAAAGAATTAGGAGCAAGTGACCACTGGGGAATAATGACCGCAGTTGTAGCGCCCACTGAAAGAGCAAGGAGCGCAAGGAGGGCAAATATCTTGATAGCCATTGTCGTGAGGACGTTGCTAGTTTGTTTCACTTGGTATGTTTCTGATTGCTCTCAATGTTATGGGTGATGGCTTAACTACTGATTTGGGGCCTATTTATACAAGTGAGAGCTCACGTATATCTGTTTAGATTTTGGCTTTTCACCAAACAACACATAAGCTATAGATGACATGGCACCTAGTCGATTTCGACATTTAGTTATCAGTTTCATTGGATTATTTGGTCTGTGTAGGAAAGACAATTTCCACTACGTATAAGGAAAAAGTGTCTTTTTCTATTGGAATACTTTTTATACGTGTGGAATGACATGCGTGATCGCTTCACCTTTACACATGTTACACCCTTAGCCACATCATAAATGTTCCACTTTATAAACAAGACGAGTATGTAAGGATATGACTTGCTCATGTGTATCAAAGCCTTTATCAACGGACTTTGTTGTAGTGTTGTACTCATGGTTAAAGATTGCACAGTGGTTAGGTGGGAATTTATTCAGCAATGAATGAACAAATGCTACAAGATCGTGACTAATTGAAATCCCAGTATGTACAGATGCATGCACACGCATAGAATGTACAAAATTAGAATGCTTATAGCTAAACATGGCAGTTGCCACACTGTCCCTGTGTTCTTGATTACAATTTACTTTAGTACTGTCTAAACACAATATTGTATCACGTTTACAAAGTTTTAAATCAACTTTGATGACAAAAAGCACTGTCAAGTCATCTACCATAAATAATTCACCGAAACAAACTTGATGTTCAAAATTTTGGATATATTTTCTAGGAACTTTGTCAAAGTTAGGGAAAATTAACCTTGGGAAAAGCTAGAGCGTGTAATAAACCGGAGTGGAGGGAGTATATGTTGAACTCTAGCTCTCGTTTCAAATAGGTGTACATCTAGCGTTTACAAATGTCAAACTTAACTTGTTTCCATATAGATTGGAGAATGACAAATTATATGCAACATTTGTTCCTTCCACAATCTACAATATGAGTCTAACCATTAATATACAGATGAAGAGGACCATGGCCAACCTCCTAGCTGTCTGAAACATAAGTTAGGGCACAAAGGCATAGATCCATTCGCGAAGAAAGACAACATGATGACTAATGTAAACCTTACTCAGCAATGCTGCAAAAACTCAAGAAAAAAGAGACTAAGATGGGGCTCAGCATTGATTTTTCTATCGAAAAACTACAACATCCAAACTTGAAGTTCCATGACAAGACACTGCTTCGTATTCTTTTTTGCTAGAACAATGTGCCACGGGTACACATATTTAATTCCTTAGAGTCTTCCAAAAGAGATTTTGGCTTTGCTTACACATGAGTTGAATCTTGTCCCAAAGAATCGTAGATCGAGAACATTGGGCTAGTAAGCTTAATCGCTAGGACTAGGCACCCATTTTGGGCTAAGGAAATCCACTATGACTAAAAATATTTAAAAAGAATAACTACAATTGACACCTAATCGAAATGAGGGGAAAAACTCTTGGTGGCTTCCTTTACTCTTCATTTTTTTTATTTACGATGGAATTGCATGAGTCTGTATAATTTGTGTCTTGGTTGCTCATATAGATGTGATAAGATATCCCTTCTGTTTTTGTATGACATGTGAGTGCAGGCTACGTTGGTTCTAGTGTTTTGAGCTACGCCTAGTAAACAGTCCTGTTAGTAATGAACTGCTTAATTTTTTACATTTCACATTTCAGAGCATGCCCATTGTCACATGCTAAAAATAGAAGGAAATTGCGATCCATTGGACTAAGCTAGGAGTCAGAATGGCACTCCAGGTGGGTTCTCTATACAAACTGTAGGATGGCGGTGGCCTATTGGTACATCAATCTTGGGGCTTTACTTTTGGATTTGGATAGCCCAAATCAAAATATTATTTCAGTGGGTGTGGTGTCCATCAGCAAGGATCCCATCTTTGGTAATGCTACCTAGCTGAAAAGTGAGCTAGCATGTTGAGCAGCGAATTGCACACAAGTTTGGTGTCCCTCCGCAAAATTTTCATTAATTTATTCATGTGATAATAATTTAAACTTCATATTCGTCATAAAATTTTTTGGCCAAGAAGCTTCGTACTTTGTTGTTACCAACATCGAAATTGTTACTGATGGGGTCCAGCTGATTTAATGACCTTGGTGTTGTTGAGTTCATGGGCTGCAAAGGTTTACTTATATGTCTACAGTATTATGGTGGCATGCACAATTTGGGTTCTAGTGAAAAACATATGCACCAAATATTTACTAAAAACAATATTAAGTGGTAAGACTTTGCGTGAACAACTTTGGAGGCACATATATTGGTTTATTCATGGGATGTTAGGTTCCTAATCCCTTTTAGTGCCCTTGTACGATTGTCAATGCGCAGGCACATCAAACATCTTAGCTGAACAGTAGTCAAAGGTAAGCTAGAAATTCCATTTTCGCATATATCGTCTCAGCCGAACAAACGCAGGGGCTTTAGTTCGTTACTTAATGGTATTTGGGAGCCAAGATAATTTTCTGTTCAATAAGATTTGGTTTGATAGCTGTGAATTATATGTTTTAGACTTTCTCATATATCCTAAAATTATAGGATTGATAGTTGTTAGGCTCTCTTTGGCATGACTTTTTGTTGGAGCCTCTCTACCGATTCAATTAAAAACGAGCACACACAAGAAGGCCTTCTAAAACCAAGAACAATGAAACCAAAGCCGGTTTGGAGCGAAAAAAAAACAAAGCCATAGAAATATAGTTTTCTTTGGCTTCTCCATTTTTTGAGAAGCGGAAGTGTGTCTATAAATTTATTAAATTTTTGTTACCTTGTGTGAATCTAGTTATGCACAGGTGAAAAGCAATTTCAAGATTACTTTGTATCAGCTCGGTATTCTGATCTTAAAATTAATACAAAGATTTCCTTTATCCAAAAAAAAAAAACTGCATGTCCCGCTGGACGTAGCCAGGTACTTTGCCAGGTAGCTGTTGCAGCTTTGCAGGTCTGATAGTCCGGGTAATTCCCATTGGGGATGACGACAAACGAACAGATCACATGACTCCTTCACTCTGTGTAAAGCATTGCTGATATCATAATTTTGGTTTCTGTAATCAGTTTTCTTAGTTTAATTTTGTTATTTTATTAATTTTGTTTTTTGTAATAACTTTGTGTAAAGCATTACTGACCTCTGCCTTTCGATTGAGGTATGAAAGGAGAGGCACAACACAATTTGGTTTCTGTTATCGCTCCATGAATGAATGAAACAAACATTATTGGGTCATCTACGACACAATTTGCAAGAACACCATTGCGCTAACAAGTATTCCTCTCATTCTATATATCCCTCATCTAAAATCAGTAACAGTTACAGCATAAGTTAAGCAACTCGTGAAACCATGTATAAATTTGATGACAAAAGCTTTGGTAATTTTGGCTTAATTGATCCCAAAATGTACACTCCCTACCCTGATACCGAAAGTCTGAAACTCTGAAATCTGAATGGCCAGGCTATTTCTGACCATGCATGTACTCTGAATTTCCTATACAGCTATGGCCTCGTTTAGATCCCAAATTTGGGATCCAAATTTTGCATAGTAAATGTCCCGTCACACTGTAGCAATTTTGTTTTTATTTGGTAATAATTGTCCAAATATTGATTAATTAGACTTAAAATATTCGTCTCGCAAAGTACAACAAAACTGTGCAATTAGTTTTTAATTTCATCTAAATTTAGTACTCCATATATGTGCCGATATTTTGATGTGATGGAGAATCTTCTTTTTGCATAGTGAAATCTGGGGTGAATTTGGGTATCTAAATAAGGCCTATATCAAATCCAAGAAGCAGAGTCCAAAGCAGCACCGTTGTCCGTTGGCCACTAGATCGCGCAGTCCTCCTGGCGGTCACCACCGGCGTCGCCGTGGCACTCCATCGCCGCGACATGCTTATCATGCATCACGTTCAGCTCCGGGTGCCCATACCTCGCCGCAGCGACGGCATAGCACCCAAGCACATAACAGAACGCGAGGAACACAAGCCCGAAAAACTGGAAGTTCGCGAGCTGCTCGGCGCGCTCCTGCGCGGCGCGGGCGCGGCACTCGATGTGGCCGTCGGCGTCACGCGCGCACCCGGCGGGGAGCATGGGCCCGTAGAGCGTGAACGCCGTCTGGTAGAACCAGAGCCCCTGCAGCGCGATGAGGACGCCCGAGGCGAGGTCCACCGGGAAGCTCTCCGGCAGCAGCGCACCCAGGACGGTGGCGGCGACGCAGAGCGCCACGAGCACGACGAGGAGGTGGTGGTAGTAGCCCTCTAGCCCCATGTGCGTCGTGGAGTGGAAGTAGAAGAGCAGCAGCTCCGCCGTGAAGGCCGTCGCCGCGATGAGGCAGAGTAAGCCGTCCGTCAGCGGGAAGTACCTGTGTTGTGTGTGTTGGTCGCCGTTGCAAGCAAATGAAAGTTGTCAGCTTTACTGATCTGGTGGTACTACTGAAGAAACAATTAAAAGTATAGGGAGGGAAAACATGAATTTGGACCGGTGATTTACTATCTTCTGAAGATATGAATCAATGACACACACTTAGGGTGTGTTTAGTTCACGAAAAATTTTGGCTTCGGTTACTATAGCATCTTCGTTTGCATTCGTCAATTAGTGTCTAATCATGGACTAATTTGGCTCAAAAGATTCATCTCGTGGTTTTCTACCAAACTATATAATTAGTTTTTTCGTCTATATATCAAACATTTGACATGACGGGGAATCTTAAAAAAATTTGGGAACTAAACACCCTCTAATGGATCTCAAAATTTGTTCCTTGCACTCAAAACTATTGATAGGGTCATGAAACTCCATGATTGCTGCGTAATGGGGGTACGAGTGCATGATTGCTGCGTCGTACTACTACTTCAAAACATGGCCCCCTCCTGTTAAGGCCATGTTTAGTTTCTCAATTCTCCCCCTAAATTCCACTATGCAAAAAGAAGATTCCCCGTCACATCAAAATGTCGGCAAATGCATGGAGTACTAAATGTTGATGAAATCAAAAACTAATTGTACAGTTTTGTTGTACTTTGCGAGACGAACATTTTAAGCCTAGTTAGTCAAAATTTGGATAATTTTTACCAAATACAAACGAAATGCTACAGGAATTCTGATACAGTGTTTTTCACCCCTATTCCGCAATCTAAACGAGGCCTAACTAACAAATGGTTGTTGCCTTGGTAGGACAAAGATTCCAAGATGTCAAGATGAAACAAAAGGGCAATATGATTGCAGGATAAACAAAAGCTGCGCAGGGACTTGTTGGTTCGGTTGACATCAATCTGGGGACCCCAACAGCACTCAAATGCAAAACAACGCAGACTGCACTTGCTACTGTAGTACGACTTAGCAGCAACACAGTGGCCCCACCTCGCACTTGTAGTAGTAAGGTAGTGTTTAGTTCCTCCAAAATTCTAAAAATTTTATAAGATTCTTCGTCACATCGAATCTTTGGACAAATGCATGGAACATTAAATATAGATAAAAAAATAACTAATTACACAGTTTGTCTGTAAATGTCGAGACGAATCTTTTGAGCCTAGTTAGTCCATAATTAGATAAATTTTATCAAATAACAACAAAAAGTGCTACAGAAACTTTACACCACCTTTTACATTATCTAAACAGCCCCTAAAGGTGAAAAATCTTTCTGTCCGGCTCAACCATGCATGTAACGTCAGATACCAAAAGCTTTTCATTCATCGTTGACTCATAGGACCAGTTAGATTCTGCTGTGATGTGAGCCTACCTAAAAGTAGTGAGGAATGGAGAGTCTATTCACTGTTACTGTAGCTGTTAGCTAGGAGTACTAACAGTAAACCTAAACTTTTTTTTTGGACTGCAGAGTCGGTGTGGCTATGGGCCGGTTTAGTTCCAAATTTTTTTACAAAATGACACTGTAGTAAATTTCGTTGTTATTTGGCAATTAGTGTCCAATCATGGTCTAACTAGTCTTAAAAGATTCGTCTCGTCCATTTCGTCTAAACTGTGTAATTAGTTTTATTTTTTATCTATATTTAATGCTTAATGCATGCGTCTAAAGATTCGATGTGACGGAGAATGTTGAAAAATTTTGCAAAATTTCTGACAACTAAACAGGGCCTATGTGCATTCAAAAAGCAACGGCGCCACGAAATTCCTTTCGCCAAAACATTGATTTCTTTCCCCAGAACATCACTACTAGCAATTCTCAAAAAAAAAAAAAAGAACATCACTACTAGAGCGGTAGCACGAGGCAAGGTCGTGGATGGATTTGCAAGTAGGCATCACCGCATGAGGCAAGTTGGACCAGCAGGTCTTGTGAGCTGGATGGACCACATGGCTAGGCAGGCTGAGTGGAGCCCTCAAGAATAGAATCCAGATGCGGACGCCGCAGTAGTCAAAAACCATCCGCCGCAGCGAAGATTCGTAGTACGCCCCCGCCACCCAACTAATCCAACCAACTCATGGTGCTAATAACAATGGCATGATGCCACCTTTTTCTTTTCTTTTTTGAAGAAAAAAATCCCCATGTACCGATCGATGTACGACGCCCGTGCGGCAGTTACCTACTAGTAAATGCTACTGCCCCTTCTTCTTCATCATCATCGTGTTCATTGTGAACCCAACAAATCCTATTCTTGCTTTTAGAACCATCCAATGTTTTACTATTAATGACTAAACTTTGCTCATCCCCATGTTTTGTTAAAAAAAAAGGCGAGGTTTTTAGCAGAAAAATCGGATCTTGATCACGCCGGCCGTGCCGGCCGCCGACGTTGACGCTGATCGATCCGAGCGGACGAGCATGTAGCACGTGAAACGGAAACATGGTCAGAGGAGGGCGTTGCCGGCCGGCGGTGACCGACGACGACGGCGACTGAGGACTGACCTGGGCCAGAGCTGGGAGGCGAGCGCGAGCGCGCCGAAGAGGAAGAACATGAGGAGCATCCCGCCGTGCTCGAGGTCGTTGAGGTGCGCCGGGTTGACCTCCCCGCCGTCGACGAAGACCCGGAGGTGCGTGGAGTAGAGCACCTCCACGCACATGTCCGCGAACGCGCCGCCGGCGATCACGTAGAGCTCCAGCAGCCGCAGCGGCGAGGACGACGGGACGGGGTTCCAGGCGCGGACGCGGAACGTCGAGGGCGACGCGGCGTGGCGCGCCGCCGACGACCAGACCCGCCATAGCCCCACGAGGAGGAACAGCGTGCCCGGGAGGACGTGCCCCTTGAACGACCCCATCTCCGATCCTCCGCCGAGCCGAGACGGACGGCGCCGCTGCGGTCCGCGCGGGACGGATCGATGGATGGATGGATGGAGGGACGGAGTCAGTTACCGCACGGCGCCGCCGGCGTTGACCGGCGCGCGTCGGGCCGGACGGGGGCGTGGTCCGTCCGGGCCCCGAGGAGAGGAGAGGAGGTGGAGGGAGTTGACTTTTCTTGTTCCGCCTCGGGGACGCCGCTTGATGGTCTTTCGGTCAACGGCTGCAGCTAGCTCCGGCGAGCGGCCGAGGAAGCCCAACAAGGAGAACGCGGGCGGGCCTGTGGGAGCTGCAACAGGGGAGGGGAGGATCAGCGATCAGATGCGATGCAGCGAATCGTGGGAGGGCGCCTGCCGAACCGTAGAAAGAATCATGAGAGAAGCGTACTGTAAAGCGGAGGGAGAGAGGGAGGAGAACAGGAGGAGGAGGTTCGTGCACGTACTTACTACGTGCGTTGGCGACGGGGGCGGTTGATCTCAGCTGCGAGCGAGATGTTTGGTTGGTTGGTTGGTTACATCCGCCGCGCTCGCTCGGGCCCTGCTCTGTTCTCTCGGCTTTCCAGGGGCGAGGGCGATGACGGATGGCGGCCTGCTACCTCGTGTCTGGGTCTCGTTGGATGGACGTGGTGGATTTGTCTCCGTCCTCACCGCTGCTCCTACTCCTGGCTGCAGCCTGCAGCAGCGGCTACTAGTAGAATGCAGCAGAGAGCTTCCAGAGCATCCAGCCGTTCCGTGCGCGCACGTGGACAGGTGGGCACAGAGGGGGACGGACCAGACCAGGAGGAGGCGTTGGAGTTGGTGCGTGGATGCTGCCGCCTGCTCTGCTCGACTGCTCCTCTGCTCCGCTACGGCATCTGTCCGCCCCTGCCACGCTGATGTTTGGATGTGTTTAGTCGCTGAAAAGTGAGTGAAAAGTTATTGTAATATTTTTTGTTGTTATTTAGTAAAATTTGTCTAATTATGGACTAACTAGGCTTAAAAGATTCATCTCGACATTTACAGATAAACTATGCAATTAGTTATTTTTTTACCTATATTTAATCCTCTATTCATGCGTCCAAAGATTTGATGTGACGTGTGGAAGAGGAAATATTTTGGGATGGCATGGGAAGTGAACGGGGCCTTTGTTTCGTTTCGTCGGCGGTGCTGCCGATGGACGGACGCACAGCGGCAGCCGGCCGCGGCGCGTCGGGGAGCGAGACCATACAGATGTGTACTAACGTACAGCCGTTAAGAAATCTACCTGTCCATATATCAATGTTTGATTGACTCCCATGTGAGATGTGTATTTATTTGGGACACAGCCAGTATTTAATAATATTGTTAAATAAAGCTGTGATAGATGGAGAATCTAGAAATTAGAGGTTACAAATTAATTGAAAAATGACCTATGATATACTTAGATTTCATGATGATCTGCCATTGATTTCACACCAAAATAGCATATCTACTAATATATACACCAATAATAGTAAATTCAAATAATAGATTAAAATAAGATAGTAATCCCATTTTCACACGAGTTGGAAAGCAACATATATATACCTAAATAAAAGAGTCAGTGCAAACCAAGCACAGTTATCAAAGGCAAAATCCAAATATAAAAACGAATAAAAAATTGGACAATTGATCTCCGAGCAGATTAAGAAGCAAACAATTAAAAGTCTATACAAACTATACTCAATATAAATGGCTAAAGATAAAGTTAAAGCTGAAAAATTAAAGAAACAATGTCCTAGGCGCCAATGGGTGTCGACGACTACTTGAGCCAGCAGTGGCTTCGGTAAAACAAGAGCAGTGCATTTTCTGATGAATTTAGCAATGGTTTAGTGCGAAAAAAAGGACATATGTGGATCCACAAGAAAAGGTACGACAAAATATAAGCTTGCTACAAGAGCAACCAACGGTGATCAGCTTTTCCCATGGGAAATTGTTCACTAGCTGCAACCAACATGGTCATCGATCGCATTGGTCCTTATTGGTGGGCGGACTAGTAGCAGCACACTGCCCGTGCATAGTGATGATTCTAGAATGTGTTTGGAAAGGGGATCTAAGCGCCAATTGATGTTGGCGGCCACATGAGTCAACATGGCTTTTACCAAACATTCGCAGTGTACTTTTGTGATGAATTTTAGCCATAATTTTAGGGCAAGAACGAAGACTACGGATGTAGAAGAGAAGGTATTATATAAAAATAAAAATTTACAAGAGGGGCCAAGGAACTAAGTATTCCTTAGGAATGTTGCCGTGATGGTCAAATCATCTAAAAACTCATTTTTGGTTGGGACCCTATAGCCTGCGATGACTTCTGTGATTGTCACGATAAAGGTGTCGCTGCAGACATCAGTTTCACCTGCAGGAGGTCAATGTGTGCCATTATTTGCAAGGAAAAAGGGTGCTCCTAGACACACCCCATGAGGAAAGGAACTCTTGGGCATCGATTTTCATTGTTGATGGTCACATAAAGAAAATTAGGCATGCATGATAAAGCAAGGGTGGGAGGTGATGAATCTCCAGCTTATGTTGTATCGGCTAATGTTCTTTAATCATTTCAGATGTGTTTTGAATTAGTTACGAAATGTTGGATCTTGTTTCGCGACATGTCCAATGTTTTGTGGATGATAGGTGGATGTAGCGTAATAACTGCACTTTAGTATCGGTGTTCAACAAAGCTATATTCTACGTCTGGCAAAGGCAATAGGAAAAAAGGTATAGAAAAATCTAAATAGAATATTGGTTCGTTTTATTTTAGATTTTGTTATATGTAATTTGGGAATGTTGGGTTTTAATACAGTTCCTCCTTCATTTTGGACGGAAAAAAAGAGGCATCGTGAAGCTTCTCCGCTACCTCTAACAAGACTAAAAAAAACCTTTGCAAGCCTTCTAGCGCAAGAGTAGAAACCTTTTTTATTTTCTTTCTCGATTTCCTCTTATTTCTTTGTCAATAAAATAGGAGTAGGTAGTAAAATCTAGGGCCGGTTTGCTAAAAAAAAAGACTCCGCGCTTAGGCGTGATCGCAAAAAAAAAAAAAAAAAGACTCCATCTGTCCGTCCCTGTCGAACTGGATTTGTCACCGAGCAAGCCACCACATGTCCGTGGCATGCATGCGCGACTGCCGACTGGTGTACGAGCACCACCGGACGCAGTGTGCTCCGGAACGAGGAGGCGGCGTTGGGGCTGGTGCGCCACTGCCACGGTACCGATGTTCCGAGTTCTGACCCGGGCATCGCGTCGCCACGCGCGCGTCGGCTCATGCCGCAAGGTGACACAGGGGAGGGACAAATTTCCGTGAAAAAACGTTATTTGGCTGCACCCCTATTCATCTCACAATCTATATGTATTGAAATAGATGGTAGGTAAAAATTAATTTAAATTGATATTTTAATCTACTTCAATATGTATTGGGGGTGACCTGTACCTGTACCTGTACGTGTGCGCGCGTGTCCTCGTCTCCACGTGCCGCGCCACAGATCACGGATGGGCAGTGAATGGCCTGCCGGGCGCGGCGCGGGCACCGGACGCGTCGTCCATTGACGCACGGCACACACGGCACACGGGTGCCTCGCCATCGCCAGTTCCTTCCTTTGTTGCGACAGGGCCTCCCGGCTCCCACGCTCCCTTGGTGGAAACGCACTACACGTGAGACGTCCACACCCTCACCTGCTCACCCCAAGTGTTTTTGGGTGGCGAGTCTGAGTCTTCACGTACCATGCTACGTACTCGGTCCGTCCTAAAATATCTCGTTTTCGTTTTCTAAGAAGCAACTTCAACAAAATATATATTAAAAAATATTAATATTTATAATATATAATTAGTATTATTGAAAAAAATCTTTGAATCTAGTTTTTTAATAAATTTATTTAAAAATATAAATATTACATGTATTTTTTATAAATCGAATCAAACTTGCGACACGAAAACTAAAAATGACAGATAATTTAAAACAGAGGGAGTACGGCCCTACCACACCTTCTCATCTCTGGAGCACACGAGTCGACGCAAACGATCGACGGGACTGATGGATTGATCATGGGAGCAGAGCACAGGAAAGCGCCGCCCCGGACCCCGGAGCCCGGGATGGGCAGGCACTACCCAACGATGTGATGTGCCCTGGGTCAGGCGGTCAGGCCCCAGGCCAGGCTCACACGTCAGTAAAATTAAGGACAGCATCGATGCGGAACGACGCACGTTCGACACTGCTCATCTCACATGGGCGAAACAGGGAGCTCGCCAAGCCTCCACCTGTGGTGCTTCCGCGCAATTAGATATACTCCCTCCGTCCCCATATATTAGTCATTTTAGCTAAAGTATTTGAGCAACAAAAAGTATTGAACTTAGACATAAATGTTGTACAGATGTATTAAATAGTGAGTGAACCTGGACATAAAGTAGCAGTCCTAGAACGACCGACAAAGAGGGACAGACGAGTACACTTCAACTTAATACTCCCTTCGTCTCTTAAAAAAACGAGTCACTATGTAATCATGCTGGTCGGACTTTCAACATTGACTAGATTTGTAGAAAATACGGGCAGCATTTATATCTTTAAATAAGTTTATTATGAAATTATATTCAACGATCCACCTAATGGTACTAATTATATACCATAAATATTGATAATTTGTTAAATATATTTGGTCAAAGTTAAAAGTTGATGACTTTTCTGGAAGCAAGAATTACTCTTTTTTAGGACAGAGGGAGTATCTCTGAAAAAAACAGATCACTCGAGTTTTTGTTAGTTTTCATTAACTTTTCTGAGAGTTTCTATATAACCTTTTTTTGTGCCCATGTTGTTACATATAGCCTTTTTTTAGATACAAGGTGCATAGTTTTTATATGAAGGTGTTCTGGTCACCTCTTTGTCAAAGCTTTTAAAAACAATTTCACCCTTATTAAACTTTACACGCCACTTTCCCTAAACAAATTTCTAGTTATACTTCGACCATTTTCTAAAGAAACAACATAATTTTTTTAATCTTCATTCCCAATTTTTTAATGTTAAGTTTTCTAAAGATACTTTGCTTGTGAAAGTTTTTTTTGTTTGTATAACTAGATCTTTAAGTGAAAGTTTTCTGAACCCACCTTTTTTTGCCGGGTCTTTCTATTAATTACACTTGGTGTGAATTTTTATTATTTATTCCAACTTATTAGCTTATTAATTGGCCAATGAAACGGGTCTCCACACTATTTTTGAAAGGCCTAGCTACAAATAACCATATTAATTGAAGGGAATAAATTTGAAGTGCTAATACACATCTTTATAAAGTTACCCATCACTTTCATTACAAAAAAATTATCCCCCCATACACATACATTTTACGCTATTACAAACTCATGCAGTTATTCAGAAAAACACACAACAATGTAAAAAGATAAACATAAAGGCAACCACATGTGTATTCAAATGATATATTGCTACCCTTATCCAAAAAAAACGTATCGTTTGAGGACTTTTAGGACAGACTAAGAAAGATGTGAAATGACTATGGATGCCCATACTAACTAGTGGTTATTATTCTAATTTTCGAGGGTTGCAAAGCCTAACAGTTGGACGAGAGAGGTGTTGATTTAATGCACGTGACCATGGGCCCCACTGACGGTCCAAATCTAGAATGATGTATTGTATGGGTGAGTTCTAAAATATCAAGTTTTTTTGGGTATAGAGATACTATATGGTAAAAATACAAACATATTTCAATACAAGAATTTAAGAAAATAAAAATATAGTAAGCAAACAAAAAACCTTAATAATATGTCGATATTGCAGAAAAATACAAACATTGGTGTTTATGAGTTGCATAAAAATACAAATATTCGTGTTTGCGAGTCTACCTGGTCAATATTATTATTTCCTAACTAAAGAAATGAAGGGGGATGACCGACAAGGCGACAAGGGCTGGATCAGCCACTGAGCTCTGGGGCAGGGCCTCGTGTGGGCATGCGGCGGCTGACTCTGCCTGGTTTCTATCCCACATCTCATTAGGCCCAGTGTTCTATGGCCCAAATCTGATTGCCCAGCCCTCCCTGGTGGCCTCAGTCTAGAGGACAACTTGTTTCGTCGCTTGGGTTTCAGATCGCGATCATCCAATGATGTCTTACCAACAGCGGCAGCAGCCGGTTAAAAAAAAACAGCGGCAGCAGCTGGCAGGGGCAACAGGCCCCTCATCGTGGACCAATAAAAGGAAATGGCCCAATAAAACATGTAATGGGCCATAGAAGAGAAGATAATGTGCTACACACTCAGCTCAGCGACCGCACTGACCAAAGTTTGTGTTTTTTTTTAGGAAAAAGTCTAATTGACCCCTAACTATTGGGGTGGTCTACTTTACCCAAAACTATGAAACGGTCTAATTTACCCCCTGAACTTTGTAAAACCGGCCAAATCACCCCTCGAGCGGTTTTGGGTGGTGGTTTTGCTACAGTAACGGCGGGTTTGCTACAGTAACAGCGTTTTGTCTTTTCCTTTTTTATTTATTTCGCCTGAATCTTTGAAAAATCATAGTAAATCACAGAAAAATCATAAAATGGAAAATCCAGTTTTGTTGGACTCCACATGAGTAGATCTACACAGTGAACTTATAATATAGTATGCTTTAGTATAAAGTTTTTGTTGTATGAATTATTCAAATTAATTACAGAAAAAAATAGATCAAAATTTACAGCAAAAACTTTGTACTAAATCATGCTATATTATAAGTTCACTGTGTAGATCTACTCATGTGGAGTCCAACAAAATTGGATTTTTTATTTTATGATTTTTCTGTGAATTACTATGTTTTTTCAAAGATTCAGGCGAAATAAATAAAGAAGAAAAAGACAAAACCGCCGTTACTGTAGCAAAACAGCTGTTACTGTAGCAAAACCACCGCCCAAAACCGCTTTAGGGGGTGATTTGGCCGGTTTTGCAAAGTTCAGGGGGTAAATTAGACCGTTTCATAGATTGGGGGGTAAAGTAGACACACCCCAATAGTTGGGGGGTCAAGTAGACTTTAGAGTCACTGTATTAATCATGCTGGTCAAACTTTCTTTACTTTAACTAGATTTATAAAAAATACATGCAACACTTATATCTTCAAATAAGTTTATTAAGAAAGTATATTCAATGATCTACCTAATGTACTAATTATGTACCATAAATACTAATATTTTGTTAAATATATTTGGTCAAAGTTAAAAGTTGATAACTTTTCTGAAAGCAAGAATAACTCTTTTTTAGGGATGGAGGGAGTATCTCTAGAAAAAAAAATAGATCACTCGAGTTTTTGTTAGTTTCCATTAACTTTTTTTAGAGTTTCTATATAACCTTTTTTTTTGCCCGTGTTGTTACATATAGCCTTTTTTTAGATAAAGGTGCATAGTTTTATATGAAGGTGTTCTGGTCACCTCTTTGTCAAAGCTTTTAAAAACAATTTCCCCCTTATTAAACTTTACACGCCACTTTCCCTAAACAAATTTCTAGTTATACTTCGACCATTTTCTAAAGAAACAACATAGTTTTTTTAATCTTCATTCCCAATTTTTTAATGTAAAGTTTTCTAAAGATACTTTGCTTGTGAAAGTTTTTTTGTTTGTTTGTATAACTAGATCTTTAAGTGAAAGTTTTCTGAACCCACCTTTTTTTGCCGTGTCTTTCTATTAATTACACTTGGTGTGAATTTTTATTATTTATTCCAACTTATTAGCTTATTAATTGGCCAATGAAACGGGTCTCCACCCTATTTTTGAAAGGCCTAGCTACAAATAACCATATTAATTGAAGGGAATAAATTTGAAGTGCTAATACACATCTTTATAAAGTTACCCATCACTTTCATTACAAAAAAATTATCCCCCCATACACATACATTTTATGCTATTACAAACTCATGCAGTTATTCAGAAAAACACACAACAATGTAAAAAGATAAACATAAAGGCAACCACATGTGTATTCAAATGATATATTGCTACCCTTATAAAAAAAACGTATCGTTTGAGGACTTTTAGGACAGACTAAGAAAGATGTGAAATGACTATGGATGCCCATACTAACTAGTGGTTATTATTCTAATTTTTGAGGGTTGCAAAGCCTAACAGTTGGATGAGAGAGGTGTTGATTTAATGCACGTGACCATGGGCCCCACTGACGGTCCAAATCTAGAATGATGGGTTGTTTAGTTGGTGAAAAAGTTTGGGTTCGGCTACTGTAGCACTTTTCGTTTTATTTGACAAAATTTATCCAATTATGGACTAACTAGGCTCAAAAGATTCGTTTCGACATTTACAGACAAACTGTGCAATTAGTTATTTTTTTACCTACATTTAATGTTCTATGTATGCGTCCAAAGATTCGATGTGATGGATACTGCGCAAACTTTTTTGGGTTGGGGGAGGAACTAAACAGGCTCGATGTAAACAGCCGGTTAAAAAAAAACAGCGGCAGCAGCTGGCAGGGGCAACAGGCCCCTCATCGTGGACCAATAAAAGGAAATGGCCCAATAAAACATGTAGGCATGTTTAGTTGGCTATAAAAGCTAAAAAAAAAAGTTTGTGCAGTACCCGTCACATCGAATATTTGAACGCATGCATAGAACATTAAATGTAGGTAAAAAACTAATTGTATAGTTTATCGGTAAATGTCGAGAAGAATCTTTTGAGCCTAATTAATTTATAATTAGATAAATTTTATCAAATAATAACGAAAAGTGCTATATGAATTTATCTAAAATTTTTCACCAACTAAACAGCCCTGTAATGGGCCATAGAAGAGAAGATAATGTGCTACGCCACACTCAGCTCAGCGACCGCACTGACCAAAGTTTGTGTTTTTTTACTTGCAACAACCGGTTCGCATCTTCAAGAGTTTGCTAAATTTTACTTGACAAATCTTGTGATTTGCCAACTCCTAGAACTATATGCCAAGTAAAAAGACAATTCCTCTCCGAGAGTTTGGTATTTTTGACTTGGTAAAATAAAAAAAGAGCCAACAAACTGCATCAGCCGGCCATCGTCTTGAGTAAGGCTGGACGAAAAACTCGAAGCTCGTTAGCTCGCTCGGCTCGTGGCTGGCTCGGCTCAGCTCGGCTCGGCTCGTTATGATAACGAGCCGAGCCGAGCCAGGATTTTAGCTCGTTAGCTATAACGAGCCAACTCGAGCTGGCTCGTGAGCCGCTCGCGAGCCAAACGAGCCGTAGTTTTAAGGAAAAAGTCATCATAACTTATATTAGTTTTGTATTACTTCATGTCTTTCACCTCATAAATGGATGGATATGTTAGCTCATATGAATATTTTATTCGATTTAAGGTTATTGAATATATTATTTTTATATTATTAATATTTTTAAGCTTTAGATAAATACAAATATTATATTTTGTATATTTTTTATACCTGGCTCGCGAGCCTAACGAGCCAGCTCGAGCTCATAACGAGCCGAGCCAAGCTGGCTTTCTGGCTCGTTAAGATAACGAGCCGAACCGAGCTGGCTCGTTATCCTAACGAGCCAGAACGAGCCGAACTAAGCCGAGCCAGCTCGGCTCGTTATCCAGCCTTAGTCTTAAGGTAGCTACTAGTACACAGCGCATTGCAGCAAGATATCAGCACTTGAGCAGCAGTCATGGCAGCGAGCAACAGCTCATATCTACGACAGCAGCAGGTCATGACGCCTACAGCAGGCTCAAAGTACTTGCACAACAACAGCCATACAGCAAGCTCAAAGTAGACAAGACAATGCAGAGGCCATGACACCAACCGCAGGCAACAGAGTAGACAAGACTATGGCCAGCTTGCTTGTTCGTACGACGCATGGGCGCTGCCTGCTCGCCTGTCCGTCCTTGGCCCACGCTCAGCGACCCAGTTGCAGGTGAGCAGCAGGATGCGCGAGCGGATGCACGCTTGCGCCTGCGCGCATATATGCGCACGCGGCGAGCACTTTTAGCAACTTGCCAAATATGCTAACCCTTTTACCAAATTGTTGGAGCTTCTTTTTTTTTGCCAAAAAAACAAGGATAGCAAATCCTTTTGGCAAACTGTTGGAGTTGCTCGCTCCTAAAATATACAAGGGATAAAAACTTTGTTAGTCAAATAATGTTATAATTTCTATCTCTACACTTAAAAATACTCTAAAGTAATTATCTGTCCGGTGATACTAAATCGCGTCCGTATTTGATACAAACTCCTTCCGCGTCCAATAGGATGTCAGTCTTTGATACGGAGTCCCGATCTTCGTGTGGCGGGCGCGTAGGCGCAGTACAACGCTCCACCTCGAATGCATTGAGCCGTCGTCGGCCGTTTGCTCGTGCCAAGAAGATTCCCAACACGGACACTCATGAGCCATAGCGCTCCGTGAGGCCCCATTCCTGCCATTTGGGCCCGAGGCCATGCCACGCACGTGGACGAGAAGGAAGCTGCTGCCAAAGAGTTGCAAGGAGTTTCTGAAGCTTCACTACTTAACAAACGGCCTTGACCAATGAGACAACGACCAACACATGCATGCATCAATGCATGAGAAAGGAGTAGGTGTGTGGCCAGCTGATGACTGCCTATATATAAAAAACATCTGGGCATCACTAAGGTCGACACACAAAACACAACTTGCCCTTTGTCTTAGCGAGCTACAGTAGTAACCATGAGGGTGCACGAAAACTAGCTAAGCTAGCTAGGAACCCAAATGGAGGACTATGATCTCCTGTTTTATGTGCTCTACTCTGCTGGTGTCCTACAAAATTCCTCAGTTTTCTTTGATTTTACATCTGATCATTTACCCGGTGCAACGCACGGTCATTACTCTAGTAAAAAAGAAAAATATTAACAGTCACCACATCAAAGATGTCATATTATAATTTTTTTTAGAAAGACGCCACCATGGCGCAGCCTCTCGGAGGCAGGTGCGGTGCGGGGGTTCGAACCCCCGCCGACTGCTTCCCACCGATGGGAGCTAGCCTCTAGGCCAACATCTCTTGTTTCTATACCTAATAATAAAGAGATAAAATTTTAGGCTCTTTTTTCGTCCATCCATTTGTTTGGTTCATCTCCTTTAGTTAACGGACGCTGAAGAGTTTTTTCCTATCTAGACTTATATATATAGTCCGTGCTCATACGAGTTAGAATAGCTCTTGTCTAGCGTGAGGCAAAGTCCGATTCCAAAACATAATAAAAAGGGAAACATTATTTGTGAACGTGTTTTATATAAGGTAATAATGTGGATGAGTAGGAATCCTAATCAAATAGGTCTCTATTTTTGACTAACCTAAATAGGAATCATATCTGTAATTTATTATCTATATACCTAATAATAAAAAGGGAAAATTTTCAACCATTTTTTTTGATCCATCGCCCCTCACAAACTCAGAAAGTGCAAATTGTTTATTCTTCTATCTACAACCGTTCTATTTTATAGATAGTTACGAATCCTAATCCAATTATATCTCTCTGATCCTAAATAAGTTGAATAGGAATCCTAACCCATATAAAAGAGATACAAATAGATTTAGTTTTCAAATTTTGGTCTTTTTATTTTTTAGTTTTTGTAAGACGTTCATTTTTACCTTTTTTTTTGGCCGTGAGGACTTCAGGAACGGAGAGAGAAGTCCTCTCGTCGGCCACAAAATTTTCCATCATTTTCGTTTTTGGATGTCTTTCTCCAATTTCGTTTTTTTCCAGTTCCAGTGTAACTCAGTTACGTCTGATTTCTTTCCTTTTTTTCTCCGGTTCTAGTTAGATTCACTTACGTTTTCTTTACTTTTTTCACGTTTCCTGGTTTCTGATTCTATTTTGGATTTAGTTTTTTTTTCAATGGCTTCCGTGATTTTAGAATTGTTTTTTGTTTTTAAATTTTTTTTGTACAATGGCAAGTTTCATTTTCCTATTGTACTTTCATGCTTTCTTTTTTATATTTCTTTGTAACAATATTAAAGACTCGGATTCCAAGACACAACAAACGACGGTACAAAATTCAATTTAAAGACGAAGTCCATAAATCATCCACCTAACGACACAACATGTTCCGTTGCAACACAAAAGCGTCCATGTCACCGCACAACATATTCTGTTGCAATGCATGAGTAGGCTTTTTATTATAAGAAGATAAAAAATAAATACAATATTACGGCTCTTCTAAACAGTGACTTTTATTTATGAAAAAACAAATATTTTTATTACTAAGTTGTTGGTTTTAATTAGGAATAAATTACTATTATAATATGAATTGGCTGATGATCTAACTTATCAAACTGTAAACTTAAATCTTAAACACATTGTCATCCAATCTATCTAATAAAATTAAAGATTTCTCTAAGCTATCCGCACATGTCAATGTAAATATCTAAGTTATCCGCATATAATAGTGTAACTCTCGATAAGGCTGACATATGGAAATCGAGACATGATTAATCCTTCCAACTTTAATAAGATATTAAAATTATAATTTTTTATGGATTCTCAAAAGAACTTACATAACTTGATATCTAACTCTAGCAAAAAAATAAATAGATCGAGCCCGTTCGTTTCTGAGCCCGTTTCCATTAATGAGTATGTTTGTTTGTGATTGCCACAGCAATCACTCACAATATCAAAAGTAGCACCAAAACAAATTAAGCTATCGCGGCCGTTGAAGCTATGCAGCAAGCTGAAGCAAACAGATCAAACATATGATAGTTTTCTTTCTCCCGTTGCAACGCACGGGCATGTTTACTAGTGATTGCTTATATGTTAAATTTCTCTAGAGAGCGGTGCACTTTGTACTATGTTTGAAACCCTAAAAGATGTTCATGATCTTTGTTACAGGTGGTACAAACAAGGAGTTTTTTCAAATTAATCCTTGTTTCTCTATGTATTGGGTTTGAAACCCCAAAGGATGTCCATTATCTTTTTTACACGTGGTACAAACAAGGGGGAGATTCAAATCAATCCTTGTGCTCTTTGTACTAGGTTTGAAACCCCCAAAAATGTCCATTATCCTTTTTACAGGTGGTACAAAACAAGGGGCAGTTTCAAATCAATCCTTGTTGATGATAGGATGTGAAACCATTTGCTGGATAATATGACTTACAAGGAATGAAGTTGTTTTTAACAAGTGTCGACCTAAAATTTTTTTGTAGGTTATATTTAGAGAAACGTACTGGCTATGCTAATAGATACAATTTTAGTGGGGGTGAAGCCAATAAAGAACACATTCTCCAAGTTTGTTAAGTGCTAGAACGATGAAACTGATTTTTTTTTTACTTTGGATGGCCTAATAATGTTAGAATTGACATTTGAGTGGGACATTTGTGTGGTTATAAACATTTTTTTTGTAATAAGTGGTATGATTCTCTTGTTGACAAGAGATGAAGCCAGATCTATTTCCATTATCTAAAATAAAAAATATATTTTTAATGTATTAATAACACTAATTTGATTTCATAAATAAATATATATATATTTTTAATAAATTTGATGAAACATTGCATAGTTTGACTTCAAACAAATTTAATCTCATATAGTGGAGGAGCAAGAGAGTAAAAACTAAAAACAGTGTAGGATGCACGCATGGTTGGGAAAACCACCAAGGTTTTTCTTTGTAGACGAAAGGCCACGGAGGCAGCCGATCCATTGGTTTTTCATTTATTTACTTGACTGATTATTTACATATCCGATTATAGAGGGATGCTCAAGCCACAACGTCAATTCCCAAGGCACACCGGGATGATCATGCGTTGAACACGGTGCCGCAACCACCACCACAGCCTCCACCGCCGCAGCCAGAGCCGCAGCCGCCGGACATGGAGGTCTGGCCCTCGCCGGTGCCGGCCTTGGTACTCGCGTTGAATATGGTGCCGCAGCCACCCCCGCCACCACAGCCAGAGCCACAGCCTCCGGACTTGGCGTGCCTGCCGTTGGAGCCTTCGGCGACCATGCTGCCACTGCCGCAGCCTCCACCGCCACAGCCAGAGCCACAGCCGCCACCGGATCTGGACTGGCCTTGGTCGGCCGCAGTGCTGGAGCTGAACAGGGTGCCACAGCCTCCTCCACAACCGCTACCGCAGCCGGAGCCGCAGCCACCAGACTTAGCGTGGTTGGTCGTCTTCGAGCCTTCGATGGCCATGCCACTACCACAGCCACCGCCGCCGCCGCACCCAGAGCCGCAGCCAGCTGACTTATTGGGCAGGCCCTGGCCGGCAGCAGTGCTGGCGTTGAACAGGGTGCCGCAACCACCACCACAGTCGGAGCCACAGCCGCCGGACTTGGCGGTGTTGGTCTTGGAGCCTTCGATGACCATGCCGCTGCCGCAGCCACCACCACAGCCACCACCGCAGCCTCCAGACCTGGGCTGGCCCTCGCTGGCCATGGTGCTGGCCTTCAGCATGGTCCTAGTCCCATAGCCTCCCCCGCCACCGCAGCCACCACCACACCCGGAACCACAGCCTTCAGACTTGGCATTGTCGGCCTTGGAGTCTTCAGCCACCATGGGTCCACAGCTGCCACCACAGCCGCTTCCACAGCCAGCAGCAGACTCAGTGTGGCCGTTCTCACCACTTGCAACGACTGTGCGAGAAGCGCCAGAGCTAGCATGTTCAGCCTTGCTCTCTGTCATGACTTTGTCACCACTGACCGCTGTGCTGCAAGTGCCACATTGTGCAAGAGCCGTTGCCACGCTCCCTGCTCTGACGGTCTGCGTGTCTAGCACCATGCTAGTGTCAGATCCTAACACTGCATCCTTCTGAACCACGGCACCACCGATAAGTTTCACGCTGTCCTTGTCATCAGCGTCCATGAACAGGACTGATATCGTGATCCATGGAAGTAGGAACCAATCCTCATTCACCTATAAGAATGACGAGCATGATTACGATGGTGCAAAAAAAATATATAATAAAAGAAAAGAAAATTCAGGTTTCAAATGACAAGACAAATAGAAGTGTACCATGATAAGCTGAGATTCAGTGTCTAGCAAGGCAACAGCTTTGCCATACGGATGTTCAGCACAGAACTTTACAGCAGTAACAGCTGTAACGTCCTCAGAATGAGCGCTGCAGCATTTGCGCTCGTATTCCAGTTTCCTTCCCCGATAGAGCTTGATCTGGTTTTTTTCAAACACATACAAAAAATTTGAGCTTGCTACATGAATACTAGCTAGTGGTCATTACAGTGAACTGAGCTTGAGTTATGCATGCTTACCAGTTGGTTGAAACCTTTGAGATCGAGTAGACTGCCATCAGTGCCATGACTAATTGACAAGTTGGAGTCTTTTAGGGTCCACTTATCCGCCTTGAATTCTGCAAGCTGAAATTGCTTTTTTGGTGACTTCAATACTCCAACCAATTCTCGAACAGAAGCCATGCCATTCTTTGCCTTGTTCTCTCTGGGATACAGTGGAGTCATTAATCTCATTTTTGCTAGCATGATTCAGATTAGTAGTAATTTTTACAGGAACAGAATTTTTTTCTCAACCTGCTTAACCTGGCAAATAAAGACATACTGTTCTATATACCAGTAACTAAATTCCTTCCACTAGTCAAATGAACTGTAGGCTGATCTGAATGAATAGTTATAGATTTCTTCATAAGAGGAATATCAGCTCCAACTGCAACTACCGATTTCCATCTTTGCATACTAAACCTCATTTGGAAGATGTAAAAGACGGCAAAGCCATAGCGGCAGTAGTGTAGACTACACTGTGTATTACTAGTCAGCATGTTAGAAGAGTCAAGGGTTTATTGGGCCTTAGCCCGTTAGGGTTAATTAGTCGCTTGCTTAGGGATTAAGTAAGACCTC
The DNA here is from genome assembly GCA_022457205.1 of Saccharum spontaneum. Taxonomy (NCBI): domain Eukaryota; kingdom Viridiplantae; phylum Streptophyta; class Magnoliopsida; order Poales; family Poaceae; genus Saccharum; species Saccharum spontaneum. The sequence goes on from CM039598.1 coordinate 57,859,549, forward strand.
TTCTCCATATAAGGAGAGGAGATGTATCAATCTAATCAAGCAAGAGATTAGAAGGAAAAACCTTCTCTCTTGCCGGCCGTGGGCGAAGCCCCGCGGCCGGCGTTCCCAGCGCATCTCACGCCCTAGCCGCCGGTCCTCCGCCTCTCTCTCACGTGAACAGTACCCGCGGGTACTGTAGCACCACGGGTACTGTAGCGCATCCGTCGCCGCCGCTTCCCTCGACTCTCTCCTCTCAACCCTAGCACCACATAACAATCTGGTATCGGAGATCTCGGACACGATGACCACGTCTTTCGCTATCTCCGGAGTCTCCGCGGCGACCACGCTGCCGGCTTCCACCGTGCACTCGGAGATCTCGGAGTCCTCCGGCGCACCGCTCACCTTGGAAGCCCTGGCTAGTGTCGTCAATCGGATGGGCGCCAACATCGACGTGCTCAGCCGCAATATGGCGGCCATGCAGGCAATATGGCGCCAACATATTGTTTGACTTACAGTTCTACCTATCTGTACCGTTGCAGATAAAGTATCTGTTCATGTCATAATAAATGAAGAAAATTACCTTATCTGAAGTCGGATAAGCTCGGTACCACAATCATATACGAAACGAGTCCAGCTGCTCATGTTTTGATCCTTGATGGAATGTGGCAAAAGACACGACTTGAGAGAGAAAGGCTCCATCCTGACCATGCTGACCACCTTCTGAAAGCTGCTTGGGACAGTAGCAGAAGCTGCAACACGAAGACTAACAGGAGGGGAAGTGGCATGTCCACCATGAGCTTTCAGTTCAAACCAGTTCTCGAAGGAGAGCTTAGAATCAGGCCCTATCAAATCGTGCAGTGGGAAAGAAACCTTCCCTATTGGTTCTGGTTTCTTTGATACCTGATCAACCATTACTACAAGAATGAGTTCTCCGGTAGGTTCACACTGTAAACAAACTCCAGTGTTCTTCCCTGTAACTGTTGAAATATCCAACTTGCCACCATCACTGATAAACATATCTGATTGATTCTTGGAGAACCGTACATACACATTTTCTTTTCGAACAGCAGAAGGCAAATTCTTGATGTCCACAATTTGTAAATATAACTGCAAAGGAGATGTTGAAGTCTTAATTTAGTAAAGAAGACACTCTTGCAGAAGAATTGCTTGCTTCAGAATTTATGAAATTATCATATCAGTTATGTATCCAGAAACAACTGTTTATAATAGTCATCGTTCATTAGTAGTATGGCATGCATCATTTTGAACTCACTATCAGATCACTATAATAGTCATCGTTCAAGCTAGATATGTACTTTTTTTGCAATAACTGTTATATAAAGAAGAGAGTATCATACCTCTATAGCTGTTATGTCGAGGGCATTAAGATCCTTCTGAGCTTTGCAGATGTCAGACCCCGTACCAACCTCAGTACTGAATATCTGAGGAGTGAATGTCACAGGAGATGGCATGTTGCCACGGTACATACATCCAGCCTTCCAGTATCTTACACCAAAGGTACTCTCAAACTGTTCAGTAGTCTCGGTGAATCCAACATCGAGTTTCTTTCCTTCAGATCGATCAGCATCGGTGTCATCATGCTCCAAAACTTTTCTAAGAAGCTTCACCATGTCATTGCGGTAGGTAACAGGATGCAGCTGGTGAGTGTGCCACAAGAGATCCACATCGTAGGTCGGTACACGGAAGCGTTGCAACCCGTTTTCTTGATTTATCTTGATCAGGTACAGAAACGCCTTGTATCGAGCTAGAGCTTCTTGGAGAAACCGTGGATCATGCATTGTTGGTGTTCCAACCTGGCAGAACGAAGTGAAACTTTCTGATTTTCTGCTCATATCATTTTATCTATTGTAAGGACCAGTAATGGAAAATAAAATTCAATAGCTGTCACCTGCACTAACTAGGTCAATTAATCTAGGTGAACATCTGTAGTGTGTTGTTAAAAAAAATGGTTGCCTTTTCAGTGTATAATGATATGAAGTATAACTTAATCGTATAAAATTTACTATTTATAAGTCAACAGGTAATTTTGTATGACATAGGTACGTGCATATACTGGGGCAAAGATTGTGCAAATACCTGATAATAGAAAGAGGATTGTCTCTTAACAGCAGAGACCAGATCATAGGTAATGTTCTCTGCAGCTCCAGGGTTCACATCCATCGCAACATCAGAGGTTCTTGTGAACACCAATTCGAAGGGCTCCTCAGGATACAACTCTTTCCAAATCTTTTCTGACTGAAGAGTTGATTTTGTTTGAGTGGACGACTCAACATTGTTATTGTTCAGTATTCTACCATATACTTTCTTGCAGTCCCTTATGTACTGAACCTGAAAGGTGTGTGCTTGAATAATTAGTTCCCTAAGTTCTGTGAATAGCATCATCAACAAGAGTACAGGCATACCAGTTGCTTTCACAAAACATTTCCAAATAGTCATAATATATATCAGTAAAGTTAATGCAGTTGGCTGCCTGATGCAGTGTTTAGATCATCGTGAATTACAGAAAATCATCATGGTAAGGGTGTGTACCGGGTTAAGCCGATGGCAGTGCCATATCCACTCACAGTCAAGAGGAACAACCAATGGCCCATCTACAACCGCAGCCTTAGTGTGCTTATCAAGAAGGGGAAGCCAGCATGCTTTGTACCTAGCGCATAGCAACAAAACCAAACAAAAAAAGGTCAATGGGTATTACAAATCAGGACATGAATCGGATCACATTTTTTCTGTATTGATAAGAAGAATAGGAGACTATCCCAGCACAAGAAGAAAAAATAATCATGAAACCATCAGTAATTCAAACATGACAGTGACTTGTTATGTGACATGCAGATCATTTTCAGGTAAATATCTCCAGGTAAGGGCAGAAAAACAGAGCAAGCCTATTTACAGTTGGTCCCAGCTCTCTGCTGAATTCTGCCCCCAAAGCTGAAGTTCAGGCACCTGCCCTCCTGCAGGCCTTACTATCCAACTAGAGATTTCTTAGATTGATATTCATGAAGAAGATGGTTGCTTTATACAGGAACAAAGAGGAACTTGCAATCAAGATTCATGTACCAGCACTTTCCATCTATGGTTGCTTTACATTACAGAAATAAAGAGGAACTTGCAATCAAGATTCATGTACCAGCATTTTCATTTCCAATCTCATAAGTTTCCTAAAGATTTTACTAAATGAATCTTGAAGCAAGCATTAAAAACGTCCCTTGCTTTCTCCAAGAGCCAAAAAGCCAAGGGGAAAGGAAAACAAAGATTTTTTCCCCCCAGCGAGATCATCCGTACCTGCGTATGGCCCTGTCGAGCAGCGGGCCCTCGTCGTAGAGCCAGCGGCGGCGGTCCACCGCCGCGAGGAACTGCAGCTGCCGCAGCGCCGCCGCGACCAGGTCCGCCCCGACGGGGACCCCCTCCTGCGCCGCCGCCCACCGCGCCGCCTGCTCCCCGTCCATCTCCTCCTCGTCCCCTCGCCCGCCTGCGGAGTCGATCACCACAAGGTCAAATGGCAGCAGCGTGGCTATTCAAGGCGGACGAACGGGTTTCTAATCCGCGACACGGTTTCTTGCTCGGGACCGTTTGACTTTGGTATTTCAGAGCTGAAAAAAAAGGTTTGATTATTTTTTATACCGAGTAGGAACAGTGCGTCTCTCTCTGTCTCTGAACAAACTGTCTCGGATTCGATTTTTTGAACGAACTGTCTCGGATTTGTCTTGAAATCGTCCAAAAGACAGCACTAACATCTGAATTTTTTGTTTTTCACAAACGGAAGAGGACTTCGAATTCGAAGACACGCTGGTAAAGCCGAGGACTGGAATGGACCATCTGTAACGATCTCGCATCTCGCCCTCTCCTTTTTCTTAAAAAAAGAAGATACAATACTATGGAGTAGTAGTGTGAAGAATCAAAGAGACGCAGAGGATGAACGAATTACTCGTATGAGAGTAGTACATGCATGCTAGCAGCTGAACTGCCTGAACACAAGGATCAGAGGAAGAACCTTACCTGATAGAGATTGCAGTGCACGAGAGAGCTCCTCAGAGTGGCACTCGTGCCTGTGCTGCTACCACTTGAGGCTTGAGCTCCCTTCCCTATTTATTTATATACAGGCAGTTGGTGAAGTGGACAAGCAATGATTTATTGAGCTGGAGCATCGTCGCTCTCTCATATCTTTATTACATACTTGAACCATCACTACGTGACAGCGGCGGTTAAAGCTTGAAGTACCGATAATTCAGCTGAAAACCCTGTGCGCGCAAGTTGAGTGTGCAGTGCTCCTGCACCATGTATAGCTCCGCAACAGAAAACGGGCCGGGCATCATCGTTTTCTTGTGTGTTTGCTTGCATTGGTGGTGTCAGGCTGTCAGCTACTACTACCAGAATCAGGTGAGCCGGCCGTTTCGTGGCGTGCTCCGTGAAGCAAAGCAAACACAATGCAAGGGGAAACGGGTCGGCCAGATCGCATGCATTCAGTGCCGCAGATCCGCTATTAGGGCTGTTCGCTATGGCGCTATGCTATAATCCGTACTTTTAAACTTCCGATACAGCATTTTTCATCGAAGCGAACGGCCCCTAATCTCGACCGCCTTTCCACTAGCACTCCTCGTGTTTCGACCCAGTTGACGAGGATCAGGTGACGTACGTGTGCGCCCTGTCATGTTATCCTTTCAGGATGAATAATCACACTGCAGGGAAGAGTGTTCAGTGAAGGAGACTTTCTTGGGAGTTTGGGCGATGATGCTGCTAGATGCCAATGAAGAACGTAATGTACGCTGCTAGTGGTAGTGTCGTACTGGGACATCCATGACCAGTTGGTTGCACCTAACGCTATGCAGTACGGTCGTACAAGTGATGGACCTGCAGATATCCGTGCAGTACAAGAGCTCGAAAACCCGGGCTCGTAGTACAACTGCATATAGCGCACCAGACAACAAGTCAGGTGTTGTGGTTGCCGGCCAACAGATCAGAGTTTTCGTCTTTTGCATGACGACACATAGCGATACAGTACAGATATCCTGGTTTTGACGATCACAGAGCATCTCAAAGTAATTCTTGTTCAGCCTGGGCAATCGGTTTTAACCGACACATCGGTTCGGTTTCAAAAAATTTCAGTTTCCAGAAGCTAGCACCCGATCGGTTTGGTAGAAAACAAGAAACCGACAACTTCGGTTTCGGTTTCTTTGGTTCGGTTTTCGGTTTAAACCGACCGTCTCACCAGAACAGAGAAGAGGGAGAGCGAGAAGCATAGGATCCCACCTCCGTTCCTCTGCTCGCGGATCCCGCCGCCGCCGGCTCCTCCTGCTCGTGGATCCCGCCGCCGCCGCTGCTCCTGCATGCAGATCCGGTCGCCGTCGCTGCTCCTGCCACAGATCCCGCCGCCGCACAGCTCGCAGAGTCGCAGCCGCCGCCGCGCAGCTCGCCCCCTCCGGCGCTCGCAGCAGCCACCACACCATGTTGCCACTCGCCCGCTCCGGCGCTCGCTAGCTCGCCCGCTCCGCAGGGTAGATGCTAGGGTTTGGAGTGGCTTGCCGCTCCCTCCTTGCGCCACGCACCGCCGCCTCCCTGCGTTGCGGCTGCTCGAGCTCGATACCGCGGCGGCGCCTCCCCGTGCCGGCGGCCGCTCGAGCTCGATACCGCGTTGCGCCGCCGCGCACGCCTGCTCGCCGCCGCCGCCGCGCTCGTGCCCGCTAGGGTTAGGGTTATGTGGTGGCAAGGGCAAGAGTCGGGGCGGGTGAGGAGGAACTGAGGAAGTGAGGACCGAGGGGGTGGGCAGCAGGGAGCCAGGGACAGCGGACAGGGAGCATGAGGGCATCTGAGCGGGGGTGGCTGGTGGGACTGGGGAGCGAGGGGGTGGCATGGGAGTGGAGGTGGGCCGAGGCCACGGGGTGGCCCATTTTCATTTTGAGATCGCTGCAGCGCTGCTGATCTGTTCGGTTGGATCGGTGTTTCGGTTTGATTTGGTCTGAAACCGAACACCGAACTTCCAGCAACCAAAAACCGAAGCCGAAACCGAAAACCGAAAAAACCGAAATTTCGGTTCGGTTCGGTTTGCGGTTTTCGGTGATTTTTTGCCCAGGCTGAATTCTTGTGATCTGATTTTCGCTCAAAGATTGCCCCCGTGTTCCTTCTTGCATGCTCCATAGTTTCAATCAAGGGAAGACATGGGGAGATGATGTTGCACTATACGGTCATCATCAGATAACTAGTCCAACCACAAATGCACAATTCAGTTCAGTACGTGGCTAGGATTGAGCAGACCCAAAAATTTCATACTTTCTTTCTCACCCATTTTGGTTTCCAGAAGATCGACAAAGTTCGAGCGTAAACACGAGTACTTTGCACATGAGCGTGATCAGTTACTACATTGCACGGTACAGGAAAAAAAATGTCACGACTCACGATGGCAGGCACTGAACCCTGTGACTGTTCGATGCGTGTTCATCGTCAGTGCCCACTCAGTCTCGCGAGCCACCGGACTGGAGCAGGAAGAAGACGACGAGGCCGACGACGAGCCCCGACACGACGAGCGCCAGCGTCGGCGCCGGAGTAGCCACGCCGAAGTTCTGCACCCACCAAATGAAAGGCGAGCGGCACTTTTCATGTTAGCATCGGCGCATTGCAATGACCGCGCGGACTGCTGCTGCTGTCTACTATGTTACTCGTATCGTACCTGCAGGAAGCCTTTGCCGGTGGCCACCTCGACGGAGATCGCGGAGGCGAAGCCGACCATGGCCGCGCGGCCCAGCCATACGTCCGGTCCGCCGCCCTGCTTCGCGCTCTGCTCGCACCTGATGGACAGCGACCTGCTGGTGGCCCTGCACGAGACGCGGCTCTTGCTGGAGCTGATGCGCAGTGCAGATGCTGCATTCGACACAATGCTTCTCAGAACACAAAGTTAATATACAGGACAGCCAACATTCAGTAGCCATGCCCATGCTCATCGTTCATAATGGTAGCCTTGAGCCCTTGATATAAGAATTCAAAGAACACATTTTCTTATCAAAGAATCTCAAGAATCAACAAACGATGACTGACTAACCAGATCTTACCCAAAAAAAAAACCTTCAACTACAACTACACTAGCAACGGACATGGTCACATGGACATGCACAGAGACTGACCACAGAACGCCTGAACTCAATTCTGCAGCTAGATTCACATTCACGCTGTCCATACATAACTAGCAAGATGGATTGGAATGCAGATCGAACTGCTGATCGACCCGTACCGTGGCTGGACATGCCGCTGAACGACGGCGCCGTCGCGGCGGCGGCGGCGGCGGCCACCACCGGAGACGACGAGCGGAGGACGGAGAAGGGCGCCATGAGACAGGACCGCTTGCACGCTTCTTTCTCCTCGTCCTCTGGTCTTCAACGAATCCTCGTCGTCGCGCTCGCGTTTTTTTGTCTGCAAGGGTGGAAGCGCAGGGGCCAGGCGAAGTGAGTGGCCGTCGGGTGGCCGACGTGGCAGTCTGGAGCTGCAAGACACCCTATCCGAGAAAATTCCCCATTGTTCTACGTGGTGAGCCAGAGGGAGCTGTCAATGTAGCTTGTTGGGCCGGGCTTGAAAAGGCCTGTAAACAAGCCCAGATGATCATGGCCGGCCGAAAAGGCCTGTGAAGAAACCACCCCGCCACCCCACCCCACCCCAGTCCACATCGAGTAAGAAAGGAACTAGCCTTTTATTGTGATTTTTGTTGCTTTTGAATATTGTTATTATGACCATAGATGAGATAAGGAAGAAATTAGACTTTTTTATTTTCGCGACTGGGGAATATAGCCCGTTTTTCATTAAGAGGAGTGAATTACACAACATAGCTATGAGAGAGCTCTCATAACACAGATTACAAACCACTAAGCTAGTGGTGAGTAACCTAGGATACAACTTAAAACAATATAAAAGAATAAAAGAAAGAGCGACTGCTCTCGACACCCAACACCTACCAACTGAGCCTGCAACAATAGGATACAACGACGCGATGGTTGCCTACAAACTAGACAATGCCCTGGTGGCAAAGTATCCAACCAGCGAAGAGAGGCGAGCATGGAGCAGCAACGGCGGCAGAGCATCCACCAACGAAGGCCACGGCGGCCAAGCATCTGCCAAGAAGAGGGCTAGCACGCTTTCAGCATCGAATGTGCCAGAGAGGGGGCCAAAGAGCCAGTGGCGGCAAAAGCATCCGCCAGAGATTCCATCGACGGCTAAGCATCCGCCGGGGTAAAAGCAACCAACGACAATGGCGGCAAAGTATCCGCCAGAGGAACCAATAATGGCCAAGTATCCATCATGGAGAAAGTAGTAGCGGCAAAGCAACCAACTAAGATCAGCAACGACGACAAAGGTCAATTCCTGTAGGACAAACCATCGCGAGTAGAACAAAGGCACATACAGGCACAATGAGGAACTCCACGAAAAGCCGACGGGAGGATCCACGGAAGTTGGCGACCACACGGGAATAAGCGACGAGCTGTAAGGGATTCTTCAGCGACGCCTTCAGGAAGGGGGTGACGCCCAAGGGTGGAACTTGTGGATGCCATCGTCGCTGGTCACACAACATGTAAGGCAGGGCAATGCCCAAAATCGGATGTCATCGGCGGGAGACATGGGGTTCATCAACGACGCCTCCAAGGAGGTAAGTGGCGCCCATGGTGTTACCGTTGTCGGCCCGGCCAAAGCCGAGCTGAACTTTTGCCCAGAACTCCATGCATACCTGCACAGGCACAACCTTGAGCCTTCTGCCCCGACTTCGGCCACGTGGTGACGCAGAGCCCTGCCCCACCGCCCAAGCAGTCGTTGAGGACAAGCATGACGCGACTGGCGTCTAGGCTCAGCCCCAGCGCGCGCGCAAGGTGCAGGTAGCCGCCGGGTAACCGGGCCTCACTAGATGAGACGTACGCAGGCCGGCTCGGTAGGCCACCGCCACTGTAGCCCCCAGTGGCCACCGGTGAGGAGCAAGCACAGGATGTGGCTGCCTGGCCACCCTCGCCGGATCCAGCTGCCACCAGGATGGAGCTGCAGCCACCGGCCCACCCTGGCCTGGCCCAAGCGAGATCCGGTAACCAGTGAGGGGCCGCCGCCACCACACAGCCGACGGCCGCCGCAGCATGGCAGATCTGGTGCCTAGGAATGATGCTGACGCCCTAGGAGCGCCGCTAGCCACGGAGCTTCGCTGGCTGAGGAGGAGGTCGGGGAGGGCAAGGGGAGGAGAGGAAGGGAGAGGAGAGGAAGGAGGGGAAGGAAGGCGTGGCCGCAGCTTTTTTGAGCAGCAGTACTGCTGGCCACCACCACCGCACGCCGGACGGGCGGCGACGGCGGCCGGAGGGGCAGCCCCAAGGTCCCTCGGTGGCGGCGGTGACAGCCACGGGGTCAGGTCCGTAGCAATTAGACTTTTTATGATTTTGTTGGTTTCGAATGAAAACTCGTCATCCGGTTGGCGGCATATCTAGAAATTATATAAAATCTCAGTGCGCTCCATTTCCCTAATTATTTTTACCTAAATAGATACTATATATGTTTACCCATTGACACACAAAAAAAAGTTCACGTTGTGCTCCGATGTATATTTGGAAGCGGTGAATACGCAGCAGAGTTGCATTATATTATAGGCTAGATGTTTGGATGAATCTCCATCTTGCTTCCTCACCGGTCATGTTCTTCAGCTAGTTTTGTTCATTTAGTAAGCTTAATTTGGTCCCAGTGGAAAACTTTGTTTTTTATCAATATAAAATCAGTACTACATATACGATCTACGACTCGTAATAACGACGCCAATTTCCACGAAGTCCATTCCCCAGTTACAATAACTGCAAGCGTCCAGTCAGAAGATTCCAAAAAAAGTATTTTTACTTGTTCACTGCGACAAATTTTCTTTTAAATATAATCTGCGACTCAGAGAGAATCTTCAACGGTTACATAGCCGGATCAGGGTGATCACTGTCAGGCTGCCTATTCCTTTCTGCTCCAGTCAACGGTCAACGCGTCAAAGTCCAACTCCTGCTTCAGGACAAATGGAGTGATCCAAATGAGTACCAACCCTCACCATTTTTCCACAAAATTTGATGGCCACCATGAGACTTTTTGTGCCGTGGCTTGTTGGCAGCACAAATTCACCACGAACTTAGGCCCAGTTTGGTTCCAAAAATTTTTGCAAAAGAACATTACATTCCCCGTCACATCGAATCTTTAGACGCATGTATGAAGCATTAAATATAGATAAAAAATAAAATTAATTACACCGTTTAGACGAAATGGACGAGACGAATCTTTTAAGCCTAAATAGATCATGATTGGACACTAATTATCAAATAACAACGAAAGTGTTACAGTTGTATTTTGCCAAAAATTTTGCCAACTAAACAAGGCCTTATCCAGAATTTTTTTTATCACGATTTTTTACATTATATAGAGAGGCTGACAGGCATGGGGGATTGGGATTCAGTGCAGGGATGTGCGGGAGCAAGAAGTCCGTAGCCTACTTCGCCCACGACCCGGCGCACCGGCTGCTCCCCGCCGCCGGCAACAACAACGATGGGGGCGACGAGTTCACCTGCGGCGGGTGCCTGGTCGCCGGCGCCGGCCCGCGGTACCGGTGCGCGCACCCGGGGTGCGGCTTCACGATCCACGAGGCGTGCGCACGCCGGTTCCCGAGGACGCTCAGGTCCGCCGTGCACCCGCGGCACAGGCTTATGAGGCGGCGCGAGGCCGCCGCCGCCGCCGCGGGGGCCGACGGCGACGGCGTCGGCGGCGGTGGGTGCAAGGTGTGCGGCGAGGGCGTGAAGGGCGCGTGCTACGCGTGCGCTGCGTGCGGGGTGGCCGTGCACCCGCTGTGCGCGCGGATGCCCGGGTCGGCCAGTGGCCCCGCGCACCCGGGCGGCGGACACGAGGCGTGGCTCGTCCGCGTCGCGTCGTCGTCGCAGGCGACGGAGCCGGAGCTGGACGGCGACGGCGAGCAGAAGCAGGGGAAGCAGGATTCGGCGGCGGCGGCGGGGTGTGAGGCGTGTGGGCTGCCGCTGGGCGCGTGGCGGTACCGGTGCGTGACGTGCGCCGTGGAGCTGCACCCGCGGTGCCTGGTGCCGGCGGCGGACCAGTGCCGTGGAGACGGCGACGGCGAGGGAGAGGGCGGGCGCGTGGAGTCCGTGGCGAGGAGCTGCTGCTGCGGGCTGGTGCATGACCTCACGCGCTGCATGGCCACGCTCGGCCAGGGTTTTTTTTACCGACCGGTTTCCGGTAACCGCCGGCCTCCGGTAGCGGTAAACCGGTCCGGTTTACCGGTAACCGGTCGGTAACCGGCCGAATTCAAAATCAAATTCAAACTCTGCTTCGGTTCGGTTCGGGTCCGGTAAACCGGCCGGTCTGGAGCGGTAACCGGCCGGTTTGACCGGTTTACCGCTCGGTTTGAGTTTAGAATTTTTTTTATTTTTTTTTTCAAACTTCTATACGTATAAATAAATACTAAACGAACTCGAATTTGAAAAATTTTTACACCATTGGCTTCTATAAATCATGAACTATTTTTAGGAATTTTTTCAGCATTTTTTGTTTTTTTCAAATTTTAAATTTGAATTTGGGGGCCTTAACGGGCCGGGACCGGGATTTTTTTTCTTTTTTTTCAAACTTCTATACGTATAAATAAATACTAAACGAACTCGAATTTGAAAAATTTTTACACCATTGGCTTCTATAAATCATGAACTATTTTTAGGAATTTTTTCAGCATTTTTTTTTTAAATTTTAAATTTGAATTTGGGGAATACCTAACCGGACCGGACCGGAACCGGACCGGTCCGGTTAGGGCGGTAACCGCGGTTTACCGCGGTAAACCGGTCGGTTTTTTTAACCCTGCGCTCGGCACCGCCCTCAACTACCGTGGCTACTACAATGGCTGACGCATCACTCTATGTATGTACGTGCGCCGTGGATGTATGTTCATGCTGTATACGTATCCGGTCTGTAAACCGGTAAATTTAGAAATTATGCGCAAATTTGAAGATTATGAATGTTTGTGGGAGATGAACATCTTCATGATACTTGAAAAATCCTGTAAAATTGATGTTGAAAATTTGTTCTGGTGGCGTCGGACGATCTCAGTTGACTAGAATCTGCCACCTCATGAGTCATGACTGGAAGGCAGATGGCATTACTGAATTCATCTGGCTTTCTCGGATCCATGGAGCAAAGCCCATGTCCAAGTAGAGATTCCTAGTTGTGCTCTAATGCCTGCCAAAACGTCGTACAACTTTTTCTTGATCCAAACTTTTTTGAGGGAGCAATGGATTTTCTTTGTCTCCCCATTTTGTTTTGATAAGACTTTAACTCCCCAATTGCTCCTTGGGCCTCGCTGAATTCTTCTGGCTTTCTTGGCTCCACTGAGCAAAGCCATTGTTTTTTTTTTGAGGGGAATGGAGCAAAGCCCATACACAAGTAGAGATTTCTAATTGGGCTCTAACGACAGCATCTTTTAAATCCCCAATTTTGCTCATGTTGGCCCAGAAGAAAAAAAAAGTTTGTGAAGAAAAATTTGTTCATGTTCCAGGATGAAAGATAAATTGTTTTACAGAGAAGCAAAGTGGATGCTGCTCTGGTGAAAGAAGCAATCCTGACGGATGACTACAGACTAGCCTCCTCTGGTGGAGTAATCACGGAGATCAAGCATCTCATTGGAGCTGATTTCATGTCATGTATTGTTTCCGTTTGTAAGTGTGATTGTAATAGTGCCGCGAATGCTGTTGCTGCGTAAGGCTGTAATCTCCCAAGTGGAAGCTATAACACTTGAGAGGGGGTTCCTCGTGGCGTTGAGGAATCGGTGACCAGCGATTTGGCAGGGTCAATTGAGTAATAAAAGTTCTAAAAGTTAAAAAAATTTCATCGGTGAAAAAAAAAACAAGTTCCTACACGAAAGAACTTTCATGGAGAAAGGGAAAAAAACTGTTTCATATAAGAGAGAAAAAGTGTTCCAGTTTGGAGAAACGAGTAACAGAGGGGGGTTCCTGTTTCAAAAGAAAAAGTGTATAAAGAAGGAAAAACTCATTAGGAAAAATATTACAATTTGTGAAGGAAAATATGTTCATTGAAGCCTAGAAATAGACATTATGAAATATTTTTCAGATTTTTGAGGAATTCATTCGAACTTAAATGAAAAGTATTCCAGCTTGGGACCATTTTAGTGAAGGAGTTCGCGTACGAACACCACTTTGGCCTTTGGGTTGCGGCTCCGAAAGAGTTGGTGTAAAACTCCAATCAAAATCGCGAGTCAAGAAATAAACGATTTTATACTTTACTGTATTAAGGGAAGGGCAGTCATATCGGACGATCGTGAAAACTGAGGGAGGTCAAATGAACTTTTTCCTGGAAAATCTTAGCTCGAATCCACGCCTGGGTCTGGTCGGGCCAAGTTGATCGGACGGTCTGGTCGGGCCAAGTTGATCGGACGGCCTATATATCCTCAGGACTTGCGCCCGGTCGTCCAAACAAATATGGAGAGCCCATCCCGTCTTCCTCGTCCAGGTTTGCTCAAGGCATACCCTGCAGGCTGCAGGCCAGGTGCCCAAGCCAAGACCCATGTGCATGTAGTGTGGCCGGTGTCGACGCAGATGGGACAACACAACACGGCGGCAGATGTTGATCCTCATGGCCATGGCTGCTGATTATTATATTTACACAACTGGCTCCTTGTGCTTTTGTGCAGCTGTTGCCACAGTGCACGCTTGTCTACCAGCTGCACTGATGCACATCCCCATCCAGCAACACCACAGGAGTCGTTCCCCCTGCCGTGACTTTTCACTCTTTTATACTATCTGAACGCTAGATAGAGTAGTCGCTAGAAACGAAGGGGATGTCATCGTTTGTCAAATCCAATCCCCAACACCGGTTTTGATCAATTTATGATTAATTTCACGGATATGCTAAGTGTAACAGAGGAGCCATTTTAACGCTTGGTTCTGTGATCAACGAACTCTTCTCCCCTGTTTATGGGATGGGAGTTGGGACCCCAACGAACGTGCTTTTTTTTTACAAACAGATATCATACTTTTGTACATACAAAAAGAAAATTATGCCCTTAGCTACTTTCGTCGCAGAAGGGATAATAATTGGTAAGTTTTTCCCATGGCATTGCAGCTCTTTTCTTCTAATCCGAAAACCGAAAAACGTGAGGAAGAACTATTTCAGCCTTTGGTGCCTCTCTAGTGTCCTACCGGCAAAACAAGGTATGGCCTTGTTTAGTTCACCGAATTTGGAGTGCAAAATTTACTGTAGCATTTCGTTTGTATTTGGTAATAATTGTCCAACCGTTGATTAATTAGGCTCAAAACGTTCGTCTCGCAAAGTATAACTAAACTGTACAATTAATTTTTGATTTCATCTACATTTAGTACTCCATACATGTATCATAAGTTTGATGTGACGGAGAATCTTCTTTTTCTATAGTGTATTTTTTAAGAGTTTTGGATGAACTAAACGAGGCCCAGGCACATTGGGCTTGTTTGGTTCCTTCCTCCATGTTTGAAATTTGGTGTATTTTCTATTCATCGTGCTATATTTCTCGTATTTTCTTTATTTTCTTTATTTTTTCCGCAAGACGCACATTTGAACTGCAGGTGCATGAAATAATGAATCTCAGCGATTCAAAAAATGATATTCATTCTTCCGAGAGTATTTCAACACTGTATGTAGGGACAGACGCAGAAACTCGACCATCTCATGCACGAGACATGGCGACCAAGTTGTGTAGGATTTAATTTAAAAATATATAAAATGTGAACGGAGTCGGAAAATCATGAAAATAGACGGGAGGCCTTGACAGGATACGTAGAGTTTATGAAAATAATTTGGGAATGTTTAGAGCAAGTTGTGACATAAGATGGTTGAAACCCTGAGATCTCCGCATGTGATATCTTGTTATCACATGTGGAGATCTCAGGGTTTCAACCATCTTGCGGCACAACTTGCTTCAAACATTTTCAAAAAAAAAAAATTATAGCTTCTACATGCGATGTCAAGGCCTCCCATCCATTTTCATGATTTTTCGACTCTGTTCGCATTTTATATATTTTTAAATCAAATCTCACGCAACTTGGTCGCCATGTCGCGTGCACGAGATGGTGGAGTTTTCGCGTATGTCCTTGGATACAGCGTCGAAATACCCTCGGAAGAATGAATATCATTTATTGAATCTCTGAGATCCATTATTTCATGCACCTGCAGTTCAAATGTGTCTTGTGCAAAAAATCAAAAAATGAAAAAAAATACACGAAATATAGCAAGAGGGATGGAAAACACACCAAATTTCAAATCTTGGCTTCTATCAAGGCTGCACAAAAAATTTGGGACCAAAAATCCAAAAAAAAGGCTGAGGCTCTCGGCAAAGAAAAATATTTTACCGAGAGCCTAACAGCAGGCTCTCGGCAAAGATGACGGCGTAAGTGGGCCGTTTGTGGGGTTGAGGCTTTGCCGAGGTTCTGTTTGTACCGAGAGTCGAGCTCTCGGCAAAGCAAGCTTTGCCGAGAGCCAATCTTTGCCGAGCGCAGGCTCTCGGCAAAGGATTCTTTGCCGAGAGCCCGATATTTGACTCTCGGCAAAGAGGTAGGCCCTCGGCAAAGCTCCTGTGTCCGGTAGTGGTGGATCTCGCTTTGGGACTGGTGCTCATAACCATCTGGTCAATCTGCATCTCGCGCTCCACCACCATGAGCGGCAGGATGCCCAGCACGAGGAACGTCGTCCCCGCCGCCAGCCATGCTGCCTTCCCAACGCTTCGTGCCAGCTTCGTTCTCCGCTATTGCCGCCATGGATGACATGTTGGCCACCTCCGCTTTCGTTGCTCGTAACTGATTGAGGTTGGGAGTCTACAAAACCGTGGTAAGTACCTATGCATAGGCCACGTGAACTTTTCGTCTTATATTTCCTCCCGTTCTTGTTTTCTTTTCCGGATCGATGTCGAGTCTGTTGAGGGGACGATCAATTTTAGCATACGGCAAGATTCAAATAAAGAATAATGTCTACCTTTTGCAAAATCATATAATCTATGTGGTGAGTCTGTTTCAGACTTCTTTCCTGTACACGTATGTTTACCTTTTGCAAAATCATATATAATGTATGTATCTATGTATGAGTCGGTTTCAGACTTCTTTTCCTTTTGCAAAATCATCATATATAATAATCTATCTCTATATAAATTTACGTACTCTACCTAGGCGGCAGCGCTGCATGCTTGCTTGGCTATAGAAGGGAAAGTGACTGAGCATACGGTTGGACCAAAAGAAAATGGGCTGGACCAAAGAAAATAGCCTGAAATTTTGACTCTTTATTATTAGGAAGGATATTAGGTATAGATTAAGGGAAGGGCAATTATATCGGACGATCGTGAAAACTGAGGGAGGTCAAATGAAGTTTTTCCTGGAAAATCTTAGCTCGAATCCACGCCTGGGTCTGGTCGGGCCAAGTTGATCGGACGGCCTATATATGTCCTCAGGCCTTGCGCCCGGTCGCTATTCAAGTCGTTACAATGCCGTGCTGTCTGGTCCAAACAAATATGGAGAGCCCATCCCGTCTTCCTCGTCCAGGTTTGCTCAAGGCATACCCTGCAGGCTGCAGGCCAGGTGCCCAAGCCAAGACCCATGTGCATGTAGTGTGGCCGGTGTCGACGCAGATGGGACAACACAACACGGCGGCAGATGTTGATCCTCATGGCCATGGCTGCTGATTATTATATTTACACAACTGGCTCCTTGTGCTTGTGTGCAACTGTTGCCACAGTGCACGCTTGTCTACCAGCTGCACTGATGCACATCCCCATCCAGCAACACCACACGAGTGGTCCCCCCTGCCGTGACTTTTCACTCTTTTATACTATCTGAACGCTAGATAGAGTAGTCGCTAGAAACGAAGGGGATGTCATCGTTTGTCAAATCCAATCCCCAACACCATTTGTGTGGTTTTGATCAATTAATGATTAATTTCACGGATTTGCTAAGTGTAACAGAGGAGCCATTTTAACGCTTGGTTCTGTGATCAACGAACTCTTCTCCCCGATGCTCAAAAAAAAAAAAACGAACTCTTCTCCCCTGTTTATGGGATGGGAGTTGGGACCCCAACGAACGTGCTTTTTTTTTTTTACAAACATATCATACTTTTGTACATACAAAAAGAAAATTATGCCCTTAGCTACTTTCGTCGCAGAAGGGATAATAATTGGTAAGTTTTTTTTTTCCATCGCATTGCAGCTCTTTTCTTCTAATCCAAAAACCGAAAAACGTGAGGAAGAACTATTTCGGTCTTTGGTGCCTCTCTAGTGCCCTACTGGCAAAACCAGGTATGTATTGGCACATTGGGCTTGTTTGGTTCCTGCCTCCTAGCTAACTCTAGTCGGCAGTCTTTTTCCAGACGGGACTTTGGACACCTAAGGCTACGATGGCTGCCAGGCGTGTTAATATTAAGGCCAATAGAGCAAAGCCAACAAAGCCAAACATATTATAATTGTCTGACCGAGGAACAACCACGCACGCTTTTGGTGCCGTCGCAGGGACAAACAAACGGCAATTCTTTATGGGGGCGCTGCTTGAGCTCCGGTTCTTGGCATCTTCTCGCACAACACAAAAGGGATACTGGCAGGGCTGGATTATGGGGTCATTAATTAGTTAGGATCTTGTTTTGGTGCATGCAAATGTGGGCAGAAAGCAACATAGGGAGGCCCCATCACTTTGTAGAATTGGGGATCAGCTTTTTCCACCATTACAAAACCCCCGGCCTGTGTCCTCTTCATCCCCTCCTCTTCCTCGCATCTCTGCCCCTCTTTCTCTCAATGTGTACTACAACTACTTAACTCACTTTGTACTTATAATATCTATTCTTAGGAGCAATTTTTTTAAAATTTATGGAATTTTATAAAAATAATATTAATATCTATATCATTATATAGATTTATTACAAAAAAAATGCTAAGGTTAATGTATAGTTCTTTATTATGTATCATAAATATTAGTTTTATTATACATTTGGTTAAATTTAAAAAATAATTTCTTTGAAAAGTGAGATATCAGATATGTAATTATTTTGGAACAGAGGAAAACATGTCACCGTCTGTTTGGTTGTCTGCTCTATGCAGCATGCATGAGTGGAGCAATATAGGGTTTGTTTCTTTGCCTGGACTTGTCCAGCCCGGCCATCGGCTAGCTCAAGCCCAGCTCCCATGGTGGAACTTCATGTGTTTGTCTCACTGGACCAAGATGAGCCAGTCCAACTCAACACTAGGGCGGCAGCACGCATGCGCTCAACCTAGCTCACCTCGGCCTCGGTCGGCTGAGCAGCGAGCCGCTGTTGAAAAAGGCAATAGATCTCATCACCGTTGTCCTCCGCCGCCACAACGGTGGCCGGGTTGCTGCAGCTTTTGCACGGTGCATGCCAAGGGTGTACTCCCTCCGTCCCTTTATAAGTGTCGCCCGGAAACGTGTTTGTGAGAGAAACACGGTTTTCTAGAGACATGTATTAAGAGACAGAGGGAGTACTCTTCATCCCTTGAGGCGTCACCTTTTGCCGCGCCTGCAGCGTCACCTTTTGCCGCGCCTGCACATTGGAGCTCCTCGTTCACCGTAGACGATGGGGCGAGGAGGAAGTTGGAGGCATGGTGAAGGGCGGTGCCATAACGCTCGTGCCGTGTGAGAAGGGTGTGGTGGGTGGGAGACACTCGATCAAGTTGGAGGTAACGCCATCCTACACTTGGACGCCAAAGCCTGAGAAGGACAGGAGAAATGAACCTCGCTTTCGTTTCTCTGGAGGCAGGTCGTGGGTGCTTTAAGTTTCGTGTTGGCCTGGCCTGTGAAGGTGTCCAGATAAACAAAGAAGAGCCGGGCCGTGGGTGCTTTAAGTTTCGTGCTGGCCTGACCCGTGAAGGTGTCCAGATAATAAACAAACAAAATGAGTTAGCAGTTGTTCCTAGCCGAGGCCACGGGCCAGGGAAACAAACACGCCCATAAATGCTGGCTAGGCAATGTGTTTAACTGGTGCATGTGCTGCGATGCTTGCATGAGCGAATGTAATTGCTTGACGGGATACGCTTAAATTGAGCTTCACTCCCGGGCTTGGCTCGGTGGACGCAGGATGAGGCTGTTGAACCCACACATCGGTCTTATATAGACATGTTGTATCCGCTCATGCAGGTAACCAAACATTATCTATTTTGTTTTCATTCGCTCATGCAACATTACCAAATACCTCCGTTTTTGAAATATGGCTTCTCCTTTGCCATCGTCCTTCCTCCTCTAATAGAATCTCGTCTCCTCCCTCCCTTCGCCGACGACCATTCCTCCGACTAGATCGTGTCTCCTCTCTCCGCCGGCGCACGGTACTCCCATGGGATCTCGCCTCCTCCCTTCGCCAGTGGCCGGCAAGGACCTCAGGTGCTCCTCTTCCATGCCCCCCTATCTTCTAGGTGATGGAAACATCATCTTGCCACAACCAACCGCCGATAGGCAAAACCTCAGCATCTCTTACATTTGAGGAAGAGGGATGTGCGATTATGTAATTACCTATACAATTCAGGTATTGGTAATGGGATAAATAATCTATTGGTTTCTTACCAATCTCTTTTTTAGGGAAATAAGAGGGGTTGCCCCCACTGAACTTTTATTAAACTTTAAGAATAGAGTTTGAGTTTCCTCGATACAAGACACCTTCCTGGATTTTGGTTCCTTTAAGGTGAAAGATGGTTCGCAAACCCGGTTTTGGTTTGATACTTGGTTAGGCAACCAACCACTTAAGGATAGATTTCCTGCATTGTTCAATATAGTGAGAAGAAAACATGATTCTGTGCAAAAAGTACTTAACTCAATCCCACTGAACATTTCATTTAGACGAAACTTGGTGGGAGTGAATCTAAGAAACTGGCATGCAATCGTGACTTCTTTACATGATTTGAGCTTACAGGAGGAAAGTGATTCTTTTGTGTGGGCAGTACATTCATCAGGTAGATTCTCTGTTAGATCCATGTACGCTGCGTTAATTAATAATGGGATTAGGGTGTCACAGGAAATTTGGCAACTCAAAATTCCCACAAGAATTAAAATATTTTTGTGGTTCCTAAAAAAGGGTGTAACCTTAACTAAAGATAATCTTGCTCGACGGAATTGGAATGGTGACATGACGTGTTGTTTTTGTCACTCTTCAGAAACAATTCAACATCTTTTTTATAAAGTATCTGGATAGATGCATAAAAAGTATAGTTGCCGATAACAATCCTATCGGCTGGAGTTAAAACAAAGTATCAATTATGCCGAATTTAACAAAGCCTGGATGGCTGATATCGCACGCAGGCGAATTTCATCGGCTTCTTTTAGCTCCTTGGCATCTTCATCGGCATTTCCTTCCACAGGTTTGATTTTCTTTTTCAAGGCCAAGGCCTTGCGAGCTTGAACATCTCGTTCCTGTTGAAGGGCTTTAATGGCGTCGGAAAGCTGGTCTTCTTCTTGTTTAGCCTGAGTCAGAGCTGTCTCAATCTTTCCCAGTTCAGCTAGCAGGGCTGCTTTCTTTGCCGATGGATCTGAGATTTTCTGTCTAATATCGGCATTGGAGGCTTGCAAATTGTTGATGTTCTTATGCTTCTCGTCGGCAGTCTGCTTCAGCGGTAGTATTTCTTCTTTAAGTTGAGACTGGGTTGCTCTGTCAGCAATACGATGAACGGCCCTTTGATATTGAAGTTGTCTGCTCTCCAGATGGACTGCTGGAAAGATGATTTCTTCAATATTGGAGGGGACTTGGCCGCGGATCGCTTTGAAGATAGACCTCGCAGGATCCGAGTCGATTACCAATTGGGCAGTGTCTTGCTGTAGCAGGTTTAGAAGGGTTTCCAGCTTGCCATATGGGTCTGATGATATTGTTCCCAACGCCAGGGAGGAGCTCGCTTCTTCTCCGTCGTCATCAGAAACATCGATAACAAAAGAAAATAAGCTATCGGGAGAGTCTTGTTCCTATGGGATAAAGAGAATTAGAAATCCTGTTTATGATATTTGAGGATATAATAAACCAGGTAGTTGATTGGTTTACCTGCTTCAGGGCGATTTCTTGAGCTTGGCTTGAAGGAGCGGCTTGTAAAGGGTCCTGTGAAGGATCGGCATAAGATGCCGATGGAATGTCTTCTATAACCACATCGGTAGTCGGCCCTTGAGGTACAATTACCGATGATGTATCTTGGGCAGGAGCAGTTTGTTCAGAAGGCTGATCGACGGGTGTTGGAGCAGACACATGGGCCGGTGTAGGTTTTTGTCGTTTCTGTTGAGCCTCAGCATCGGTCAAAGCTTTACGTTTTTGTTGTGCTTCAACAACAACTGGCTGGGGGGCATCAACATCTGTTGGTTGGGGAGCTTGTATGATCGGTGTGCTTACCGATGTATCCATTTGTTGCTGCAAAAACAGGTATAAGGTTGGATGTTTAATGGAGAAAAATAAAAATAATGAGAGAATACCTCTGAAGGAGGAGTAGAAGTTGTGGTGCTCGGTAAAGTTGCCGATGATGATCCAGCTGCAGTTTGTACACCCTGATAGTTGTATGTTAATATAAAGTGTATCGGCAGAAAAGAGAGTAAACAAGATTGTTACCTTAAAAGCCTTGATCAGGCTTGAAGCAGCAGCCTTTGGAGAAGCCCTGGATGTTCCCAATCTTGGTCTAGAAGTGCCAATTTTGGTGCGAGCCCTTTGGAAGGTCAAGGCTTCCAGGGTGGGGGCGTTGTAACCGATTGCTGAAATCGGAGAGGCTGGATGGAGCTTGAAGGGTTTTCCGCTTTTGTTTATCGGTAGAACTGGATCGTCAGCCTGTTTCAAGGAAGGTTAGTTACCGATACACATAATAAAAGAAAGGAAAGGGACAAAAGTTGAAAGGAACTTACTGCATTATCAGGAATAGCATAATCGGGGTCGATCTGGTGCCGATATGTGTGAACAGACGTTGAAAATAGCTGTTCTTTCCATTTCTGCCACCATTGCTTATATGATTCTGTTATGAAAGAAGCTGGTGATCAGGCGGAGAGATCGACATTTGAAATATCGGCATCAGGAGCAAGTCTTACTATCCTGCTCCATTCAGTTCCGGAGGTGATGATTTCCCTGGGTTTAATCACATCGGCATAACACAGTTTGATGGGCAGTTGCCCGAAGGCCAGCTGGCGAGATACTGCCGATGGATTGTAAAATTCATAAGTGATGTGGGAGGCTTTCCCACTGCCAAATGTGTTGACTGGGATTGCTCTGGGGGTGATGATGGCCATCATGAGATCATTATCTTGGTTCAGATCACTATCGGCAAAATTGAAGAGGAGGGGGAACTTGTTATCCTCGTCAATATAAGGCACCCAAGCCCTGAGGTCACGAGGGAGGCCATGGTAGAAAGTATGGAAAAATCTGCCGATTTGATCCTCATTGGCTTCTGTTCCGGGAAGGACGATGATTGCTTCACCGAAGTTGAGAGGGGGGCGTGTTGCCGATTCATCATCCCTAAGGACGTATTCTTCGGGAATCTCTCGTGGGAATTCCTGAGCAAAGAGATCCCACTGTAAACGCTTGTGCATGTGAGCGTTTAACCACATATTAACAAACCACCATGGGCCTCCCAGATTGCCGATGGGTTCGCCAAGTATAAGCTTCTGGGATACTTGGTGGAGGAGATGGTAGGTTGAGCTCAGAAGATATCGGCCAAGTGGGAATCTGACACCGTTGGCTAAGAGTTCTGCTGCTGGGAGGAAAGCATTAGTTGGTCCTACCGATCGTCCGCAGAAAATAAACTTTTCTAGCCACATGTTCAGGAATGTGGCATGCTCCCTTTGATTGACAGTGCCAGTCTTCTGGTATTCCTGGATATATCCTGTCCAGCCGCCGATGTTGCGTGTGGTTATTCTGTACTCAGCTTTTCTGCCAAAAATATGGCCTTCATCGACAGTTGAAATGTCTAGGCCCGTGAGCATGTACACATCGGCAAGGGTAGGGGCACATGGGCCATGACCGAACATGAAGGTGTTGGTGGTGTCAGACCAAAATTGAGCAGCAGCTATCATCATGGATTCATTTTTCTGCATATCGGCAATGGACAGCCTGATACATTGATCTATTTTTCGCTCTGCCCAGAACACTTGCATTGACCTGTTAACCCTCAGAAACCAATTTTTCCACCCTTTGGTGGGTTTAGGCCAAGAACGGAATGTATCTTTCCACAGATTCAAAGAGAAATTCTCAGATTTGAAGGGAATACGACTGGCTTCTGCATTAATCAAATCAGTTGGGTCTGGGTTGCCCATCGGACCTAAGCAGTGAAGGGGAGGTTGATGGGTTGGAATCACCAATGTGTTGCGAAGTTCCTAGGTTTGAAGGACCAAGAAAATGAAAGAGAAAGTAAGATGTCGACTGTAAGAATTCGCAGGAAATCGAAAGGATTAAAGTAGAGGTAATGAGAAGAAGAACAAACCGCAGGGACGTCGAAGTTAACAGCCATCGTTTCAGAAGGATGAGGGCACGAGCTGGGAACTTGAAGATGAT
Source organism: Saccharum spontaneum (assembly GCA_022457205.1). Classification (NCBI taxonomy): domain Eukaryota; kingdom Viridiplantae; phylum Streptophyta; class Magnoliopsida; order Poales; family Poaceae; genus Saccharum; species Saccharum spontaneum. Next base: position 57,883,048 of record CM039598.1, read on the forward strand.
GATGGTTCTGATGAGTTGAAGACGCACGGTCGTTGATTAGGGTTGCCGCCGGAGTAAGAATACCAAAAGGTGGAGTTTGAAGGTAGAAGATGAACAGCCCAGAGGAATCTATTTATAGGTTACTCGGAGGAGGGGTATTCTTGACTTATCTCTATGCCGTATGCGGATGGATCGAGGTGGGTCAGTTGGGTATGGTAACTGTTCGCACGACAATCAAGGGATGGTACAGAAGATTTGACAGCAAGTAATTATAACTTGAAGGATATCTTGATACGAGATTTTTCAGTTCTAAAAATGATGCGTTGTTGATGGATTGTTATTTTGGTATCTCAACCGTAGTTAAGGCAAAGAAGGTTGAAAAAATGCGATATATATTGAGATACATGGATTGGATCTAGATTTGGTTGAATTTGGTAACAAATCATGTTATACTTGGAGAATGGGTTAAAGAAATAGATAATATCAAGCATCAGTTGGAGTAAATTTCGGAGCATCAGTATCTTATACTCCGAAATTGGGGGGGCATGTGTTGACACCGTTTTTAGCACGTGTCAAGATGATCAGGAAAGGCTAATCAGCAAGGGAAAGATTGCCGTGTAAATTGATAGCCAAGGAGAATAACTTTGTTTTTAAGCGGTGACAGTATATGAATTTAATTTGGAATGTTGCCGATGAGGTCAAGGGTGTTATTGCCGATGCCGATGGAAGATGGTTTGGAGACTGTTGCCGATAAGATAAGGGAATATACCGATGAAGGAAGGTATGAAGACTGCAGCCGATGAATACCGATAGAAAGGAGATCGAAGGTTGCTACCGATGGAACAGGGGCTGTGCTGGTGAAAAGGAGGTCGATAAGAATACCATCGTGATTAAGGCGGACTATGGAATAAAATAGGAGTTGATTTCCTTGTTTACGATTAGTAGAGTTTGAGTTATGTCAAAGTCATGTTCTTTTCCTTAGGTTTGGATTTAGTGTCCTAGTCGTGTTTGGTTATGTTTCTATAGATCAAGGTATAAATATAGAGTGAAGGGCAATGTAATAAAAAATCAATCAATACATCAAAAACCAGCTTTTACTCTTATTTACATCTACTTTTCGGCGACTTCGTCAATCTGCATATTTTTTCTTTTTACGAGTTCTCATCGATTCGGCGAGTTGCATTGCTCTAAGTGCAATCTTTGTCGATCCTCGAGTTCCGCGTGAGTACCTCTTGGCCGTGACTTCCGGGCGTATCGCTGTTGTCAGGACCAAAGTGCTCGTATCTTCATCCTTGTCGATTAACAGGTCAAATCGACTGGCACGCTTTGGATATCGATTTCGGGTATTAGCCCTTTGTGTTTGCAGATTCACTTTTGCATCAACAGGTGCAAAACAACATCATATCACATTGTTTTGCGTTGAACATCGTACAAACAAACGGTAGAATGAACACCGTATGTAGAAGCTAAGCAAATGACTTTTGCTTTATATACATTTTCATAAAAAGAATTGCTTTACGAAGCAGCCTTAACAAATGGAACCATTACTGCACTCAACTGGTACACTACATCTAATGTGAGGTCTGCAGAATGTAAGCACAACAACACTGTCACTGGAATTTCCTTGCGCTCTGTTCTTGTTCTTTCCAGGTTTGCTGGATCTCCAGGCCGTCACATTTCTCTGCCATTCCCCAACGGAAGATTATTGGTCCTGCACGGACGACCGCATTGTTAACGTCAAGCAAGTGATATTAGTGCTCGAAACAAGATAGTAAGCTTCATTAGCAGGCCAGGAAGATCTCCATGGTAGCAGCAAGTCGTACGCAAGACACATCATAAAATGAGCAGCCTTTATTACTAATGTCAGCAAAAGACAACAATACCGGATAGACTTAAAAAGAGAGTAAAATTTAGCCGATTCTGTCAGTAAAATAGCGCTACTAAGACCGCCAGAATCCAGAGTCAGCAACAATCATGGGCAACACACACATCACAGTAGTAGTGCTTAAGCAACCAAATATAATCCACAGAAGTCAATCATTTTTAAATGCTCTTGAACATTCGCATAGCCGATTCTGTTTGTTCCAGGTTCTTATCATTTTGTCTAAAACTGTAGGTCATAATCGCTGTAAGTCTCATTGGGCTCCAATGTTTTAAAATTTTAATTAACAAATTCAGTTCAGAGGTAATAATTTAATAACAAACAATTAATTGCGGGTTGCAGCGAGGTGAATCTGAATCAGATAAACAGGACAAATTAAGGTTTGCTAAATTAGGGAAAAAGGAAAGAGGCAGTAATAAAGAACAACAATTATAGAAAGTCAGCACACTTTCACCTCTTTTATGTGGCGCACGCCCAGCTCAATGCTATCGGTGATTCCGATGGCTTTGCAGCTGCACAATTTGAAATCCTTTTTGCAGATAGTAAGAGAAAATAATTTTAGAAGAAAGGGGAAACAGCGAAACGATGATTAGATCAATGTATTTCAGAACTATGGTAGGTAGAGTAGCACACCTGTGCCTTCAACTGATCTCCCGTTTATCCGGAGTCGTGGATGATTGGGATGGATTTTAGTGGCATGCCACAGCGCAGCCACCAATTTCTTCACCTGCTCGTCATTAGTGGCTTCATCAGAATCCATAGAAACAAAAACCTCCAGGAGCGAAGCAAGATTCCCTATGCCAAAGTCGAGAGCACCACCATAGTTGCTGGCTATTTCTCTCGCCCGTCCCACAGGTGACCATAACTCAATGTCTCTAAGTATGATATATTTATAATATAGAAGTTAGATAGAGAATTTCTTTTGGGAAATTGTTATCATAAGTCTGTTGGCTAATACTTGTGAACAATGTTAGGTTGGAACAGTCATGCATAAACGTTGCCCATGAAATTACGTAAAGAACTATATTGAAGAAGTTTTGATAAGAAGTTGTGGTGATAACTTTGTCCCTCAAAATGGTATGCACAAAAGTTATGAGTACGTATAATTTTATATAACATAAAAAGTTAAAAGGTGTGAAAAGGTGTCTATAGGAAACATTCGCGAGTGTGTGGGGTCATACCTTAAATCTCATTGTGCTCTAATGTTTCCAAAATTCAACATAGTTTAGAAGTTGCAATTTGACTTACATGTTTACAGATTGCAGGGAGGAGAATCTAAATCTTAGACAGAAATAGAGTATTTTTTATATTTTGGGAACAGGAGATACTAAGGTTAGCAGAAAGAGGAAAAAGGAGACAGAGACCAGAGAGAACAACTGTAGCCAGCGCATTTTCACCTTTTCGTGTCTCCTGCCACAAGGATTAGCCGACTCGGATGGATTGCAGCTGCATATTAGAATTCCGTTTTCCAGTCCATTATTCGTCATCTGAGGCAGGAATAGAAAGAAAAGAAGTTAATAGGATTGGAAAAAGGGGAAAGGGCTAGGGATTGGATTGTACCTATACCACTATACGTGTGGCAGTAGACCTGGTTACAAGTTGAACAGAAGGCGTGGATGATTGGGATGGATTATAGTGGCATCCCTCAGCGCGGCCTTCAGTTCCTTCACCTCGTCCTCTCTAGCGCCTATAGAATATAACGAAACGAAGATCAACTGCAATGATGGCAGGTTCCCCAATCCTAAGTCGAGAGCAACACCATCGCTGCTGGAGATTTCGTTGCCCCCCCGCACAGAGAGCTGAGAGCAAAGGGTTGTGAGCCTTGGCATAGCTCCTTGCAGAAACACTACAGGACTCACAAATCCACAGAAGTCGCAGTATGTTAGGCATGGGAATGAACCAGCACCAATGACGAATTCCCCACGGATTCTGAGGTCCTCATGGCCCACAAGCAGACCTAGACAGCGGAGAGCATGTAAGCTCCCAAGGATGTCGACATCACCCTGCTGTACCTCCCTTATGGCGATGGATAGGGAGGAGAGGTAGGACAGATGTGACGGATTCATCCACGCTGGCAGCTTTGAGAACCAGCAGCTCCGTTGTGTATCCAAACTGCGGAGATGTCGAGGGGCGACCCAGCCATCCAATCCACCCATGTTCCTTTGACCACCCGGGCCCCAGATAGTAAGATCTTCGATCTTTTGTAGGTTCTGTAGGCACTCCACCAGTTTGTCGTTCCATTCTTCCAATGAAATACCAAGTACCCTCAGTTCCATCAGCTGACCCAACTCTTCTATAATGTCCATGTTGGATTCATCAATCCTTAACATTGACAGCTTTTCAAGGCTTGTTAGCCTCCCAATACCATTTGGCACTCTTGTTGACGTGCCAGTGTTTAGGCACACCAAATGTTTGAGCTGAGCAACATTTGATGGCAAGCAATAAATTTTCTTTTCCCAAATGTCCAGTACTTGTAGAAATTGCAAGTTTCCTATTTCTTCAGGGAGCTCCTTAATGCGTGTGTTACGTAGTGCTAGGTACCTCAACTGAAATAGATTTCCAAAGAACTTACTAAGGTTGTAACCTTGTGAAAGATCGCAATGCTGTAAATCCAGCACACGTAAAACTTTGAAGCTCCCAATGACCGGTATTAGACTACAGGCCGGTTGCACAACAACAATTGACCTTACTTGTCGCCAGCTCCTAGAGCCTAGAGTCATAGAATTGTGTTCCTGGCCATTTTGAATGGATAACCTCCGAATCTTACTTGAAAACTTCTGGTCCATGCCATTTAATATAGTAACAAAGTTTGCTTCACTTGATAAGGAGCAGATAAGATCAAGTATCATGTCATGTACACGACATCCATATACTATGTTAGCTCGGCCATATATGGGATGGATCATACTTCTATTTATGAGCTCATTGAAGTAGCTCTCTCCGAGTTCAAAAAGGCTCTTCCCTTCTTTCTCACACTGGATAAAGCCTTCAGCTATCCACATCCATATCAAACGATCTTTTCGTATTACATAATCTTCCGGAAACATACTCAAATATAATAAGCATGTCCTCAGATACGATGGCATAGTATAATAGCTAAATGACAATATCTTTCTCATATTCTCCATATCTCGATTATTTTCAAGACCAGTACCAATAGAATTGTACACCTCATACCAGTCCATCTTATTTCTTCTTGTACAAGCTAGCAAACTTGCCATTGTAACAATAGCCATGGGTACACCAGCACATTTCATTAGTATTCTGTGAGATACTTCGGCCAAATCCTTGTCAGGGCATTTTTCTATGTCTTCAATGTTTTTGTTGTTTCCATTACCAAATACTCTTCTATAGAATAATTTTCTCGAGTTATTTTCAGAAAGGGGTTTCAACTTGTAAGCACCACCAGCTTTTTCAGCAACATCCGCATTACGTGTAGTTGTAATAACTATGTACCCAACATCACTATTAGGCAAAGCACATTTAATCACTTTCCAGACTGAGATATCCCAAATGTCGTCGATAACTATGAGATACCTATACATACCTTAAACTATCAGTAAAAACTTACATAGGAGGGAATTCCAATCAATTGTATAAAGCTACAAGCACCTTAAATTGAGATATACCATTATGGTCAAGTGGATTAGCATGTACATTAACAAATTAGTTCCTTAACCATCTTTTCCAATAAAAAAATAATTCCACTTGCAAAAAGAAGATTGGTGTCAATGCAATTTCTTTTCCGGTCAATAATGATGTGGAAAAGCTTAAGTGAATTGTTTTTTATTTAACAAGACATGCATGGATATTTCTCAGTAACCGTTTGCATACATACTTTTATAAAATGGAGCGTGTAAAAAGAATGTTATATGTAGAAATTGATTGGAGGGGAATGCTTCCGTACCTTTTTGTTTTAAGGAACTCTCTGACCAAGTCAATGAGCCGCCTCTCATCCAATGTTTCTTCATTGATGTTCTTGCCAAGATCATACAGTAATCCCTTGAATAATTTCTTCAAGTCAGGGGTCTGAGACACCGAAACAAATGCACAACAATCAAATAGTCCTCTAATCTTCTCGTACACCGCTTTGGCGAGAGTTGTCTTTCCGAGGCCCCCAAATCCAACAATGGAAACTTTCTTGCCTTGCTGCAAGGGCACTCCATTCGCATCCATGAGAAGATTGATTAGCTCATCTCTTGTCTCATCAATTCCGACAAGCTCTTTCGCCTCTATGTACTGAGCAAATAAACGAGGGTCCACCACAGTACCTGTGGTAGGCTTGTCAGCACCAAGGTTAACATCATACCTGCAACGCCTGTCATGCACCTCGAGAACACGGCTCTTGATGTCTCTGATCTCAGTAGCAATCCCATGGCGAACCTTAGCTTTCCGGAAAAAACCCACACTTCTCTCCATGAACTTCTTGATGCCATGCAGCTTGACCGAGTCATTGCCCTTGCCACGAACCATGAATATGTCAATACTGTCCTCTATATCATAGGACAGCTCCCTCAAATCCTTAACCCAGATCCTATCCTGAATGTCCAGTTGGTCCACCGGTTTACTGGAGACCTTCTCGAGGGCACCCTTCATGCTCTCAAGCTCAGCTTGGAGGAACACGATCTCCCCCTTCACCCCTTTCTGCAGCTTGTACTCGCCAACGAGCAGCTCGCCGAGCTTGGTGATGACTCTTGGCAGTGCCTCCATGGATCTGCCTCTGGTTGCACGAGTGCGAGCAAGCTAGGAGAAATGCAAAGGTTGCTCTGTCCCTCAGTGTATGTGGAAACTGTGAGCTCTAGTGGTGAGCGCCTGAGAAGCTTGTGGGAAGCTTAGTTAGCGTTTGTGGGCAGCTTAGTTAGCGTTTGTGGACAACCTTTTTGGGACGAGCGAGAAGAAAATGCTGGTCATGGCTGTATGCACGTTGCTCTCCTCGAATACCGTTTCCAGTGCCGGCCGGGACGCTAGCTTTTCGTGCAGGACACTCGTTGGGACAAACGTGGACGCACGTTCCCATCTTTGAAAGGAGTCCCGTGCTGCAACTTGTTGCAAGAAAACATTAAACTTTCTTTTAACTTGTTGGATCTCCGTACCATACGTAGTGGGAAAGGTGATAAAATTTTGCAAAGATTCCGTGCGAATCAACAAGCGCCGAACTCCTTTTGACATCTCCGCTGACAGTTTCACGCGGCCAGAGACAGAGTACGTAACTGCTGTGCTGCTGGTCCCGTTTCCCTCTACTCGTCGAAGCTACTGGGAAGCACACACACCACGGCACACGGGCCAGGCTGCTGGCGCAGTCCATGAAGTTTTGCTTCCAGCGAAATTAATTTGCTCCAGAGAGAAAAAAAACGATCCTCGCTGTTGAGTGTTGAGTTGTTGCACAATACCTGAATGAAACTCTGAACTAAATGTTCTTTGCGGTGATAAGAGTTCTAATAAAATGTCATACAAGCTGACAAACATCAGAAAACGAGCAAAAGCTCTAACATTGCGAGGATACCATAATCAAGATCACAAGTTGATTAATGGAAGACAATTGCCTGCACTTTTGTTGACGGACAACAAGATTAAATCAAGGCAAATTTTGTTGCGGGACACTGGTGAAACATGTAATTGGCCAGCACACACCACCATACCGAGAATTTGCCTGGTACTATTACAAATTCATGGTTGGTTGCCAAAAGGCACTGTGCTGTTTATTTTATTTATTTCTTAGTTTTGAGGAGTGAAGGAGAGGGAAATGTCCCCCTCGTCTTCAACCTCCGGTTGTTCACTGATTTTTGCCATACCACACCATCGCCTCCTTCTCATTGTCGTCCTCAATGCAGGTCCTCGCGCGAGTCGCTCCATTGCCGCTGCCGCGCATGATGCTGCCGTGGCCGTAGTGGCCAGTGCCAGATTCACTCGCGCCTCTGCTCTCAGGGCATTGTCAGGCGTCGGCTGGGGGGAAACGCCATCGGCCAGCTGTCTGGGCGAGCGGGCACCTCGACCATACCACACTAGCACTCGTGGACGCATCATGACTGGCCCGGGGCGTCACTATGCCACAGCCAATTTGTAGCGATTGCAAAAGAGTCATTATAAGTCGTTGTAGCGACCGATGTAAAGGTCGCGGTAAGTAGCGTCTCTATAAATCTATAGCGACCAACAGGGTCTATAGCGACCGATAATTGGATGCTATATTTGTAGCGACCAATGATCTGTTACAAGTTTTAGCGACCAATGGTTTGATGGTATATATATACTTTAAGCGACCAACAATCCATCGCTACAAACTGACATGATTATATTTAACTAATTTGCATTGACCATATAATTTCAAGCATTTTCAATATCCATAGTAATTCACATTACTCATGAATGACATAGTAATCTATTGCAGTTCACAATATTATCAACCACATAGATAGATAAACAAACATATTTCAAGTTTTCATTGTAGACAACCTTTGCACTTGTACATTTTTACAGAAGGAAAAAGTACATAGGCAACCTAACTAGCAAGGTCAAATGGCAGCCACAAGTCATATGCTGGCTTGTACAATCTAATTAAGTTCACTACAGAGTGGCTCATCTCCAATTACTCGAAGACAAAATACCACCGATGAGCACTTTAATTGATCTTGCTATTGACATCATCTAACATCTCACGACCTGTCCTCCCACGTGAACGAAGTCCAGATGATATTTGTTAATATATAAAACAGTTTGAGGAGTATCATAACATGGGAAATTGCATCTTGCAAGATTAGTACTTCTTGTCAGCCTTCCATAGTTGGCAAGTGCCTAACAGCAAAAGAACAAGTGATAGCTTGCTAAGTGTAATTCTTATTTGTTTACTGCATATGCACAGTTTCAGAACAAGTCCCAAATTGGCAATCAATATCGCCTTTCAGATGGTGTGATAAGCCTGTTTCAGAACTGCATATGCACAGCACCTACACTACATTTTATGTTTCAGCAATTAAAAAAAAATTGTAGGTTGCCATATTAGCTCTGTCTATGGGCGGCAAAAGGGTGTATGAATTCTCTGCTGACTATTGTCATATACACAAAACCTTGTTACTGATCAACATATATACACATCTGTACAACTTTGTTTATACAAAAACATGAAATCCAATATATAGAGGTAATCTTGTGAATATGAAAAAAAAAATCTGTAGGCAAAGGGCAAAGTATTGGAAGCTTACCATGTCATTTTCTCATCCTTAAGCAACTCAGATGGTATTTCCATTTGGACTTTTTAAGCAATGAGCTGCAAGCACAAATGTACCATCATATTCTTGGACCTTCAATTACAAATAGTTCTCAAATACACAGTCTGCTTCATTTTGGAGTTCTCCAGGCACTGAATATATGCCCTGAAAAAAGAAACAACCATCAAGCCTAAAAATGAGTTGCCTCTATAGTCAAGCATCTGAACCATCCAATTTGCATCCAACCGTGAGCCAAGCAAACTCTGGAAACAAACCATTCTCATGGGCCTATTCTTGTACGCAATTATAGGAATGTCTACTTGGACGCAAGGCGCATGTGAATTGTGCCGGCATGTCGAGATTCATAAATATATAAAGCTTAAAATGCAAGGAGGAAACGGCAGTTACCCAGCTGGATCATGCATGCATTTCGGCCGTAACGGTTGACATAAGCGTGAGACCTAGCTGAACCAATATACAGATACAGTGTTGTGAATCTGAATTTCCTTTCCCCCATGATTGGCACGGTGTCGTCACTCTTGAGAACCAGCCACGGTTGCAAGCTGATTTATGAAGGCATGACATAATACAGTATATACGTACCCGGCTACCCGAGATCCCTAGCTATACGAGGACATCCTTCAACAAACGGTGGTTCAAGTGCAAGAGCCGGCCTGCAGCGGCCCCTCTCTCTAAGCAGTTGTTTTCAGCGGTTCAGCCCCTTCTACTCCAACTCACAAACTACCGCCTCTATATATTATTAGATTTGTAATGAAATATATTATTAAAGTATATATATTTTGTGTCATAAATATTCATAATTAATCTCTGTAATCTTGGTCAAACTTTGGTTTATTTAACTATGAAGAGAAGTATAATTGTATCCTTTTTCAGGACATAGATATTACTTTACATTAAGGCCAGTCTCAATGTCAATTTCATATCGCAGTTTCCAATACACTCATGTTTTGGAAAAAGTGCAGAAGAGTTTCATCCCCATGAAACTCTCTCTACTCCCATGAAACTCTTATCATCTTTCTCTTCATTAACACAGTGTCATATCAGCGTATTTAACGCCCATGAAATCTCCATTGAGGTTGGCCTAAGAACCTTGGTAGCGTAACTCTCTTTTTTCTATACCAATGCAAGATGAAATATAAGGGGGGACCAAATCGCTAGCCTGAGCCAAATTCTATTGGTTGAAAACGAAGCTGAGCGCCCCGCTAGCAAGAGAGCAATCCCCTATCTCGCACGTCCTTCAAAAAGTTCCCTCTCATTATATAATTTATGTTATAAAATTAATATCATTAGATTGATTGTTAAATCTATTTTCATAATAAGTTTATTTGAAGATACAAATCTTGCATATATTTCCGACAAATCTAGTCAAACTTACCGCATCGAAATAAACAACATTTACGTAGGGATAGAGGCAGTAAATAAGAGCATCTCCAAGAATTTGGTAAAACTCACTTGCCAAATCTTGTGTTTTGGCAAGTTGCAAAAATATTTGGCAAGTCAAAATTTGTACTATCTCCAAGAGATTGCCATTTGGGCTTGGTAAACTTAAAAGTTAGGCCCACAAACCGTCAACCGGACCAACAGAATAGCATCTGAAAAACCTACATAGCACTATAAGATGTCGAGGCCTTTGTACTGGGGTTAGCCTTGAGATATTTATTAGGAATCCAGTACTGAGACACAGGACTAAAAGCACGTGTAGACATAACACAAGTATTCTTATGGAAAAATTCAGGGTTAGATTTACTTGTGTTTCTATCAATAAAAGGTGTTTGTTTCACCCTATGCACAAAGAAAGGTGACACAACCTCACGTGGAACAAATTGAGCCCTTCTAAAATTAGACGTAGTCTTAGATCTTTCTTTCCTTTGTTGTTTAGCTAGTCTAAAACATAAATCTACCACATGTCCATCTTTACCACAATGGGTGCAAGTGTACTTAACTTTATTTTTGAATTGAGAAGTAGAGACAACATTTTGAATAGTAGATGACATAATACCAGCAGATTTGAAAACCATCTTTTTAGGTTCCTTAGCTATCTCAAATTTACCGCTACCACCAGGTTTAACAGTAGTTGCTACATGAGTCTTAGAATGACCATAAGGATCAAAACCTAAACTAGTTTTATGTGTGCTAGTCTTTTGTCCCAAAATTTGATTCAACATTTTTGTTCCCATCTTTCCTTGCAAGTAATCAATACGTTTCAAAAGGGTAGCACAATTTTCACATGAATCATTCTTAGGTTTATCCTTTTTACCACAATTAGAGCATGAAAGAACTTCATGAATAGCAAAATTATCTTTTAGTTGTGTTATTTTAACATCAGCATCTTTCAACTTCAACTTAAGCAATTCGCATTTATCACAAGAAGGTGGTCCAATAGCAGCACAAACATATTTCTCATTTTTATCTTTTCCAGCCTTAAGTTGCTCTAAAGTAGAAACATGCACATCCCTTAATGAAGTAAGCTCAGTATAAACTATGTCACATGATTTGCAAGAATCATCATCAGGAATTAATGTTTTAAGTCTTGCAATTTCAGCATGTAAAGATTCAATCAAAACATCATGCTTCTTAATCTTTTTATTTCTTTTCTCTACTAAAGCGCCGAGTTTTTCAACAGCACAAGCTAAATCATTATAAGAAGGTTCTGATTCGTTAGCTTCACTGTCGCTATCAATGTCACTATTGATGGAACTTTTGTTGCTTGCAATTAAGCATAACCCAATTAAATTTTTCTTACCTTTCGGAGTATCATCCTCACTTTTCGTGTCCACATCACTAAGATTCACTTGATCAAGAGCTGAAAGAACACGATGCACCACCTTGCGGTTCAGGTAGTTCTTCTTGTTATTGTTCTTGAAAGTGTGCTTCTTCTTGTCACTTGTTTCACTTTCTTCTTCCTCGTCCTCTTCATCTCTTGCAATTCTTGCTAAATCATTATAAGAAGGTTCTGATTCGTTAGCTTCACTGTCGCTATCAATGTCACTATTGATGGAACTTTTGTTGCTTGCAATTAAGCATAACCCAATTAAATTTTTCTTACCTTTCGGAGTATCATCCTCACTTTTCGTGTCCACATCACTAAGATTCACTTGATCAAGAGCTGAAAGAACACGATGCACCACCTTGCGGTTCAGGTAGTTCTTCTTGTTATTGTTCTTGAAAGTGTGCTTCTTCTTGTCACTTGTTTCACTTTCTTCTTCCTCGTCCTCTTCATCTCTTGCAATTCTTGCTAAATACTTTGGGCACTTAGGATGAATATGTTTTATCGAGCCACACTCAAAACATCTTCGGGAATCTCCACTTTTTCTTGTTCTCACATTCTGCAAAACTTTATCAAATCGAGTGGAGATGTGTGCTAATTCTTCTTCGGGGAGTTGCTCTAGCTGTTCATCGGTTAGTGAAGACAAGAATGATAATACAAAGCTGGATGAAGATTCATTTTTAGACATGCTAGGTTGAGAGATCAAGGCAATTGATTTACTATGATTTTTTCTTGCAAAGACATCTAGTTCATGAGTTTTTAGTTTAGAATAAAGCACATCTAAAGTAAGTGTACTCATGACAGTAGATTCTCTAATAGATGTAACTTTCATCTCCCGAATAGACATATCTAAAGCTTCAAGTAATTGGCGTGCATTTTCAGCATCAGTGTAAGTAACATTGACAGCACGTAAATTACTTAAAATTTTATTAAAACGAGCAAAGAAATCATCTAGTGATTCACCAGGTTTCATCTCCAAATGCATGTAATCCTTTTTGTACATATCTTGACGTACCTCTTTAATTGTAGATGAACCCTCATGGTAATCAGAAAGTACTTTCCATACCTGATATGCAGATTTGTGATGTGCAACATGATAAAAATCATTCTTTCCAATACCTTGTATGATCAGGTTCCTCGCCTTGCTGTTAGCTTCCACCTGTGTCATGTTCGCCTCAGTCACAGCATCATTTTCGGGCACCTCATAAGGCTTGTAGACTTTCTCCCATATTGCAAAGCCTTGCGCTTGAATATAAGACTCCATCTTCGCTTTCCAGAACTGAAAATCAACACCATCGAAAACAAACAGTTTTGCCATATACCTATCCATCGACATGTTTTCTAATCACCTATTAAGATCAATTAGAAAAAGTAACCTTGCTCTGGTACCACTTGTAGGATCAATTCACTCTAGGATAGGAAATCAGAGGAGGGTGAATGATTGCGGAAGCCAAAATTAAATATAAAATTTCACCCTAAACACAAAACCGAATTAACCCTCGTTTTTTTCAATTCTAGACAGAACATTGTGCCTTTAATAGAAATAAACTCGACCACCAAATGTGCTCCAATTGATCTCAAAATTTAACACAATAAACTATATGAAATTTATGAATGAACCCAACTGGAATCATCTCAATCGGAGGTCTAGAACTTGAGATATAAAATAAACAATGTCACTGTGTCTGATAGTGACGAGAATTGGTCCAGCTTTATTTTTGTGATTATACAAAATCTATTAAAACTTATGCAATGAAACTTTTCAGATTACGAGCACAACGCCTTGGCACAGTTCAGATCGAACAAAAGACATGTCTAAACTTGCAAACAAGATATCAATCTAAAACGAAAAGCTAGACATGTAAATTAATAAGCTGATCTGTAGAACGAGATTAACAACACATCGATATGACTGGACTTCATTACTCTGATAATGTGTTCACAAGATGCGACTTACAAGCATCCATACAAAGGAATTCTAAACAAACTACTGAACCTTGAAATAGCCAGCAGAAACTCTTTCTCTTGTCGTCACACTCCTCTCTGTTTTCCCAACAACATACAGACACGATGTCCTCCTTTTATAGCCTATCACAGCAGTCCCTACGCATGCTGATTTTAGCCTCAAATTCACGTACAACCATTCACATGGTCTGCACCTTGACCGAGCTCTACGCCACAAAACCAACAAAGCTTTGCATGAACACGGATTGCCTCTCCTTGCCAATTGCCAAGTCCTGGTCAAATTCTGATGGCGCCACCGGCCACCCAAGCTGCTCCTCCATCGGCCAACATGAGCCAAGCACTAGTCCTAACGTACATGTACTGGTCTGCATGCCTACCTGACCAAGTCACAGTACCAACAAACACCACCCGGTCTCCTGCACCACGCATGCACATCTAGCACCTCTCGAATGCTGTCGTGACCACACACTCCCATGTACTCCCTACATGTTCTCATGTCATGACTCTCAGTCATCACCACACCATAGCCCGTACGTCTCCATGTACGTCTCATGGAGTGATCGTCTTCATCTACGGTGTTCTCTAGCCCAAATGTCTCGCATGACATCCTCGACCGATAAGACCTCAGTTCCTCCCTGAACTTAGTCCCGAAACCTCAGTTCCTCCTGAACCTAGTTCCAGTCCGTCATCGACCACGTTCCGCCTCAAGCAACATCTGCACATGAACAAACACGCAAACCGTGTCCGAGCCCAAGTCCAAGACTTGACTCAAGTCAATCCGCACAACACCTCACACGAGCATGTCATGCAATAATTCCAAATCACCATATATAAGCAGCACATGCATATTAAATTATGCCATAATTCAAATCACTTTGCAATGCTAATTTCATATCAGACCAATTTTTCATCACATGATCTCACAGAAACTATTTTGTCTTGCTGCCTGTATACTTCTTTCCTTTCCACCAGAATCTTGATCACCTCATCAATGCCAACAAGCTCTGCTGCATTTGTGTACTGAGCCAACAAACGAGGATCAACATTTATCTTCACAGGCTGAGCAACAACACTATCGATCTTGTACCTCTCACGCCGATCGCACACCTCGACAACACGCCTCTTGATGTCTCTTATCTCAGTGGCAATCTTATGGCGCAACCGAAACCGTGTCAACAAATCGACGCTCCTATCAATGTACTTCCTGAAGCCCTTGGCCTGCTCATTCCCCTTGCCCCACACCACAAATGTGTCGATGCTGTCCTCGATGTCGTAGGACAGCTCTCGTACATCCCTGGCCCAAATCTTGTCCTGTTTATCGAGCTGGTCTGCCGGTGCCTCCGAGAGCTTCTTGAGGGCAACTTTCATGCTCTCGAGCTCGGCCTGTAGGAACATGATCTCCCCCTTCACCCCCTTTTGCAGCTTGTACTCGCCGACGAGCAGATTGCCAAGCTTAGGGAGAAAGCTCGGCAGCGCCCCCATCACCACCTCCATGGATCTGTTGCTGAGAGAGAGGGGAAGGAATAAGATTGCCGTGTGTGCGTGTGCGCGCAGTGGGCAGAGTGAGTGGAGTACACAATTGAACTGCGGTGCTCGAATCTAGGACTCACCGGACCTCGAATCTAGGACTCGTCACCGAATCCGGCCGCCGGCAGCTTGTCGCCGGATCGAGCCAACGCTGCGAGGGGCTGAAAAATTCCGCCGCCCGTTGGATCCAGGGTTGCTGAGCGGCTGTTGACTTGGAACAGGAAGAGGACTCGAAAAGCCCGTTGGGATCGAATGAGTTGCTCCGTGCGTCTGACTTTATTATTTTATTATAATTAATATAATTAATTTTTAAAAAAGTATACTATCTCCTTTCTAAAATGTAGATTATTTCGGTTTTTTCTAAGCCATTTTTAAATTTTGATGATTAAATTTATAAATTAAAAAATATGCCCACATTTACCCTATCAAATTAATTTATTAATTGATCATTTGGTATCAAAATAGTTTTATTAAATAATCATTTTTTGGTTAATTCTAATTAAATAATCATTTGGGCCAATAGCTCTGCCAATACATAGTAGAACCCAAAAATATTGGCCAGTGGACCGATGAGCGCAAAAATGTTGATGCCAAAAAGTATAGTTTTGGAAGCACCTTTCACTCGGAAATAGAGTTGTTTTTGTAGCTGTTTCAGGGAGATAGAGAGAGGATTTTATACTTGTTTCAATCAAACAGTTTACAATTGTTCAACATAACATAGCTATAACAGTTTTTTCACAACTCACAGTTTACAATAACTGTTCCACTGGTCATAGCTAAATCAAAAACACCCTAAGTGTGTCTATAATTTTATTAAATTTTTGTTACCTTGTGAACCTAGATATGCATAGGTGAAAAGTAATTTCAAGATTACGATTGTATCAACTCTCTATTTTTTATCCTAAAACTAATAAAGACTTTCTTTATCAAAAAAACTGCATGTCCCGCCAGGTAGTCTGTTGCAGCTTTGCAGGTCTGATAGTCCGGGGATGACGACAAACGAACAGCTCACATGACTCCTTCACTCTGTGTAAAGCATGATTTACTGATATCATAATTTTGGTTTCTGTAATCAGTTTTCTTAGTTTAATTTGGTTCCTGTAAGACCTCTGCCTTTCGATTGAGGTAAGAAAGGAGAAGCACATTTTGGTTTCTGTAATCTCTCCATGAATGAATGAAACAAACATTATTGGGTCATCCACAACACAATTTGCAAGAACGCCATTGCGCTAACAAGTATTCCTCTCATTTTATATATCTCCCTCATCTAAAATCAGTAACAGTTACAGCACAAGTTAAGCAACTCGTGAAACCATGTATAAATAGCTTTGGTAATTTTGCCTTAATTAATCCAAAAATGTACACTCCCTACCCTGATGCCGACCCAACTCTGCAAACCGTGAACAACAGCATCGGCCACTAGATCGCGCACTCCTCCTGGGCGCCACCACCGCCGGCGTCACCCTGCCACTCCATGGCCACGACGTGCTTGTCATGCATCACGGCCAGCTCCGGGTGCCCATACCTCGCCGCAGCGACGGCATAGCACCCAAGCACATAACAGAACGCGAGGAACACAAGCCCGAAAAACTGGAAGTTCGCGAGCTGCTCGGCGCGCTCCTGCGCGGCGCGCGCGCGGCACTCGATGTGGCCGTCGGCGTCACGCGCGCATCCGGCCGGGAGCATGGGCCCGTAGAGCGTGAACGCCGTCTGGTAGAACCAGAGCCCCTGCAGCGCGATGAGCACGCCCGAGGCGAGGTCCACCGGGAAGCTCTCCGGCAGGAGCGCGCCCAGGACGGTGGCGGCGACGCAGAGCGCCACGAGCACGACGAGGAGGTGGTGGTAGTAGCCCTCTAGCCCCATGTGCGTGGTGGAGTGGAAGTAGAAGAGCACCAGCTCCGCCGTGAACGCCGTCGCCGCGATGAGGCAGAGTAAGCCGTCCGTCAGCGGGAAGTACCTGTGTTGTGTGTGTTCGTCGCCGTTGCAAGCAAATGAAAGTTATCAGCTTTACTGGTCTGGTGGTACTACTGAAGAAACAATTAAAAGTATAGGGAGGGAAAACATGAATTCGGACCGGTGATTTACTATCTTCTGAAGATATGAATCAATGACACACACACTCAGTAGACCATTAGGATCTCAAAAATTGTTCCTTGCACTCAAAACTAGTGATCGGGTCATGAAACTCCATGATTGCTGCGTAATGGGGTACGAGGGCATGATTGCTGCGTCGTACTACTACTTCAAAACATGGCCCCCTCTTGTTAACAATGGTTGTTGCCTTGGTAGGACAAAGATTCCAAGATGTCAAGATGAAACAAAAGGGCAATATGATTGCAGGATAAACAAAAGCTGCGCAGGGACTTGTTGGTTCGGTTGACATCAATCTGGGGCCCCCAACAGCACTCGAATGCAAAACAGCGTCAGACTGCACTTGCTACTGTACGACTTAGCAGCGACACAGTGGCCCCACCTCGCACTTGTAGTAGTAAAGGTGAAAAATCTTTCTGTCTGGGGTCTTCTTTAGATTGTAATTTTTTCAACTTCGGTTACTGTAACATTTTCGTTTGTATTTGGTAACTAGTGTCGACTAATTAAGCTCAAAAGATTCGTCTCGTGTTTTATAACCAAACTGTGCAATTAGTTATTTTTTATCTATATTTAATGTTTTATGTATGTGTCCAAAAATCGATGTGACGGAGAGAGTGTAAAAATTTGAAATTTGGAGTGAAACAAGGCCCGGCTCAACCATGCATGTAACGTCAGATACCAAAAGCTTTTCATTCATCATTGACTCATAGGACCAGTTAGATTCTGCTGTGATGTGAGCCTACCTAAAAGTTAGTGAAGAATGGAGAGTCTATTCACTGTTACTGTAGCTGTTAGCTACGAGTACTGACAGTAAACCTAAACTTTTTTTTGTGTTCATTTTTTTGGACTGCAAAGTCAGTGTGGCTATGTACATTGAAAAAGCGACGGCGCCACGAAATTCCTCTCGCCAAAACATTGATTTCTTTCACCAGAACTTCACTACTAGCAATTCTCAAAAGAAGAAGAGAAAAAAAAAAGAACATCACTACTAGCGGTAGCACGAGACAAGGTCGTGGATGGATTTGCAAGTAGGCATCACCGCATGAGGCAAGTTGGACCAGCAGCTCTTGTGAGCTGGATGGACCACATGGAGGAGTGGGCCCCTAATAAAGAATATAATCCAGATGCGGACGCCGCGTTAGTCAAAAACCATCCGCCGCAACGAAGATTCGTACGCCCCGCCACCAAACTATTCCAACAAACCAAATCATGGTGCTAATAACAATGCCATGCTACCTTTTTCTTTTCTTCCAATCCCCAGGTACGAACGCCCGTGGTGGCAGTTAGTAGCTAGTACCATCTTCTTCGTCGTGCTTATCGTGAATCCAACAAATCCTAGTATTATTCTAGAACGATCCAAGGTTTAATTTTACTATAATTAGTAACCTTCGCTCGTCGGAAAAACAAAAGATGAAAAAAAAGGCGAGGTTTTTAGCAGAAAAATCGGATCATGATCACGCCGGCCGTGCCGCCCGCCGACGTTGACGCTGATCGATCCGAGCGGACGAGCATGTAGCACGTGAAACGGAAACATGGTCAGAGGAGGGCGTTGCCGGCCGGCGGTGACCGACGACGACGAGACGACGACTGAGGACTGACCTGGGCCAGAGCTGGGAGGCGAGCGCGAGCGCGCCGAAGAGGAAGAACATGAGGAGCATCCCGCCGTGCTCGAGGTCGTTGAGGTGCGCCGGGTTGACCTCCCCGCCGTCGACGAAGACGCGGAGGTGCGTGGAGTAGAGCACCTCCACGCACATGTCCGCGAACGCGCCGCCGGCGATCACGTAGAGCTCCAGCAGCCGCAGCGGCGAGGACGACGGGACGGGGTTCCAGGCGCGGACGCGGAACGTCGAGGGCGACGCGGCGTGGCGCGCCGCCGACGACCAGACGCGCCATAGCCCCACGAGGAGGAACAGCGTGCCCGGGAGGACATGCCCCTTGAACGACCCCATCTCCGATCCTCCGCCGAGCCGAGACGGACGGCGCCGCTGCGGTCCGCGCGGGACGGATCGATGGATGGATGGATGGATGGAGTGATGGAGTCAGTCACCGCACGGCGCCTCCGGCGTTGACCGGCGCGCGTCGGGCCGGACGGGGGCGTGGTCCGTCCGGGCCCCGAGGGGAGGAGAGGAGGTGGAGGGAGTTGACTTTTCTTGTTCCGCCTCGGGGACGCCGCTTGATGGTCTTTCGGTCAACGGCTGCAGCTAGCTCCGGCGAGCGGCCGAGGAAGCCCTACGAGGAGAGCGCGGGCGGGCCTGTGGGAGCTGCAACAGGGGAGGGGAGGATCAGCGATCAGATGCGATGCAGCGAATCGTGGGAGGGCGCCTGCCGAACCGTAGAAAGAATCATGAGAGAAGCGTACTGTAAAGCGGAGGGAGAGAGGGAGGAGAACAGGAGGAGGAGGTTCGTGCACGTACTACTACGTGCGTTGGCGAAGCGGTTGATCTCAGCTGCGAGCGAGATGGTTGGTTGGTTGGTTGGTTACATCCGCTGCGCTCGCTCGGGCCCTGCTCTGTTCTCGGCTTTCCAGGGGCGACGGCGATGACGGATGGCGGCCTGCTACCTCGTGTCTGGGTCTCGTTGGATGGACGTGGTGGATTTGTCTCCGTCCTCACCGCTGCTCCTACTCCTACTCCTAGGCTGCAGCAGCGGCTAGAATGCAGCAGAGACCTTCCAGAGCATCCAGCCGTTCCGTGCGCGCACGTGGACAGGTATAAGTACAGCTGGGCAGAGGGGCAGGGGCGAAGCTATGTTCATCTTAAGGGCTGCAAATGCACCCTCCAATATTTTTAAAAACAGAAGATTTGATTCAAATTCACTATATACACACTCTACAACACACACACATATATATATATATATAAACCTACTTCCTCCTTCCAGCAAAACATGCAATCGTCACTACCGATGCAAAGCTAGCGACCTAGAAAAATTACATTTTGGCCCCTACCTTCCCTATCTGTCAAGCGCACTATGCACATAGATCCAGGCCTTCACTCTCCCCATCATAACCGTCGCTCTTGCGCAGGCCGCCCGGCACCTCGTCCGTCTCGTGCACGGCGGAAAGCGTCCAGGGCGGCCTAGTGGCGAACGCGTGCAGCTGCCGCTGGCTCGCCGGTGCGGCCACCGCGCTTGCGCGGCCATGGCAGAGCTCGCCCGGAGGCCACCGCGCTTGCTGCTCCACCGCGTGTGCGTCCTCTCCGAGGGCCGCGGCCATGGCGGAGCTTGCCGGGAGGCCACCGCGCTTGCTGCTCCACCACATGTGCGTCCTCACAGGGGGCCGCGGCCTTGGCAGAGCTCGCCGGGAGGTGTAACACCCCTGGTGTTACTAACTTACTTAGCATGCGATTAAGGCCTAAAAGAAATTAGCAGAACGAGTTCTCGGGTTTTAAAATTTTAATCGCTCATGAAATGATACCCGACTCTTATGTGACGCATGCTGGTGGTTGCAAGAAACCAAATCCAAAAATTAAAAATGAGTCCTTTCGTTGCTTTGGCAAGGGAATGAACTTAGGATTAAGAGTGCTATTTTTAACAAATTATATTGAACAAAATAATTAAATAGTGCTTAATATTTTTATTCCTATGGGTCAGTACGTAGTAGGGACGATTACGTGAAATACTTTGGTCAGTCCAAAGCTTTAATTTATCTAATCATGCAAACCAACCAAAACATGATCTGCAGGCGGTCTAGGAATTCCAGAACCTGAGAGCACGTAATGTCACTGCAGGGGTACTGTAGCAGGGGGGCAGAGAGCACTGTAGCGCGCAGTAATGCACTGTAGCAGAGCAGAGTTACTGTAGCGCCGCAGACATGTACTGTAGCAGCACGGAGGTTACTGTAGCATGCAGAAAAACACTGTTCATCCGAGCATTAAGAGCTGCTGCGCCGTGCACTCTCTTCTCTCTCTCATTTCGTTGCACCGCACGCCCTGTCATCTACGTTTGTTGCTGTCTCCTCGGCTTCTTAAGGAAGCCAGACCGCTGCTCGCCTTGCTCATCTGCTCATCAGCCCGCACCGGCGTCCCAACTCCGCTTGCCGAGCTCGCAGCCGCCCAAGCCGTGGAGCTGTCCCGCCCTCGCCGGCCGTCGTGACCGCTGCGACTCCACTGCCAGCTGGAGCTCCTCAGCTTCTCTGTTCCGAGTTGCCACTCACCTCCCTCTAATTACTTGCATCCACTAGCTCGAGCGGTCATCCATGGCGGACGTGCCTCGCGAGTACGAAACTCAGCTTCACGTGCAAGCACATGTACGTCTCTTTCAAAAGTTCGTGTTTATTTACCTGAACAGCTATCTTGCGAATTTTATATCTCCATCATATCAACTCGGATTCCAGGAATTCTTCTTTCTAAATTCATCTAAAATCAAACTCTATCTTCCATATTAATTTCATAATTTTTAAAGCCCATTTAAAATTATGTGATTAGTTAATTATGTCATTAGCTTCTCGTCTTTTCTTAAATGTATTGAACCTTTAGAAATTCATAGTAAATCCGTAATAAATCAAATAAAAATCATGATCTAGATAAAAGTGTAATTAGTTCACGTAGTTTTATAATATTTTTAGGCTTGCTTTAATTACTTCGAGATATTTAATATTATCAAACATAAACTTGTAAGCAGTGTTATGAATAATCAGTGATAGCATTAATCCTAGAAATTTTATAGTAAACTTCTAGTACTACTAGGTGTCCACTGTAATTTTTGTAGTTCCAAAATAATTAGTTGTTAGGATAATTAATAAGCTCTGGTTTGAATATGTAGTAAATCGATAAAATGAATAACGCGACATCTCGGGTTTATATAACTAAAACACTTGTTAAGAAATAACGTTTGAATCGACAACGTGGATACGTGGCCTAGTGAGTTTCTGTGTGGCTAGCTCGTTAGCTTGCGAGACGTAGTCGTACGACGAGAGTTGCGATTGCTGTCTTTTACTTATGTCTCTGCATTGCATTCGCGTAAATCATAATAGGAACGATGATGGATCGATGGATCAACCGGAGGACTTGGCGTTGACCCAAAAGATGATGCCATGGTGATCGTACCCCGGAGATGGCATACTAACATTTGGTTATATTTTTACCCAGGCAAGCCCCGGTGCATAACCCCTATTATTCTGCACTTTATTTTATGCTTGTGCATTAAGTTTTAAGGAGTTGAATGAAACCCACTTGCATATATATCTTGATCCCATGAGTCTTACTAGTATGACAGGATCGTGTAGAATGCTATGCTACAGGACTCCGGTAGAAGTCGAGTGATTGCCTGTCACTCGCGAGAGATAGGAATTATAATATTGTTACTATTATCATGATGCTATCACATGAAATATAAAGGTATATGGATAATTGGAGACCGGGCGGAACGGGTTGGATGGACTTGGACCTGGTTGGGCAACAGAGCAGGGCTCTGGTTGCGTTGGTTTCGCCTGTGTCAATTAAGGACCGTTCGTTGCATGGACCCTGGTCAAGTCACAGATTTATTGTCCTGAGCATATACTAGCGGATGGGGGCTAGGAAGACTTGTTTCTCTCCTGTCGTGGGTTCCGGCTCTTTCCGGACCGGCTTCTTAGGGTGGTTATATATATTGGGTTGAGGAGGTCTAAGCACCATACTGAGGCCGGGCCTGCAGTGTTGGGGGCTTAGAGTCCGAGCTTGGACGGGGACCTGGACCCCTTGACAGGAGTGGAACGGGTTGGTCTTGCTTGTGCCCGGGGTACAAGCGAGGCGTGTGTTTTCGGGGCACCCAGCTGGGCACATTGATTCGCGAATCGTCGTTTCTGCGTGACGGTACGGCTTGACTACGCTCTGGCATCGTAGTAAGAACTGGCTGTTGAAAGAGAAAGAAATGGTTTATGTTTGCTCAACCCTGCTTGATTATAGACTAGGTGCTTACATAGAAGATTGGATAAGAACAAAATACGGCTATTAAAAGTAACAAATTAAGGATACACCTTTAGCGCTGCTTCTTGCAAACAAGAAAACCCACAAGCCAGAAAGCCTTGCATAATCCTTGGAGTCTTTTTCTTTCCTCCTGACGGGTAAGTCTTGCGGAGTACAATTGAGTACTCAGGGTTTGTTCTACCCTGTTGCAGGTGACAGGTGCTGAGAAGCTGACACTTGTGTGTGGAAACCTCCTGGTGGGCTCAGCGAGGATTTCCTTTGCGATGCGGAGTAGAGTTATTTATTGAAACTCTCACCAAAAATTTTACAAGAAAAATACTATTAATCTGTTATCATTTCATGCATTTTAAACGTTCTTCATGTAAATGTCAACTTGTCATTAAATGGTTTCATTTTCGCTGAACTCTGATAATGTTTCTATTCCGCTGTTATAATTACATAATGAATTACTCTGATGTTGTACTAAAAATGGACGTAAGAAATGGTAAGGATGTTGTAAGCTTTACTCTCTCATTTGTGATCCTGATGTAAAAACGTGGATCTTCGAGTTCTCCCTTGCGGTGTGCTCGACAGAATCGCGTAATTTAGTGTTCTCCCTTGGTACTTAGTGTCTAATGGAAGACGAGTACTCTTGGGAGGGCATTAGATTAGGTGGTTCTGCCACAGGTGGTATCAGAGCGTAAATGAGGAAATAAAGCTTCAAAATCCTTTTCTAAATTAAAATTTGACAACACATTTTTGCAAAAAGTTAGGGCGTTTGCATACGAAGTTATATAAGTAGCCCTATTACTATAGTTAAGTCTTCGGAATAAGTTTAAGTAGGCTTTCGTCCGGTAAACTAACTGGTGTGTAGCGTGCGGTCCTAAAGTCAGACGCGCTGTATTGTTATAGTCATCGTGCGAGTCTTACTTGCAGGTGCCTGTTCTAGGTACCACGCGTCCCTGTCCCGGAGTTACTGTGGTACGGTGGCTTCGTGTTTCGCATTCGCTCGTAATTCACGACTGTCGGGGCTTACGTTTTCGGCACTCCTTCTGCGCCCTTGTCGGACCTCTGCCCTGCAACCGTGCTAGTCTTTATGGCCTCGGACACCGCCCACCTCGTGTGCGTAAAAATCCTGTTGTTGTACTGTTACTGGTTCCCACGCATGGCTCGAGGGTGGTCTGCGCCAGGACCACTGGCCGCTCTGCCTTCTTAAGGGGGCCAAGCTCAGCCACTTTGTGTCACCACTCAGTCCATTCCAGCTCGCTTAGCCCTTTTCTCTTGAGCAAGCTTCTCCTCAAGCCTTCCTTGCAACCACCACCCACCCAGGATGGCAGGAGTTTGGGTTAGCAGCTACTGCCTGAACACCGAGGGTTTTCCCAAAATCCTGTATGCTACCCTGCAAAAGCTCGGCATTCGGGAGCGTCCTGAGTATGAGGGTCGTGAGTACATGAAGCATGGCACAGAGCGATGCAAGGTCACCATCTACATCGGCAAGAGTGAGGAGTTTCCCGACGTCACTGAAGCCTGGAATGTGACCGCAACCGGGTTTCGCTTCGGCGACACCTACCAGGTTGTGGCCCGCAAAGCCTTGCGGCATCTGTGCCAGATCTATGAGCAGCCCATTGCTCGTACCCCCATGCGGTTCTTTCCACCTTTGGACAAGAATCGGCGAGTATGGAGGGCTCGTATGGAGGCCTTACGGGGTCAGGACGTGCAAGAGGACAACCCGACTGTGGTGCACCTGACCACGTACTTGCTCGCTCTGGATGAGCAGTACGACCGACAGGCCTCGGAGCTGAGAGAGTGTCTCCACCGAGCTGAGGAAGCCGAGATCTTCTCCAGGATGCTCGAAGTGCAACTTGCTGAAGCTCATGCCAATCTAGCAGCCGCTGAGAGTCGAGAGGCTGCCATGGTGGAGGCCGTCAAGGTGGACCAAGACCGTCATGCCCAAGAGCTGGAGGACGCCTATCTTGCCACAAGGGCCAAGCGTAGGACGCTCGCCACAGAAAGGCAGGAACCCTTAATCCTAGAGGGGATCCCTGTCCATCCGCTGGAGAGAAGGAGAACTGGTTTTGCAGCACCCCCGCCCACGGAAGCCTCAGAAGTAGAGTCATTGCTTCCCCTCACCCAGCCACCACCACAAGAAGGAGCAGATCCACAACCTAGTGCAGCAGAAGAACCCCAGGAGCCCAGGAAGGAAGCCGGTTGGGTCGACGAAGTAGATTAGTTGTCCTAGGGGAGATGTAACTGTTGCTAGTAGTGCTTTTCATCGTTGTTCCCTAGTGTTGTAGTCTTTCCGTTGTACCGCAGCCGTAGTTGTTAAGGCCGCCTGGTTGTACGTTTCGAGCGATGTGTCGAGTGTGGGAGAGTGTATGCCTGTATGTTGCCCCGTGTAAGGATGTTGGTGCTGAGTATTTGCTTTATCCGTTGCGTTTGTTACGTCGTTTTTCCTTAGACCTCGTTCTTTTTGCTTAGGGTTCTTGAGACGACAATAAGCATGTTACAAGGGGAACAACTATCCCGATGCAGCAGATCGGCCGGGATTGGAAAACAGAGGACACTGTATCACTAATTGTGGATGTCCCAGCAGAACACTTGAATTTCCTTGATTTAAATCCGCCTTGGGATTTACTTTACTTGTTCCTTATTTTGAAAGGAACCGGTGTTGCCTGAATTTTCCCTTACTCCTCTGATTATGTGGTCTATGACCCGTTGTTTTTACTGCGAGTAAGTTGGTAATAGTTACTTAGTTAATAGCTTATGGTGCCGCGACGGAACCGAGGGCCACCTGTGGAACAGCTGCCACATGGTGACGCTGCTCGGCGCGCGCTGGTATCGAGGTTGTTGACCAAGTGCTTTTACCGAGTTACACCGCGGTATCGCTCTTGCTATAAAAATTCTCTTTGGTAAAAATATCCTTGTGTTCAAACGGGAAATCCACAACGGGTTGATGGAATTGTGCTCTGTCAAAGTAACAGGGGTAACAAGTTTTTTTTTGAAGAAAGGAAAAGAAGAAAGAGAAAAGCAACAGGAAAGTTAGCCCGCACGTAGGTCAGAGAAATTGCATCGCCCGATTTGACGTCGTTCCTGTGATCGGCTCGGTCACGCTACATGTGCCGGGTCGCTGTCACTGTGTGCCCTGCGGATGCCGTCGGTGGTGGGACCGTGTGTGTCGCTCCCGTGCGACCGCGGCGTTGTGCCGCGCTCGCCCCGTCTTGTCGCACAGTACGCCCCTCTGATCCCGGCACCCGTGTCGGCTCTCGGTTCTCGCTCTCGTCCCCGTACCGGACCCCCCCTCTTTCTTTTCCTTTGGGGCCCCGTTGCTCGCACGCCGCCTGGTCGAGCGAACCCCATCCCCTCCTTTCTTCTTTTTCCCCACTCAAGCTCGCACAGGAAGCGCACCATGGCCGACGCTTTTCCCCACCCTGTGACCCCCCAGTGATTCCCATCTCCTCCGCTTCCGGTGCACTGCATCACCACCTCCGCCCATCAAGCTTTTATAATGCCACCTTGCTTGCTTCTCCTCCATTCCACCCCCAGGTCCTGAGTAGAGCTCATAGTATCGACTTCCTCCGTCTGTGCTCTGGTGGGAGAAGCTCGAGAAGCAGTCGGGAAGAAGTGGTTGGAGGCTGAGCTACGAGATCCAGCCGTTGCTCGCAAATCTAGGGTTGCTAGTCAGAGGCGATGGTGTAACTTGAAGAAGGGATCTGGTTTCTGTTGGAGAAATTCAAGTTTATCCCTGGTTAGTTTGGGTTGTAGAGTTCGCTATGATCTTTGTACCAGTCTCCAATTTCTGGCTTTGTTGGGCATACACCATGTTCTGGATAATCGTTTTCTTATTGCTCTTCCACTGTCCCCGTCTTCGTCGATTTCTAGAGAGGTTGTGAGTTGTATTAGATTTGTTCTTAGCCGTGTTATCTCTAGATTCCAGAATGGTTTAGCGTTTGAAGTCGTGTAATCTCCTATGTAAGCTCAGATCGGTGAAATGTAATCGTGCTTCCCTCTTTTGTTCTTGTTTCGGATCTCGGGACGAGATCCTTTTTAAGGGGGGAAGGATGTAACACCCCTGGTGTTACTAACTTACTTAGCATGCGATTAAGGCCTAAAAGAAATTAGCAGAACGAGTTCTCGGGTTTTAAAATTTTAATCGCTCATGAAATGATACCCGACTCTTATGTGACGCATGCTGGTGGTTGCAAGAAACCAAATCCAAAAATTAAAAATGAGTTCTTTCGTTGCTTTGGCAAGGGAATGAACTTAGGATTAAGAGTGCTATTTTTAACAAATTATATTGAACAAAATAATTAAATAGTGCTTAATATTTTTATTCCTATGGGTCAGTACGTAGTAGGGACGATTACGTGAAATACTTTGGTCAGTCCAAAGCTTTAATTTATCTAATCATGCAAACCAACCAAAACATGATCTGCAGGCGGTCTAGGAATTCCAGAACCTGAGAGCACGTAATGTCACTGCAGGGGTACTGTAGCAGGGGGCAGAGAGCACTGTAGCGCGCAGTAATGCACTGTAGCAGAGCAGAGTTACTGTAGCGCCGCAGACATGTACTGTAGCAGCACGGAGGTTACTGTAGCATGCAGAAAAACACTGTTCATCCGAGCATTAAGAGCTGCTGCGCCGTGCACTCTCTTCTCTCTCTCATTTCGTTGCACCGCACGCCCTGTCATCTACGTTTGTTGCTGTCTCCTCGGCTTCTTAAGGAAGCCAGACCGCTGCTCGCCTTGCTCATCTGCTCATCAGCCCGCACCGGCGTCCCAACTCCGCTTGCCGAGCTCGCAGCCGCCCAAGCCGTGGAGCTGTCCCGCCCTCGCCGGCCGTCGTGACCGCTGCGACTCCACTGCCAGCTGGAGCTCCTCAGCTTCTCTGCTCCGAGTTGCCACTCACCTCCCTCTAATTACTTGCATCCACTAGCTCGAGCGGTCATCCATGGCGGACGTGCCTCGCGAGTACGAAACTCAGCTTCACGTGCAAGCACATGTACGTCTCTTTCAAAAGTTCGTGTTTATTTACCTGAACAGCTATCTTGCGAATTTTATATCTCCATCATATCAACTCGGATTCCAGGAATTCTTCTTTCTAAATTCATCTAAAATCAAACTCTATCTTCCATATTAATTTCATAATTTTTAAAGCCCATTTAAAATTATGTGATTAGTTAATTATGTCATTAGCTTCTCGTCTTTTCTTAAATGTATTGAACCTTTAGAAATTCATAGTAAATCCGTAATAAATCAAATAAAAATCATGATCTAGATAAAGGTGTAATTAGTTCACGTAGTTTTATAATATTTTTAGGCTTGCTTTAATTACTTCGAGATATTTAATATTATCAAACATAAACTTGTAAGCAGTGTTATGAATAATCAGTGATAGCATTAATCCTAGAAATTTTATAGTAAACTTCTAGTACTACTAGGTGTCCACTGTAATTTTTGTAGTTCCAAAATAATTAGTTGTTAGGATAATTAATAAGCTCTGGTTTGAATATGTAGTAAATCGATAAAATGAATAACGCGACATCTCGGGTTTATATAACTAAAACACTTGTTAAGAAATAACGTTTGAATCGACAACGTGGATACGTGGCCTAGTGAGTTTCTGTGTGGCTAGCTCGTTAGCTTGCGAGACGTAGTCGTACGACGAGAGTTGCGATTGCTGTCTTTTACTTATGTCTCTGCATTGCATTCGCGTAAATCATAATAGGAACGATGATGGATCGATGGATCAACCGGAGGACTTGGCGTTGACCCAAAAGATGATGCCATGGTGATCGTACCCCGGAGATGGCATACTAACATTTGGTTATATTTTTACCCAGGCAAGCCCCGGTGCATAACCCCTATTATTCTGCACTTTATTTTATGCTTGTGCATTAAGTTTTAAGGAGTTGAATGAAACCCACTTGCATATATATCTTGATCCCATGAGTCTTACTAGTATGACAGGATCGTGTAGAATGCTATGCTACAGGACTCCGGTAGAAGTCGAGTGATTGCCTGTCACTCGCGAGAGATAGGAATTATAATATTGTTACTATTATCATGATGCTATCACATGAAATATAAAGGTATATGGATAATTGGAGACCGGGCGGAACGGGTTGGATGGACTTGGACCTGGTTGGGCAACAGAGCAGGGCTCTGGTTGCGTTGGTTTCGCCTGTGTCAATTAAGGACCGTTCGTTGCATGGACCCTGGTCAAGTCACAGATTTATTGTCCTGAGCATATACTAGCGGATGGGGGCTAGGAAGACTTGTTTCTCTCCTGTCGTGGGTTCCGGCTCTTTCCGGACCGGCTTCTTAGGGTGGTTATATATATTGGGTTGAGGAGGTCTAAGCACCATACTGAGGCCGGGCCTGCAGTGTTGGGGGCTTAGAGTCCGAGCTTGGACGGGGACCTGGACCCCTTGACAGGAGTGGAACAGGTTGGTCTTGCTTGTGCCCGGGGTACAAGCGAGGCGTGTGTTTTCGGGGCACCCAGCTGGGCACATTGATTCGCGAATCGTCGTTTCTGCGTGACGGTACGGCTTGACTACGCTCTGGCATCGTAGTAAGAACTGGCTGTTGAAAGAGAAAGAAATGGTTTATGTTTGCTCAACCCTGCTTGATTATAGACTAGGTGCTTACATAGAAGATTGGATAAGAACAAAATACGGCTATTAAAAGTAACAAATTAAGGATACACCTTTAGCGCTGCTTCTTGCAAACAAGAAAACCCACAAGCCAGAAAGCCTTGCATAATCCTTGGAGTCTTTTTCTTTCCTCCTGACGGGTAAGTCTTGCGGAGTACAATTGAGTACTCAGGGTTTGTTCTACCCTGTTGCAGGTGACAGGTGCTGAGAAGCTGACACTTGTGTGTGGAAACCTCCTGGTGGGCTCAGCGAGGATTTCCTTTGCGATGCGGAGTAGAGTTATTTATTGAAACTCTCACCAAAAATTTTACAAGAAAAATACTATTAATCTGTTATCATTTCATGCATTTTAAACGTTCTTCATGTAAATGTCAACTTGTCATTAAATGGTTTCATTTTCGCTGAACTCTGATAATGTTTCTATTCCGCTGTTATAATTACATAATGAATTACTCTGATGTTGTACTAAAAATGGACGTAAGAAATGGTAAGGATGTTGTAAGCTTTACTCTCTCATTTGTGATCCTGATGTAAAAACGTGGATCTTCGAGTTCTCCCTTGCGGTGTGCTCGACAGAATCGCGTAATTTAGTGTTCTCCCTTGGTACTTAGTGTCTAATGGAAGACGAGTACTCTTGGGAGGGCATTAGATTAGGTGGTTCTGCCACAGGAGGCCACCGTGTTTGCTGCTCCACCGCGTATGCGTCCTCTCCCGGGGGGCTGCGGCATTGGCCGGAAGCTCATCACGCGCGGCATCATCGGTCCCCGTAGGGCGTCGTCGGCGGTGATGGCACCATGAGAAAGCAGGTCCTAAGCTCTTTTTTTTAATTGGAGTCTGGACGAGTGAATGGATGAGGGAGGCCGGCTGTCCATTCACGACTCACGAGCAGCAGATTTTTTTTATCCAAACGGGTTTCACAGCTGCTGCTAGTCTGTTGTCTACGTAGGTGTAAAATTGCATGTTTTACCGGACACGTACTTGTTCCTACTTGCCTGCTTTCCCGGAGGGAGTACGAGACAAGTGCACCCGTCACATATGCTCTGCCTTCGCCACTGCAGATAGGAACGGACCAGACCAGGAGGAGGCGTTGGAGGTGGTGCGTGGATGCTGCCGCCTGCTCTGCTCGACTGCTCCTCTGCTCCGCTACGGGATCTGTCCGCCCCTGCCACGCTGCCTCCCCCATGTTTGGGCGTGTTTAGGCCTTGTTTAGATTCCAAAATTGGAATCCAAACTTTGCATAGTAAGCGTCATGTCACACTGTAGCGATTTTGTTTTTATTTGATAATAATTGTCCAAACATTGATTAATTAGGCTTAAAATGTTCGTCTCGCAAAGTACAATAAAACTGTGCAATTAGTTTTTAATTTTATCTACATTTAGTACTCCATACATATGTCGGTATTTTGATGTGATTGGAATCTTCTTTTTGCATAGTGGAATTTGGGGATGAAATTTGGGATCTAAACAAGGCCTTAGATGCCCAGAATCGGCGGCGGCTGATTCACTGTGCAGCACTGTGCTGCACTGTAGCATTTTGTTTTTATTTGATAAAAATTGTCCAAACATTGACTAATTAGGCTCAAAATGTTCGTCTCGCAAAATACAACAAAACTGTGCAATTAGTTTTTAATTTCATCTATATTTAGTACTCCATACATGTGCCGGCATTTTGATGTGATGGGGAATCTTCTTTTTGCATAGTGCAATTTGGGGAAATATTTGGGATTGTTTCGTTTCGTCGGCGGTGCTGCCGATGGATGGACGCACAGCGGCAGCCGGCAGCGGCGCGTCGGGGAGCGAGACCATACAGATGTGTACTACTGAGTACTAACGTACAGCCGTTAAGAAATCTACCTGTCCATATATCATTGTTTGATTGACTCCCATGTGAGTTGTGTATTTATTTGGGACACAGCCAGTATTTAATAATATTGTTAAATAAAGCTGTGATAGATGGAGAATCTAGAAATTACAGGTTACAAATTAATTGAAAAATGACCTATGATATAGTTAGATTTCACGATGATCTGCCATTGATTTCAAACCAAAATAGCATATCTACTAATATATACACCAATAATAATAGTAAATTCAAATAATAAAATAAAATAAGATAGTAATCCCATTTTCACACGAGTTGGAAAGCAACATATATATACCTAAATAAAAGAGTCAGTGCAAACCAAGCACAGTTATCAAAGGCAAAATCCAAATATAAAAACGAATAAAAAATTGGACAATAGATCTCCGAGCAGATTAAGAAGGAAACAATTAAATAGAGAGTCTATACAAACTATACTCAATATAAATAGCTAAAGATAAAGTTAAAGCTGAAAAATAAAAGAAACAATGTTCTAGGCGCCAATGGGTGTCGACGACTACTTGAGCCAGCAATGGCTTCGGTAAAACAAGAGCAGTGCATTTTCTGATGAATTTAGCAATGGTTTAGTGCGAAAAAAAGGACATATGTGGATCCACAAGAAAAAGGTACGACAAAATATAAGCTTGCTACAAGAGCAACCAACGGTGATCAGCTTTTCCCATGGGAAATTGTTCACTAGCTGGAACCAACATGGTCATCGATCGCATTGGTCCTTATTGGTGGGCGGACTATTAGCAGCACACTGCCCGTGCATAGTGATGATTCTACAATGTGTTTGGAAAGGGGATCTAAGACCACCCACACTGGGTACTGGAAACGCGACCGGTATCGCATTTACCGTTTCAAAAACGCTGCAGCGGCGACCTGGAAACGGGCCTGAACGACCGCGCGACCACCATTTCTGACGACATGCAGGGCGTACGCTACAGAGCGTGGGGGCCGCGGGCAGGGGCTGCCGCGCACGGGAAAGCCAGAGCATCACGCGGAAGAGTGGAGGGAGAGAGGAAAAGTGGTGGGCCCCGCTATTTCAACTTGCAAAAAATGTTATAACTCACAAACCAATTAGCCAAATTAAATTTCGATTGCACTATTAAATTCATTTCAATAAATCTTTCAAAACTAGATCCCACATGGATATATTTAGATAAAGTAACAAGTGGGCCCCACAGTGGATGGAGGATGATATAGAGGATGGATGAGTGCGGGGAAACTATATATTTTGTGATGACTAAGATGGAATATTCCTTTTAGAGGATGAATATAGAGGTTCATGAGTGCGGGTAGTCTAAGCGCCAATTGATGTTGGCGGCCACATGAGTCAACATGACTTTTACTAAACATTTGCAGTGTACTTCGTGATGAATTTTAGCCATAATTTTAGGGCAAGAAAGAAGACTACGGATGTAGAAGAGAAGGTATGATATAAAAATAAAAATTTACAAGAGGGGCCAAGGAACTAAGTATTTCTGAGGAATGTTGCTGTGATGGTCAAATCATCTAAAAACTCTTTTTTGGTTGGGACCCTGTAGCCTGCGATGACTTCCGTGATTGTCACGATGAAGGTGTCGCTGTAGACGTCGGTTTCACTTGTAGGTCAATTTGTGCCATTATTTGCAAGGAAAATTGGGTGCTCCTGGTCACTCCCCACGAGGAAAGTAACTCTTGGGCATCGATTTTCATGGTCGATGGTCACATAAAGAAAATTAGGCATGCATGATAAATCAAGGGTGGGAGATGATGAATCTCCAACTTATGTTGTATCGGCTAATGTTCTTTAATCATTTCAGATGTGTTTTGAATTGGTTACGGAATGTTGGATCTTACGGTGTGAGATGTCCAATGTTTTGTGGATGATAGTTGCATGTAGTGTAATAACTACACTTTAGTATCGGTGTTCAACAATGCTATATTCTACGTCTGGCAAAGGCAATAGGAAAAAAGGTATAGAAAAATCTAAATAGAATATTGGTTCGTTTTATTTTAGATTTTGTTATATGTAATTTGGGAATGTTGGGTTTTAATACAGTTCCTCCTTCATTTTCGATGAAAAAAAAGAGGCATCGTGAAGCTTCTCCGCTACCCTAACAAGAGTAAAAAAACCTTTGCAAGCCTTCTAGCGCAAGAGTATAAATCTCCCAGAGTTTGTAAAAAGTTTGGTGACTCGCGATGTTGTCGAGTCTCTGGTTTCAATAACAAGGCCGTAGGGCCAGCTTTGAGTTTTAAAAAAAGAAACCTTTTTATTTCCTTTATCGATTTCCTCTTATTTCTTTGTCAATAAAATAGGTAGCAAAATCTAGTGTCGGTTTGCTAAAAAAAAGACTCCATCTGTCCGTCCCTGTCGAACTGGATTAGTCACCGAGCAAGCCACCTGTCCGTGGCATGCATGCGCGACTGCCGACTGGTGTACGAGACGCAGGCCTGGTTTAGATCGAAAGTTTTTTCAACCCAATAAATAGTATTATTTTTGTCTTATTTGACAAATATTGTCCAATTGTGGATCAACTAGGCTCAAAAGATTCATCTCATGATTTCCAACTAAACTGTGTAATTAGTTATTTATTTTACCTACATTTAATACTCTATGCAAGCGGCTAAAAACTGATATAAGAGAGAGTAAATAAACTTGGAATTTTGAGGGAACTAAACAAGGCCGCAGTGTGCTCCGGAACGAGGAGGCGGCGTTGGGGGCTGGTGCGCCACTGCCACGGGACCGATGGCAGCTGCTGTTCCGAGTTCTGACCCGGGATCAGTACGTGCCCACCCACGGCAGCCGGTTGCCGAGCGGACCGATGCACTGCGGCAGCCGGCGGCAGCGCTAGCCACCACCGCCACGCCGCATCGCGTCGCCACGCGCCGGCCGACGGCAGAGGACCACCTGTGCGTGCGCGCGTCGGCTCATGCCGCAAGGTGACACAGGGGAGGGACAAAATTCCGTGAAAAAACGTTATTGGGCTGCACCCCTATTCATCTCACAATCTATATGTATTGGAATAGATGGTAGATAAAAATTAATTTAAATTGATATTTTAATCTACTTCAATATGCATTGGGGGTGACCTGTACCTGTACCTGTACGTGCGCGCGTGTCCTCGTCTCCACGTGCCGCGCCACGGATCACGGATGGGCAGTGAATGGCCTGCCGGGCGCGGCGCGGGCACCGGACGCGTCGTCCATGGACGCACGGCACACACGGCACACGGGTGCCTCGCCATCGCCAGTTCCTTCCTTTGCTGCGACAGGGCCTCCCGGCTCCCACGCTCTATTGGTGGAAACGCACCACACGTGAGACGTCCACACCCACACCTGCTCACCCCCAAGTGTTTTTGGGTGGCGAGTCTGCAGAGTCATCCTACCTGCTCCTGTCCGTCCCAAAATATCTTGTTTTTTTCGATAAGCAACTTTAACAAAAAAAATATATTAAAAGTATTAATATTTATGATATATAATTGATATTATTAAAAATTAAATCTAGTTTTTTAATAAATTTATTTAGAGATATAAATATTATATATATTTTTTATAAATTAAGTTAAACTTGTAAAAACTAAAAACGATAAATAATCTGAAAGGGAGGGAGTACGGTCCTACCGCACCTCATCTCTGGAGCATACGAGTCGACGCAAACGATCGACGGGACTGATGGATTGATCATGGGAGCAGGGCACATGAAAGCGCCGCGCCGGCGGTGGTGAGACTACTGCACTCATAGATCTCTATATTCATTCTAGTCGGCAAGATTCTCTTCTCTATATTCAATTCTCTCGTATTCATCCATCCTCTATCTACTCTATCCACTGTGGGACCCACTTGTTATTTTATCTAAATATATCCATGTGTGATCTAGTTTTGAAGAATTTATTTAGACGAATTTAATGGTGAAATCAAAATTTAATTTGGATTTTTGGTTTGTGAGTTATAACATTTTTTTCTTTGTTTAGCCAGTGGGGCCCGTCACTATAGAGTATAGAGTAAGCACAATACTACTCTAAATATAGAATGAGAGAAAGAATAGAGTATCGTTTTAGAGTATCCAGTGTAGCAGTTTTTACTCTATATTCATACTCTAAAACTTTAGACTTTAGAGTATCCACACCGGCTAGTCTGATGCATGGCATGGCAGGGGCCCGGGATATGGGCAGGCACTACCCAACGATGTGATGTGCCCTGGGTCAGGCAGTCAGGCCCCAGGCCAGGCTCACACGTCGTAGTAGTACGCCGCATGCACCGTGCAAATTAAATTAAGGACAGCATCGATGCGGTACGACGCACGTTCGACGCTGCTCATCTCACATGGGCGAAACAGGGAGCTCGCCAAGCCTCCACCTGTGGTGCTTCCGCGCAATTCGTAGAAATACACTTCAACTTAATACTCTGTCCGTCCTTAAAAAAAAGAGTTATTATAGTAATTATGTTCGTCAAACTTTCTCAATTTTAACTAGATTTATAGAAAATACGTGCAGCATTTATGTCTTCAAATAAATTTATTATAAAAGTATATTCAATAATCTACCTAATGATACTAATTATATACCATAAATAGTAATATTTTGTTAAATATATCTGGTCAAAGTTAAAAGTTGATGACTTTTCTAAAAACGAGAATGACTCTTTTTTTAAGGACAGAGGGGTATCTCTAAAAAAAACAGATCACTCGAGTTTTTGTTAGTTTTCATTAACTTTTCTGAGACTTTCTATATAATCTTTTTTTTTTGACCGTGTTGTTACATATAGCCTTTTTTTAGATACAAGGTGCATAGTTTTATATGAAGGTGTTCCGGTCACCTCTTTGTCAAAGCTTTTAAAAACAATTTCCCCCTTATTAAACTTTACACGCCACTTTCCCTAAACAAATTTCTAGTTATACTTCGACCATTTTCTAAAGAAACAACATAATTTTTTTAATCTTCATTCCCAATTTTTTAATGTTAAGTTTTCTAAAGATACTTTGCTTGTGAAAGTTTTTTTTTGTTTGTATAACTAGATCTTTAAGTGAAAGTTTTCCGAACCCACTTTTTTTGCCGGGTCTTTCTATTAATTACACTTGGTGTGAATTTTTATTATTTATTCCAACTTATTAGCTTATTAATTGGCTAATGAAACGGGTCTCCACACTATTTTTGAAAGGCCTAGCTACAAATAACCATATTAATTGAAGGGAATAAATTTGAAGTGCTAATACACATCTTTATAAAGTTATCCATCACTTTCATTACAAAAAAATTATCCCCCCATACACATACATTTTATGCTATTACAAACTCATGCAGTTATTCAGAAAAACACACAACAATGTAAAAAGATAAACATAAAGGCAACCACATGTGTATTCAAATGATATATTGCTACCCTTATCCAAAAAAAACGTATCGTTTGAGGATTTTTATGACAGACTAAGAAAGATGTGAAATGACTATGGATGCCCATACTAAGAGCAAGTATTACAGTTGGCGGCAAGCCGGCTGAATCCTAGCTGGCGCAGAGGGTAGAAGAGAGAGAGTGTGGAGCAGGCGTTTTGCCAAATGCCGGCCTGAAGCGGGCGGTATGTGCCCAGCTGCACTCCCATTGGCTGCTATCCTGCTGGGCTCGCTCTTCATTGCTCGCATGCGCTGCTCCAAAGCTACTGCTGCTCCCTGCCGCATTAAATGCCAGCCACGGTGGAGTTTATTTCGCCGGCTAGCGAGCTGCATCATTGCCCTTGCTCTAACTAGTGGTTAGTATTCTAATTTTCGAGGGTTGCAAAGCCTAACAGTTGGATAAGAGAGGTGTTGATTTAATGCACGTGACCATGGGCCCCACTAACGGTCCAAATCTAGAATGATGTATTGTATGGGTGAGTTCTAAAATATCAAGTTTTTTGGGTATAGAGATACTATATGATAAAAATACAAACATATTTCAATACAAGAATTTAAGAAAATAAAAATATAGTAAGCTAACAAAAAACCTTAATAATATATCGATATTGCAGAAAAATACAAACATTGGTGTTTATGAGTTGCATAAAAATACAAATATTCGTGTTTGCGAGTCTACCTAGTCAATATTATTATTTCCTAACTAAGGAAATGAAGGGGGATGACCGACAAGGCGACAAGGGCTGGATCAGCCACTGAGCTCTGGGGCAGGGCCTCGTGTGGGCATGCGGCG
The DNA here is from genome assembly GCA_022457205.1 of Saccharum spontaneum. Taxonomy (NCBI): domain Eukaryota; kingdom Viridiplantae; phylum Streptophyta; class Magnoliopsida; order Poales; family Poaceae; genus Saccharum; species Saccharum spontaneum. The sequence goes on from CM039598.1 coordinate 57,921,045, forward strand.
GCTGACTCTGCCTGGTTTCTATCCCACATCTCATTAGCCCTCCCTGGTGGCCTCAGTCTAGAGGACCGAAACTTGTTTAGTCGCTTGGGTTTCAGATCGCGATCATCCAATGATGTCTTACCAACAGCGGCAGCAGCCGGTTAAAAAAAACAGCGGCAGCAGCTGGCAGGGGCAACAGGCCCCTCATCGTGGACCAATAAAAGGAAATGGCCCAATAAAACATGTAATGGGCCATAGAAGAGAAGATAATGTGCTACACACTCAGCTCAGCGACCGCACTGACCAAAGTTTGTGTTTTTTTTTTACTTGCAACAACCAGTTCTTAACGCTCCTAAAATATACAAGGGATAAAAACTTTGTTAGTCAAATAATGTTATAATTTCTATCTCTACACCTAAAAATACTCTAAAGTAATTATCTGTCCGGTGATACGAACTCCTTCCGCGTCCAATAGGATGTCACCGTCTTTGATACGGAGTCCCGATCTTCGTGTGGCGGGCGCGTAGGCGCAGTACGTACAACGCTCCACCTCGAATGCATTGAGCCGTCGTCGGCCGTTTGCTCGTGCCAAGAAGATTCCCAACACGGACACTCATGAGCCATAGCGCTCCGTGAGGCCCCATTCCTGCCATTTGGGCCCGAGGCCATGCCACGCACGTGGACGAGAAGGAAGCTGCTGCCAAAGAGTTGCAAGGAGTTTCTGAAGCTTCACTACTTAACAAACGGCCTTGACCAATGAGACAACGACCAAGACATGCATGCATGAGAAAGGAGTAGGTGTGTGGCCAGCTGATGACTGCCTATATATAAAAAAACATCTGGGCATCACTAAGGCCGACACACAAAACACAACTTGCCCTTTGTCTTAGCGAGCTACAGTAGTAACCATGAGGGTGCACGAAAACTAGCTAAGCTAGCTAGGAACCCAAATGGAGGACTATGATCTCCTGTTTTCTGTGCTCTACTCTGCTGGTGTCCTACAAAATTCCTCAGTTTTCTTTGATTTTACATCTGATCATTTACCCGGTGCAACGCACAGCATTACTCTAGTAAAAAAGAAAAATATTAACAGTCACCACATCAAAGATGTCATATTATAATTTTTTTTAGAAAGACGCCACCATGGCGCAGCCTCTCGGAGGCAGGTGCGGTGCGGGGGTTCGAACCCTCGCCAGCTGCTTCCCACTGATGGGAGCTAGCCACTAGGCCAACATCTCTTGTTTCTATACCTAATAATAAAGAGGTAAAATTTTAGGCTCTTTTTTTCGTTCATCCATTTGTTTGGTTCATCTCCTTTAGCTACCGGACGATGAAGAGTTTTTTCTATCTAGACTCATATATATAACCCGTGCTCATACGAGTTAGAATAGCTCTTGTCTAGCGTGAGGCAAAGTCCGATTCCAAAACATAATAAAAAGGGAAACATTATTTGTGAACGTGTTTTATATAAGGTAATAATGTGGATGAGTAGGAATCCTAATCAAATAGGTCTCTATTTTTGACTAACCTAAATAGGAATCATATCTGTAATTTATTATCTATATACCTAATAATAAAAAGGGGAAATTTCTGACCATTTTTTTGATCCATCGCCCCTCACAAACTCAGAAAGTGCAAATTGTTTATTCTTCTATCTACAACCGTTCTATTTTATAGACAGTTACGAACCCTAATCCAACTATATCTCTCTTATCCTAAATAAGTTGAATAGGAATCATAACCCATATAAAAGAGATACAAATAGATTTAGTTTTCAAATTTTGGTCTTTTTATTTTTTTCAGTTTTTGTAAGACGATCATTTTTACCTTTTTTTTTGGTCGTGAGGACTTCAGGAACGGAGAGATAAGTCCTCTCGTCGGCCACAAAATTTTCCATCATTTTCGTGTTTGGATGTCTTTTTCCAATTTCGTTTTTTTCCAGTTCCAGTTTAATTCAGTTGCGTCTGATTTCTTTCCCTTTTTTTTTCTCCGGTTCCAGTTAGATTCACTTAAGTTTTCTTTACTTTTTTTCACGTTTCCTGGTTTCCGATTCTATTTTGGATTTATTTTTTTCTCAATGGCTTCGGTGATTTTAGAATTGTTTTTTGTTTTTAAATTTTTTTGTACAATGGCAAGTTTCATTTTCCTATTGTACTTTCATGTTTTCTTTTTTATATTTCTTTGTAACAATATTAAAGACTTGGATTCCAAGACACAACAAACGACGGTACAAAATTCAATTTAAAGACGAAGTCCATAAATCATCCACCTAACGACACAACATGTTTCGTTGCAACACAGAAGCGTCCATGTCACCGCACAACATATTCTGTTGCAATGCACGAGTAGGCTTTTTATTATAAGAAGATAAATATAAATACAATATTACGGCTCTTCTAAACAGTGACTTTTATTTATAAAAAAAAACAAATATTTTTATTACTAAGTTATTGGTTTTAATTAGGAATAAATTACTATTATAATATGAATTGGCTGATGATCTGACTTATCAAACTGTAAACTTAAATCTTAAACACCTTGTCATCCAATCTATCTAATAAAATTAAAGATTTCTCTAAGCTATCTGCACATGTCAATGTAAATATCTAAGTTGTCCGCATATAATAGTGCAACTCTCGATAAGGCTGACTTATGAAAATCGAGACATGATTAATCCTTCCGACTTTAATAAGATATTAAAATTATAATTTTTTATGGATCCTCAAAAGAACTCACATAACTTGATATCTAACTCTAGCAAAAAAATAAATAGATTGAGCCCGTTCGTTTCTGAGCCCGTTTCCATTAATGAGTATGTTCGTTTGTGATTGCCACAGCAATCACTCACAATATCAAAAGTAGCACCAAAACAAATTAAGCTATCGCGGCCGTTGAAGTTATGCAGCAAGCTGAAGCAAACAAATCAAACATATGATAGTTTTCTTTCTCTCGTTGCAACGCACGGGCATATTTACTAGTGATTGCTTATATGTTAAATTTCTCTAGAGAGCGGTGCACTTTGTACTATATTTGAAACCCTAAAAGATGTTCATGATCTTTGTTACAGGTGGTACAAACAAGGAGTTTTTTCAAATTAATCCTTGTTGCTCTATGTATTGGGTTTAAAACCCCAATAGATGTCCATTATCTTTTTTACACGTGGTACAAACAAGGGGGAGATTCAAATCAATCCTTGTTGATGATAGGATGTGCAGCCATTTGCTGGATAATATGACTTACAAGGAATGAAGTTGTTTTTAACAAGTGTCGACCTAAATTTTTTTTATAGGTTATATTTAGAGAAACGTACTGGCTATGCTAATAGACACAATTTTAGTGGGGTGAAGCCAATAAAGAACACATTCTCCAAGTTTGTTAAGTGCTAGAGACGATGAAACTGGTTTTTTTTTTTACTTTGGATGGCCCAATAATGTTAGAATTGACATTTGAGTGGCATATTTGTGTGGTTATAAACTTTTTTTTTGTAATAAGTGGTATGATCTTGTTGACAAGGGATGAAGCTGGATCTATTTCCATTATCTAAAATAAAAAAAATATTTCATAATATATTAATAACACTAATTTGATTTCAAAAATATATATATTTTTTATAAATTTGATGAAACATTGCATATATAGTTTGACTTAAATAAATTTAAATCTCATATAGTGGAGGAGCAAGAGAGTAAAAACTAAAAACAGTGTAGGATGCACGCATGGTTGGGGGCGTTCCCTATTCCCATAGTCCTGACAAACAACCAAGGTTTTTCTTCCTAGACGAAAGGCCACGGAGGCAGCCGATCCATTGGTTTTTCATTTATTTACTTGATTGATTATTTACATATCTGATTATAGAGGGAAGCTGAAGCCACAACGTCAATTCCCAAGGCACACCGGGATGATCATGCGTTGAGCACGGTGCCGCAACCACCACTACCACAGCCTCCACCGCCGCAGCCAGAGCCGCAGCCGCCGGACACGGAGGTCTGGCCCTCGCCGGCGCCGGCCTTGGTACTCGCGTTGAATATGGTGCCGCAGCCACCCCCACTGCTGCAACCGCCACCACAGCCAGAGCCACAGCCTCCGGACTTGGCGTGCCTGCCGTTAGAGCCTTCGGCGACCATGCTGCCACTGCCACAGCCTCCACCGCCACAGCCAGAGCCGCAGCTGCCGCCGGACCTGGACTGGCCTTGGTCGGCCGCAGTGCTGGAGCTGAACAGGGTGCCGCAGCCTCCTCCACAACCGCTACCGCAGCCGGAGCCGCAGCCACCAGACTTGGCGTGGTTGGTCTTCGAGCCTTCGATGGCCATGCCGCTGCCACAGCCACCGCCGCCGCCGCACCCAGAGTCACAGCCGCCTGACTTGGTGGTGTTGGTCTTGGAGCCCTCGATGACCATGCCGCTGCCGCAGCCACCACCACAACCGGAGCCACAGCCAGCTGAATCGGCCTGCTGGCCCTCAACAACCATAGCGTTGGAGTTCAACAGGGTGCCACAGACACCATCGCCACAACCACCACCCCCACAACCGGAGCCACAGCCGTCGGACTTGGCGGTGTTGGTCTTGCCACCACCACAGCCGGAACCACAGCCACCACAGCAGCCTCCAGACCTGGACTGGGCGGCTGGCCATCGCTGGCCTTCAGCATGGTCCCACAGCCTCCCCCGCCACCGCCACCACCACCACACCCAGAACCACAGCCTCCGGACTTGGCATTGTCGGCCCTGGAGTCCTCAGCCACCATGGGTCCACAGCTTCTACCGCAGCCGCCTCCACAGTCAGCAGCAGACTCAGCGTGGCCATTCTCACCCCTTGCAACGACTGTGCGAGCAGCACCAGAGCTAGCATGTTCAGCCTTGCTAGCTGCCATGACTTCGTCACCACTGAATGCCGTGCTGCAAGTGCCACATTGTGCAGGAGCCGTTGCCACGCTCCCTGCTCCGACGGTCTGTGTCTCTAGCACCGTGCTAATGTCGGATCCAAACACTGCATCCTTCTGAACCACGGCACCACCGATAAGTTTTACACTGTCCTTGTCACCAGCGTCCATGAACAGGACCGATGTCATGATCCATGGAAGTAGGAACCAATTCTCATTCACCTATAAGAACGACGAGCATGATTATGTTAGCGCAAAAAATGTTAAGAAAAGAAAGGAAAAGAAAATCCAGGTTTCAAATGATAAGACAAAATAGAAGCAGTGTACCATGATAAGCTGAGATTCAGTGTCTAGCAAGGCAACAGCTTTGCCATATATATGGATGTTCAGCACAGAACTTTACAGCAGTTACAGCTGAAACATGAAAAGCAATAATTGTTGGCTCCAGCACAATAGCAGTGATTACCTGTTCTGGCATAGTGATTGGATTTCCGATAAAATGTTTCCCCTAGACCGTATCCCTTTATCTGGAACTGAGGGAGAAGAGTGAACTGAGCTTGAGTTATGCTTACCAGTTGATTGATATATCCCTGTTGGGTGGCAGTGATATCACACTTATCATTGATGGTTTACTGCTTGAACCGTTAGTGATAGGTGACTTCACCATTGGGTGAATATCTTCCTCAGAATTTTCTAGATCCTGGTCCTATGAACCGGCATGAAAAGCAATAATTGTTGGCTCCAGCACAATAGCAGTGATTACCTGTTCTGGCATAGTGATTGGATTTCCGATAAAATGTTTCCCCTAGACCGTATCCCTTTATCTGGAACTGAGGGAGAAGGAAGGAAAGTGAAGTTAGAAGAAAAGAGAGCAGCATGAATGAGAAACTAGAGCAAGCACCTTCATCTTGAAAGCCGTTTATCCGAAGTGTGGGATGATTTGGATGCATTTCAGCATCATGCTTCAGATAACTCCTTAATTCGTCCCCCGCTTCCTTGCTACCGCATACACAATCGAAGTAAAAGGTGGCATCCTCGAGCGACACCAGATTCCTAAGGCCCAGGTCGAACCCACCATTGCTTCCAGCGATTTCTCTCGTCACAGCCGTCACAAGGAAATTGAAACTAAGGCTTGTGAGCCTAGGCATAGCTCCTGGCAGGAAAACAACTGGTCCACCAAATCCAGTCAACTTGCACCCTACAAGGCATGGGAACGAACAAGCACCTATGGTGTATCTTCCAGGGATTCCGAGGTTATTATTATTCCGGCCCACGGTTAGTTTAAGAAAGCGGAGTGCAGGTAATCTCCCAAGGATTTCAAGGTCCTTGTGCATAAACTCATCAATGTAAATCCATAGGAATGAGAGGTCCGAAAGAAGAGATGGATTCATCCAAGCTGGCAACTTGGAGAACCAGCATCCCTGCAGTTCCAGTCTACGGAGACTTGGAGGGGCCACCCAAGCATCCAAGTTGCATCCAGCAAGTGAAGCAATGTCTAAACTCTGAATCTTTTGCAGCTTGTTTAGGGACTCCACCAGAGATTTCTCCAGGCTTTGGTTCCATTGAGTTTCGAACCTAATACTCAACACCCTCAGCTTCACTAGATGGCCCAGCTCTTCTATGTCTCTGGAGCTGTGGATTCTAAACAGTGACAACTCTTCAAGGGAAGTGAGGCTCCCAATCATGTTCGGCGCTCCTTTATACCAGATATTAATGCTTAAGCATGTCAAATTTCTCAGTTGAACAATAGTTGCAGGCAAAGTACAAATTCCCCTGTCAGCTTCGTCAGATTGTATGCGCAGTGGCCAATACTTCTTCTCCTCCACCTTCATATCTTTTTCCTCCTCCACCTTCATCTCTTTTTCCACTTTTACTTCTCCTCCTCCTTCCACTCTTACCAACCTTTGCCTATTGTTCACATATACTTTCAACTGAGCATCCCCAACCCCCATGCTAGAACTTCCCCTGCCTATGCACAATGTTTGTAGAAATTGCAGATTTCCTATTTCTTCGTGAAGCTTCGACATGCAAGAGTCACTTAGCCCTAGGAATCTTAAGTGAAACAAAATTCCAATATAACTAAGACTGCAATCTTTTGAGATACGACAACATTCCAAATCAAGAACACGTAACACTCTGAAGCCATGGAGAGTCAGAAATAGATTTATACCGGATGGAAACACAATAACTGACCTCACTTGTTGCATGCTCATAGTAACCTGATGCTTATCATGATCTACCTTGTTGTTTCCAAGAGACAACCTTCGAACCTTTTTTGATGGAGATGTGTGATACACATCGTCTAATATAGTAACAAAATTCTCTTCACTTGATAATGAGCGGAGAAGATCAAGAATCATATCATGCACACGGCACGATTCTATTGTGCCATTGTACTTGTCATACACTGGTTGGATCAAACTTTTGTTTACAAGCTCATTGAAGTAACTCTCTCCATGTTGGAATGGGCTTTGTTTTCCGCATTGGATAAAACCTTCTGCTATCCACATCCATATAAGCCGATTTTTGCCAATTATAGAATCTTCTTGGAACACACTCAAGTATAATAAGCAACCTTTTAGGTAGGATGGCAGATAATAGTAGCTAAGAAGCAAAATCTTTCTCATATTCTCCACATCTTGACTATTCTCCATTCCCGTACCAATATTGTTGTGCACTTCATACCACTCCATTTTGTTCCTTCCTTTATTAGCCAACAAACTAGCCATTGTAATGATAGCTAAGGGTATGCCAGCACACTTTTTTAGTATCCTATCTGATACTTTGACAAGCTCCTCGTCAGGACTATTTTTGTCCTCATTGCCAAATATTCTTCCATACAATAATATTCTGGAGTTTTCAAGGGAGAGGGGCCTTAGCTTGTAAGAACCTCCAATATGTTCTGCAACATTGAGAATACGGGTAGTAGTGATAATTTTGCATCCTCTATTATTTTCAGGCAAAGCACACCTAATCATTTTCCAAACCGAGATATCCCATATATCATCAATGACAATGAAGTACCTGCATACATACGCCAAGTTATCCAAGAAGGAAAAAAGCATTATATATAATTGATATGTAGAGTGATGAATTCATACCTCTGGGTTTGAAGGGATTTTCTAAGCTTGTCGATGACAACATTAATATTAGTACTATTATTATCATCAGTAAGTTGATTGAGCATGTCCATTAACAAATTCTTGATGTCAGGATTTTGAGACACTGAAACAAAAGCTGAGCAATCGAATTGTGATCTAAGCTTTTCATACACAACATTAGCCAGAGTAGTCTTTCCTAGGCCCCCAAATCCGACTATAGAAACTACCTTGTCTTGTTGCTTGGACACCTCATTGACATCTATCAAAACCTTGATAACATCATCTCTTGCCTCATCAATGCCAACAAGGTTTGTTGCCTTCTCGTACCGAGCAAATAAACGGGGATCAATTGTAGCAAGCTTCTCAACATCATTGCTGATTTTGTACCGATCACGCCGCTTGGACACTTCTTCAACACGGCTCTTGATGTCCCTTATTTCGGTAGCAATCTTACGGCGAATCTTTGCCTTTCTAAATAAACCCACACTCCTATCAATGAACTTCTTGATGCCATGCGGCTCAACAGCTAGCTCATTGCCCTTGGCACACACCATGTATGTGTCAATACTGTCCTCGATATCATACGACAACTCCCGCAAATCCCTGGCCCAAATCTTGTCCTGAATGTCAACCTGGTCTGCCGTTGTACTAGAGACCTTCTCAAGGGCACCATGCATGCTCTCAAGCTCAGATTTGAGGAACATGATCTCACCCTTCACCCTTTTTTGCAGATTGTACTCGCCAACTAGCAGATCACCAAGCTTGGTGATGACGCTGGGCAGGGCCCCAGTTACAACCTCCATGGACCTGTCTTGGACGAGCCAAAGGAGTCAGATTGCCGTGTGTCACTATCACAAAAACTATTTTAGGAGACAGTCCCTCATACTAACAGAGGCGAGCACATCAAGAAAGCACCTCTGTAAATGGCCAGGTGACCTCTAGGCAAGTGCCCGCCTCTAAAAAATCATTTACAAAGGCAGACATCCTAAGGCGGAGGCCCCTGAATCATCGGTTAACAGAGGTGGTCTTAAGTTGCCAGTCTCTAAAAATCGATATTAACGCACTAAGCGTTCATCTCTAAAAAATATATTTTCAGAGGCGAACGTCCTAAGATGCCTGTCTCTCAAAATAGTTTCAACCAAAAGTAATTCGTAACATTTTCATATGAACTTGGATGAAGACATACTTTATATCAAAATTTGTAGTTCAGCTAAGAAATTTGACGTGCCTACAACTTTGTAGTTGAAAAGTTTTTTTTTTATTTGAAGTCGTTTAGAGTCCCAAATATGTGTTCTAAGTTCATATATGTTGAAGTTCAAAATTTAGAATTCCTAAACGACCTTGAATGTTCACATAGTTAATACCAAAGTTGTAGTGGTCGACCTGATCTATATGTTTTATGTGGATAAGTTTCTGATTTGAAGTTTTTTAGTGTCTCAAATATTTATTTTAAATTCACATATTTTAACATTTAATTTTTTGATTTTTTCAAACAATATCCGATGGAGCACATACTATGCCAAAGTTACAGTGCTTGACAAGATTTTAAACTTTATAGCTGAAACTTTCTTCATTTGAGTTCATTTAGTAGCTATAATATCCAATATAAGATTACGAAATGTTCGTATAAAAAGATAGCATCCTATATATAGTCACAAATGTATACGGTATTAGAGAGGCGTTATGGCTGAGAACTAGATCGTGAGTTTGATTCCTCGAAGACAAATCATTTATAGAGGCACTGTAGGGCTTCTTTGGAAGATAGGATACCCAAAACATAGAAATACAGTCACTTGCAATCTTACACAAATTCAAAACACGGGAAATTCTCTGATAGAGCATCTGGATATGCCACAGGAAAAATACATAAACTAAGAGAGAGAGAGACACAAAGAAAAGTTTCTAAGAGGTTGGACCTCATGTAAGATTTTCTCTAAAATTCCTATAGATTGAGCCTTTCCATAGAAATTTTATAAGATCTCAGTATGATCAATCCTTTGTTCCAAAGGGTCATACAGAAAAAAATTCTATAGATTTACAATCTTGCAAAATTCCTCTGTGAATCCTTTGTTTAAAGGGGGCGTAGTAGTGTGTGGATTAGTGCTCTGCTCGTGTGCGATCTGAGAACTGCAAGTGAAGAGTGGTGAGACTGAGACCTTGATTTGGGTTTCTGCCGCCACACTCTGTTCACTTGAGGGCTCTGGCTCTAGACAAAATTGGTATTGGGACTGGGGGTGCGCACAAAAGAATGAGAGCGTGCAGTGTAGAACTGACCGGTCAGGTCACTGTGTTGGTCCTTGAATCGCACCGCCAGTCGATCTCGTCGCCGGATCCGGCCGCCGGCCACTTGTCGCCGGTTGAGGGAGAGCCAACTTCAATTCCGCCACTCCTTGGTGCCTCGGACAACCGTTCACTTGGAGTACGACGAAGCCTAGACCAGTTGGGATGGGACGAGACTGGTCTATGGTGGATTAGGTGAAGTATGCTTCTTGGAGTCTTCGTATTGGGTTCGCGGCGCGTCTTTTATCTGTCCGTGAGAGACTAGGAGCTGGAGCTCACAGTTTAACGACGCTAACTCTACGCGGTGTGCAGCTGTCATATACTCCAACTAAATACCGTTTAAGAAAAACAATCATTTTTTGTTTAATTTCAATAAACTTTTGAGAGTTTTTAAATATTTCCACCAATTGTTGTTATACTTAATCGTTTTTTTTGTAAGAGAACAAAACTCCCATAATATTATATGAAGCTTTTTCTAGTCAAATATTTTGTAAAAGTTTCTAAAAACAATTTCTATAATTTTTCACCTTACTAAACTTTATATGCAAGTTTTCTAAACAAAATTTCCTGTAAAAGGTCCTTGAGAAAGAAAAAAGTTATTGGTCAATGATAGCCGTGGCCGTCATATGACAGCTCAGTATACTTGCCACCATGCCCCATGATCAGCCTTGACTTGAATCTTGGACATGATTTTCTTTTTTAAAAAACAACTAGAGCAGAGAGCTGTCTATCATATCTATATATTTATCTATACTACTAATATATTACCCGTGCAAATGCTACAGACCATATTAAAGACAAACTTAATTGATATTTATTCACAAAATAGAACAATTAAGCAAATGCATGAATTCATGTCCCTCGAGAGCTGGCCAAATTAATTGTTTAGGCATCTCATATCTCTTGGTTAAGCATGAATATTAGAGCTTTCGGCTGGATAAAAACTCTGCTTATACAACAAACAGATCATTGGTTCTTAAACCTATAATATCCTTTTTTTTAATATAAACTTAATGTGTTAACTGGACAGACTAGAGGGGGAAATCTTTTACTTTTGGAATCGTAAGTCGTATGGACGATCTAAGACCGAGGCTGCATAGAGCTCGCCGAAATAAATCGGTTTGACTACTAATATGTGACGTTTGGATATTTGATGAGTTCAAATCAAGCCCCAATAATTTTAGGCGCCCGTTGGGTTTCCATTAGGCTTCCAATGGTTATTCAACTCAGAAAAACACCGGTATTTCTTCCTTGCCGCTGCTCCGATCCTCATCACGACGCCGCCTCCTGTTGCTGAGTTTTTTTTTCTCCCCCAAACCCTTGTTCTTCTCACTGCCACCTGTTCCCGTATCCACGTCCGCCAACCACCATTGCCGCCACTAATCCACGCAAGTGACTGCCACCTGAATCGCGTGGGGCTGCTGCTGTTCAAGGTATTTGACGTGTTCCACTTCAAGCTGCTCCTAGGCGTGTTAGTTGAATTGAAAAGTGTGGTGCTGTGGGGCTGCTGCAGTTGAGGAGATCCACGTTTCAGCAAAGAGGAGAGAGGAAGGGAACCAGCAAAAGGATTAGAGGCAGGAGCAGTCCTTGGGGGTGCTTCCCAATCTGGGGGTTTCGTTCTCCTGTGTGGCTGTGTGTGTGGCTTTAGGAAATCTTACTGACTTCTTCTCAAATTGGAGATCTTCCCAGCGAGGGTAATGTTTAATTCGTCTGTAAATGCATAAATTGTCCATTGGGGTTGATAGGAGAATAGGACTCTCTCCAGATTAAGAGTGAATCAGGCTGATTTGTTTGGTGAATTTCTGGAAAACATAGGTGCAGAATTCAATGGTACACCAAAACAAAAGTTGTAGCCCACGTTTTTATCTTTCCAGCGGCGCTGGTTTCACTCGAATTGGATTAAAGGTTTCACTCTTTTTTTGACCTATTTAGACCTATAATCTGCCCTGGTCACTTGAATGAAAGTTGTAGAAATTTTTCTGTAGATTTACGGAATATACTTATTTGCTTTAGTTGGTTAAGCGAATTCATTACTACACAAATAATTTTGCGAGGCACCACCCTTTCATTAACCGAGGCAGGCGGACTGGGCGGCCGCCTCCGTTAATTAGTGGCAGGGCCACCGGCCAAGCGCCCGCCTCGGTTAATGATTAACGGGGGCGGGCAGCGTTAGGCATCCGCCTCCGTTAATGCTCGATTAACGGAGGCGGTCGCATTAGGCAACTGTCTCTATTAATCGACTAACTAAGGCAGTCATCGTTAGCCGTCTGCCTCGATTAATCGAGCATTAACCGAGGCGGACGCCTAAAGCCGCCGCCTCAGTTAATCAATTAACGCATGCAGTTGCTCTAAGGCGACCGCCTCCGTTAATGGGTGATTAATAGAGGCAGTCACCCTTATAGTGCCCGCCTCGGTTAATGAAAGGCTATAAATGCAGCGCCCAGCCGCCTCCCACCACTACTACAGATTGAGCTACCACTATCGCCACTTTCACTGCCGTATAAGACACAAGCGATGGTGTGATACTTCCACCGTTGGTTGGATCGATAGTGAGGCCTCGTAAGAAATGAAACCGTCAGTTGAAACTTCGACCACCGACGGGTTAACGATAGATGCGGTAGTGGTATTGGGGTTGCTTTTTCTCCGTCGTATGAAAAGCCAAGTCGACTGGGATACACGTTTTGGCCACCGGTCCTAAACTAGCATTTGGTCTACCAGTAGTAAATTCAGCGTTTATTGAATGCCTCCAACTTCCAACGCCGTCAAATCACCATTACTTCTGCCGGGTGTAGCCGAAGAGCCGCACCCACTGCTCTACATATTCTTTAAGCCCGGTGCCCTGTGAAACCACCCTTCTTCTTCATCCATCATCCCCTTCTTTTTCAATCTACAAAGAAAATGGTGAAAAGCCCCATCAAGTTTCCAAGCAGCGAGTCGTCCAGCGAGGACGACTTGCCAGTCTGGAGTCTTTCATGGAGCTCCGAGAAGGAGGACCCGGAGGAGGAGGACTCTGATGACTCCGACTCCGACTTCCCTCCTCCCAAGTGAGTGAGGAGAGCATGCATATTTAGATTAAGTAGTTTATAGTTAGTATAAGTAGTTTTAATAGTTTAGGTTAGTTATTATATTTTCGGATGAGTACAATCATATACTCGTCCAAATTGTGTCTTTCTGTTATATACATACAATGAATCAATGAAAATATTCTATTCGCGCAGATTTGATCTCTTGAATGTCACCTTTTTTATATGAAATGCAAAGCAAGTTCTTTCCAATATTACTTTCAAAATGCCAGTGCACAGATTTGATCTCTTAACTTTTATTAGGCCCTGATATAGATAATGCTACGTGATGAATGTTTTTTCTTTTTCTGTATATAAATGAATGAGAGAAAAAAACTGTTATGTACGGTTGCGGTTGTTTTCGGGGGAATCTAATAGCAGTTCAACCACTGACAAATGTTGTATTATAGAGTTGGATTAGTGTGACAATGGTCGGTGATGGGATCCTAACATAGGGGTATGTTAAGCCACGGTATCAAAGGTTTTCGACCGAGAGACCCCCCGACTGACCCCTCTAGGATCGCCTGGGGGGTCGGGGGCCATACACATCGGGTACGCTCACGTGTACCCTCAGGCCAAGGAATCCGGCAGAGCCCGAGCACGCCCACCGCCACTACTCGGTGCTCGGGGGCACAATCAAGCCTCAGGCTTCTGATCAACGGAAGCTTGAACCCAATCCTTGGCTCCCTCCCGGCCTGTGGCACTAGCCAAGGCCCGGGCACGAGAAGGTGTGCCCCGAGCCATCGAGGCCGGGGGACTCCCTAGCGCCACCCCGCGGGCACTGCTCTGTCAACCACTCCTTCGACAAGGTCACGCACGGGGCGTGACACAAGAAGACAAACTCCTTCGCTGGCTCCAGGGGCTCGGGGGCTCCTAGGCCCGCGCGTTAGCCCCTCAAGCCAACCTCCTTCGCCACCAAGAAGCCTCCAGAAGATGCACCCAGCAAAGGCCGGTCCAAGCCGACAGAGCTTGACACTCAATGTGTCAGAACAGAGTAGCCGGACGACACCCAGAGCTTCTTCGGCTCCACAACACCACCACGGTCCACACGGCGCCACTGCAAGACCCTCTTAGACTCCAATGCTTGTAGACCATAGGCACAACTCCCCCAAACCACCATGTACCCGACCTACCTTGATATATAAGGGGAAGGTCAGATCCTAAGAGGGGTAGGATGATTCAATGCAGATCATTCGAGTCCTCACGGTTCCATTCAAGCTCTGCACCGAGAGCAGAGCAACCCAGAAAGGGGCACTAAGAGCTCCTCCACCGCACCCATCATCTTCCTCCTCTCCGGCGAGGGGGAAAGCTCCACCTGCGGTGAGGCATCCCTAGGATCAGCACCGAGCGATCCCTTACACTCGAGTGGGCAGATGCTTGTGGCATAGGATCTTTGCCCGAGCACTAGCTTGAGCTAGGACTGAGTCAGGGATCAAGCTCGGGCTACCGTCGGTCTGGAGCCTGAGGTTCTAGGGAGCCCCAAAGCCCTAAGCGGAGGGCGTGGGCATGCTTGGGCTCTACCTGATCTTTAGTCAGAGGGTACGCACGAGCATACCCAATGGTGATCCTGGAGGGGTCGGTTGAGAGGTCTCTTGGTCGGAAGTCTTTCTCCCAGGGACTTGGCATACCCCTATGTTTGACTCTCATCACCCACCTTCTGATCTCTTCCCATGGGTAGGAACACACGACACAAATAATCGATAGGACTGATAGACTGAACATGGGAGTAGAGCACAGGAAAGCTTCGCCCTAGTGGTGATGTGTGGCAGCGAGCCCAGGATGTGCAGGTGCTTCCTAAGTCCCAATGATGCGATGAGCCCAAGATCAGGCCCTGACTCACATACATCGGCCTGTTTGGATTCTAACTATGTTTGGATGCTACTTAGAAGGACTAAACGTGAAGTAATTTCAAAACTAATTGCATAAGCCATGACTAGTTGGCGAGACAAATCAATTAATCCTAATGAGCCCTTAATTAGCCAATGTTTACTGTAGCACCATATAGGCTAATCATGGCTAAATTCGGTCTTGCTAATTAGTCACCGCTTATGCAATTAGTTTAAAATTAGTTCACGTTTGATACTTCTAATTAGCATCCAAACATAGTGCTAATTTTTAATACTAAGGATCCAAACAGGCCCAACTAGACAGCATCGATGCAGTACGATGCATGTTCAATTCGGCAGCATTATATTAGGGATGAAAGCAAAACGGAAATATCCCGAATCGAACCGCATCGTTTTTTTACATTTGACCCGATCGAATTTCCATTTTCGGACAAATTCAAATTCAGTTTGAAATTCAAAACACCAAATTCAAAATCGGAACGAAAATGGTTTAGTCGTTTTCCGACTGTTTTCTACTTTTCTACTTTTAATTCAGAATATATTGAATTCGAAATTTGGTTTAAACCAAATTTAGTCCACTACACACACAGGTCACACAGCCCATATATAGCTGAGCCCAATGAAGACCCTACTCTCTCGGTCCCTCGCCCTCCACTCTCGTAGTCCCATCTCCCTCTCCCTCTCCCTAGCGGTGCTCCCTGTTGATGCGACGCGACCTCGTCGCGACTTCACTCCACCTCCAGTCCTCCACCGCTCCACGGTCCACGCGACGGCCACGCCTCCATCCATGCGAGACATGACGAGCCTACTGACAGTGCCTCCTCCACATGACTTCATCGGTCACGCCTCGTCGCCTCCAGTCCTCCACGAGACTGCACCTCAACCCGATCGACCTCGCCGGCTGCCCGCGTCCCCACATCCTAGTCCTCACCCTGCTAGCGCCGCCGGCCGCCGCCCAGACACGAGCTAGTGCTGCGTCCGCCGGCCGCATCGCCACCTCGCCAGGTGTCAGCACCACCACCCCGCCCATCAATGGCACCCACTCGAGAAGGTGTATCTGCTTCTGGAGCGAAGAGCAAGGGCAAGCCCTAGACAAGAATAATATTTGACTACAAATGATTCTTAAGTTATTACTTAAGAGAAAAATATTTGACTACACTTTTTACCAATATATGTATTTACAAAAATCAATCACCTAAAAACCAAACAAGAATACTTGTTTTTTGTCACACAAGTAATTTTATATAGAACCTTCTTTTTTATAAATAAAAGGTGCATAATTTTATATGAAGGTGTTCTGGCCACCTCTTTTGTCAAAGTTTTTAAAAACAAATTTGAAAGCCTCCTATTAGTAAACTTTATATGCTAGTTTTCCTAAACAAATTGCTAGGTATACTTCAACCTTTCTAGAGAACAAAACAGTTCATCGAATTTCGTTGTAATTTTCATGAAAATATTGTGCATAAATTTTTAATGTCAGCTTTCTAAAGAAGTTTTCTTTGTGAAAGTATATTTAGAGAGTTTAAGTGACAATTTTATGAATCCACTTCCTTTTGTCAGATCTTTCTAGAAAACTTTATGTGATTTACAACTTATTATTTTAGTAATTGGCCAACAAAATGGGTCCGCACATTAATTTTTTAAGGACCAGAAAATACCATATTAATTGAAGGAAATAAATTTAAAGTGTTAATACACATCTTTATAAATTAACCATCACTTTCACTACACAAAAATCATCCCAAAATACGATATACATATTGTGCTATTACACACTGATGCAATTATTAAGAAGAAAATGAAGCCAGTATAAAAAGAAAAAAATAAAGCCAACAACATGTGTACGCCATATTTAATGCGTTTAAGTTAAGGTTAAATTCAATTGATATAATACTACCTCTATCTAAAAGACTTAGTAATGTTTAAGAACTTTTAGGACAGACTAAGAAAGATGTGAAATTAGTGGTTACTCTAATTTTCATGGGTTGCAAAGCCTAACGGTTGGGCGAGAGAGGTGTTGAGTTAACGCACGTGGCCATGGGCCTCACTCACTGTCCAAGTGCTAGAATGATGTATTTTATGAAAGATTTTGAATTCTAAAATATCAATTTTTTGTATGGAGGTAATATATGATAAAATACAAACATATTTCAATATGAGATTTTAAGAAAATAAACATATAGTAAACAAATAAAAAAAATCATAATCATATGTCTATATTGCAGAAAAATACAAACATTGGTGTTTATGAGTTGCAGAAAAATACAAATATTAGTTTTTGCGAGTCTAACTATCTTGTCAAAGTTATATTGTTAAATAAAACAATTGAAGGGGATGACGGACAAGGCGACAAGGGCTAGATTCGCCGCTGGGCCCTGGGGCACGGCCTCGTGTGGGCAGCGGCGGCCGACCTATCACCACAGCTCATTAGACATTAGGCCCTCTCCTCAAAAAAAAAAGACATTAGGCCCAGTGTTCTGTGGCCCAAATCTGATTTCCCAGCCCTCCCTGGTGGCCTCAGTCCAGAGGACCGAAACTCGCTTGGGTTTCAGGTAGCGATCATCGATTGGTGTCTACCATGGCCAGCAGCGGAGGGGCAGAACGCTACAGGCCCCTCTTCGTGGACCAATAAAAGGAAATGCCCCAATAAAACATGTAACGGGGCATAGAAGAGAAGATAATTTGCTCCGTCACACTCAGCTCAGCGACCGCACTGACTAAAGTTTGTGTTTTTTTTACTTGCAACAACCAGTTCTTAACGCATAGTCCTCTGTCCTAAAATATACAAGGGATAAAAACTTTGTTAGTCAAATAACGTTATAATAAAAAGAAAAATATTAACAGTGACCACATCAAAGATGTCATATTATAATCAAGAGAAACAATTGAACATCTCTTGTTTGATTGCTTATGTGCTAAATTTCTCTAGAGAGCAGTGCACTTTGTACTAGATTTGAAACCCTAAAAGATGTTCATGATCTTTGTTACAGGTGGTACAAACAAGAAATTTTTTCAAATTAATCCTTGTTGCTCTTTGTATTGGGTTTGAAACCCCAAAAGATGTCCATTATCTTTTTTACACGTGGTACAAACAAGGGGAAGATTCAAATAAATCCTTGTGCTCTTTGTGAAACCCCCAAAAATGTCCATTATCCTTTTTACAGGTGGTACAAACAAGGGGCAGTTTCAAATCAATCCTTGTTGATGATAAGATGTGCAGCCATTTGCTGGAAAATATGACTTACAAGGAATGAAGTTGTTTTTAACAAGTGTCAACCTAAAACTTTTTTATAGGTTATATTTAGAGATGCTAATAGACAATTTTAGTGGGGTGAAGCCAATAAAGAACACATTCTCCAAGTTTGTTAAGTGCTAGAGACGATGACACTGATTTTTTTTCTTCCTTTGGATGGCCTAATAATGTTTGAATTGACATTTGAGTGAGACATTTGTGTGGTTAAACATTTTTTTTGTAATAAGTGGTATGATTCTCTTGTTGACAAGAGATGAAGCCAGATCTATTTCCATTATCTAAATTAAAAAATATATTTTATAATATATTAATAACACTAATTTGATTTCATAAATATATATATTTTTTTATAAATTTGATGAAACATTGCATAGTTTGACTTCAAACAAATTTAATCTCATATAGTGGAGGAGCAAAAGAGTAAAAACTAAAAACAGTGTAGGATGCACGCATGGTTTGGGGTGTTCCCTACCAGGGTTAAAAAAATCGCTCGGTAAACCGCGGTTACCGGCCTAACCGGGCCGGACCGGTTCCGGTCCGGTCCGGTTAGGTATTTCCCAAATTCAAATTTAAAATTTAAAAAAAAAATATTGAAAAAATTCCTAAAAATAGTTCATGATTTATAGAAGCCAATGGTGTAAAATTTTTTCAAATTCGAGTTCGTTTAGTATTTATTTATACGTATAGAAGTTTGAAAAAAAAAGAAAAAAAATCCCGGTCCCGGCCCGTTAAGGCCCCCAAATTCAAATTTAAAATTTGAAAAAAACAAAAAATGCTAAAAAAATTCCTAAAAATAGTTCATGATTTATAGAAGCCAATGGTGTAAAATTTTTTGTAAATTCGAGTTCGTTTAGTATTTATTTATACGTATAGAAGTTTGAAAAAAAAAGAAAAAAGAAAATTCCAAACTCAAACCGAGCGGTAAACCGCTCAAACCGTGCGGTAACCGCTACAAACCGCCCGGTAAACCGGCCACAAACCGAACCGAAGACGCGTTTGAATTCAAATTCAAATTCGACCGGTTACCGGCAAACCGGACCGGTAAACCGGAACCGGAGACCGGCGGTTTGAGGTGACCGGTCGGTAAAAAAAACCCTGTTCCCTACTCCCATAGTCCTGACTTCCACCTAAGCAGCAGCAGGGAAAACCAAGGTTTTTCTTTCTCGACGAAACGCCACGGAGGCAGCCGATCCATTGTTTTTTCATTTATTTACTTGATTGATTGATTATTTACATATCTGATTATAGGGGATGCTCAAGCCACAACGTCAATTCCCAAGGCACACCGGGATGATCATGCTTTGAACACGGTGCCGTAACCACCACCACAGCCTCCACCGCCGCAGCCAGAGCCGCAGCCGCCGGACACGGAGGTCTGGCCCTCGCCGGCGCCGGCCTTGGTGCTTGCATTGAATATGGTGCCGCAGCCACCCCCGCCGCCACAACCGCCACCACAGCCAGAGCCACAGCCTCCGGACTTGGCGTGCCTGCCGTTGGAGCCTTCGGCGACCATGCTGCCACTGCCGCAGCCTCCACCGCCACAGCCGGAGCCACAGCCGCCGCCGGATCTGGACTGGCCTTGGTCGGCCGCAGTGCTGGAGCTGAACAGGGTTCCACAGCCTCCTCCACAACCGCTACCGCAGCCGGAGCCGCAGCCACCAGACTTAGCGTGGCTGGCCGTCTTCGAGCCTTCGGTGGCCATGCCGCTACCACAGCCGCCGCCGCCGCACCTAGAGCCGCAGCCAGCTGACTTATTGGGCAGGCCCTGGCCGGCAGCAGTGCTGGCGTTGAACAGGGTGCCGCAACCACCACCACAGTCGGAGCCACAGCCGCCGGACTTGGCGGTGTTGGTCTTGGAGCCTTGGATGACCATGCCGCTGCCACAGCCACCACCACAGCCGGAACCACAGCCACCACCGCAGCCTCCGGACCTGGACTGGCCCTCGTTGGCCATGGTGCTGGCCTTTAGCATGGTCCTAGTCCCACAGCCTCCCCCGCCACCGCAGCCACCACCACACCCGGAACCACAGCCTCCAGACTTGGCATTGTCGGCCTTGGAGTCCTCAGCCACCATGGGTCCACAGCTGCCACCACAGCCGCTTCCACAGCCAGCAGCAGACTCAGTGTGGCCGTTCTCACCACTTGCAACGACTGTGCGAGAAGCGCCAGAGCTAGCATGTTCAGCCTTGCTCGCTGTCATGACTTTGTCACCACTGAACGCTGTGCTGCAAGTGCCACATTGTGCAGGAGCCGTTGCCACGCTCCCTGCTCCGACGGTCTGCGTGTCTAGCACCATGCTAGTGTCAGATCCAAACACTGCATCCTTCTGAACCACGGCACCACCGATAAGTTTCACGCTGTCCTTGTCATCAGCGTCCATGAACAGGACTGATATCGTGATCCATGGAAGTAGGAACCAATCCTCATTCACCTATAAGAATGACGAGCATGATTATGATGGTGCAAAATATATATAAGAAAAGAAAATTCAGGTTTCAAATGACAAGACAAATAGAAGTGTACCATGATAAGCTGAGATTCAGTGTCTAGCAAGGCAACAGCTTTGCCATACGGATGTTCAGCACAGAACTTTACAGCAGTAACAGCTGTAACGTCCTCAGAATGAGCGCTGCAGCATTTGCGCTCGTATTCCAGTTTCCTTCCCCGATAGAGCTTGATCTGTTTTTTTTCAAACACATACAAAAAATTTGAGCTTGCTACATGAATACTAGCTAGTGGTCATTACAGTGAACTGAGTTTGAGTTATGCATGCTTACGAGTTGGTTGAAACCTTTGAGATCGAGTAGACTGCCATCAGTGCCATGACTAATTGACAAGTTGGAGTCTTTTAGGGTCCACTTATCCGCCTTGAATTCTGCAAGCTGAAATTGCTTTTTTGGTGACTTCAATACTCCAACCAATTCTCGAACAGAAGCCATGCCATTCTTTGCCTTGTTCTCTCTGGGATACAGTGGAGTCATTAATCTCATTTTTGCTAGCATGATTCAGATTAGTAGTAATTTTTACAGGAACGGAAATTTTTGCTCAACCTGCTTAACCTGGCAAATAAAGACATACTGTTCTATATACCAGTAACTAAAGTCCTTCCACTAGTCAAATGAACTGTAGGCTGATCTGAATGAATAGTTATAGATTTCTTCATAAGAGGAATATCAGCTCCAACTGCAACTACCGATTTCCATCTTTGCATACTAAACCTCATTTGGAAGATGTAAAAGACGGCAAAGCCATAGCGGCAGTAGTGTAGACTACACTGTGTATTACTAGTCAGCATCAAACATATTGTTTGACTTACAGTTCTACCTATCTGTACCGTTGCAGATAAAGTATCTGTTCATGTCATAATAAATGAAGAAAATTACTTTATCTGAAGACGGATAAGCTCGGTACCACAATCATATACGAAACGAGTCCAGCTGCTCATGTTTTGATCCTTGATGGAATGTGGCAAAAGACACGACTTGAGAGAGAAAGGCTCCATCCTGACCATGCTGACCACCTTCTGAAAGCTGCTTGGGACAGTAGCAGAAGCTGCAACACGAAGACTAACAGGAGGGGAAGTGGCATGTCCACCATGAGCTTTCAGTTCAAACCAGTTCTCGAAGGAGAGCTTAGAATCAGGCCCTATCAAATCGTGCAGTGGGAAAGAAACCTTCCCTATTGGTTCTGGTTTCTTTGATACCTGATCAACCATTACTACAAGAATGAGTTCTCCGGTAGGTTCACACTGTAAACAAACTCCAGTGTTCTTCCCTGTAACTGTTGAAATATCCAACTTGCCACCATCACTGATAAACATATCTGATTGATTCTTGGAGAACCGTACATACACATTTTCTTTTCGAACAGCAGAAGGCAAATTCTTGATGTCCACAATTTGTAAATATAACTGCAAAGGAGATGTTGAAGTCTTAATTTAGCAGAGAAGACACTTTTGCAGAAGAATTGCTTGGTTCAGAATTTATGAAATTATCATATCAGTTATGTATCCAGAAACAACTGTTTATAATAGTCATCGTTCATTAGTAGTATGGCATGCATCATTTTGAACTCACTATCAGATCAGATCATTCAAGCTAGATATGTACTTTTTTTGCAATAACTGTTATATAAAGAAGAGAGTATCATACCTCTATAGCTGTTATGTCGAGGGCATTAAGATCCTTCTGAGCTTTGCAGATGTCAGACCCCGTACCAACCTCAGTACTGAATATCTGAGGAGTGAATGTCACAGGAGATGGCATGTTGCCACGGTACATACATCCAGCCTTCCAGTATCTTACACCAAAGGTACTCTCAAACTGTTCAGTAGTCTCGGTGAATCCAACATCGAGTTTCTTTCCTTCAGATCGATCAGCATCGGTATCATCATGCTCCAAAACTTTTCTAAGAAGCTTCACCATGTCGTTGCGGTAGGTAACAGGATGCAGCTGGTGAGTGTGCCACAAGAGATCCACATCGTAGGTCGGTACACGGAAGCGTTGCAACCCGTTTTCTTGATTTATCTTGATCAGGTACAGAAACGCCTTGTATCGAGCTAGAGCTTCTTGGAGAAACCGTGGATCATGCATTGTTGGTGTTCCAACCTGGCAGAACGAAGTGAAACTTTCTGATTTTCTGCTCATATCATTTTATCTATTGTAAGGACCAGTAATGGAAAATAAAATTCAATAGCTGTCACCTGCACTAACTAGGTCAATTAATCTAGGTGAACATCTGTAGTGTGTTGTTAAAAAAATGGTTGCCTTTTCAGTGTATAATGATATGAAGTATAACTTAATCGTATAAAATTTACTATTTATAAGTCAACAGGTAATTTTGTATGACATAGGTACGTGCATATACTGGGGCGAAGATTGTGCAAATACCTGATAATAGAAAGAGGATTGTCTCTTAACAGCAGAGACCAGATCATAGGTAATGTTCTCTGCAGCTCCAGGGTTCACATCCATCGCAACATCAGAGGTTCTTGTGAACACCAATTCGAAGGGCTCCTCAGGATACAACTCTTTCCAAATCTTTTCTGACTGAAGAGTTGATTTTGTTTGAGTGGACGACTCAACATTGTTATTGTTCAGTATTCTACCATATACTTTCTTGCAGTCCCTTATGTACTGAACCTGAAAGGTGTGTGCTTGAATAATTAGTTCCCTAAGTTCTGTGAATAGCATCATCAACAAGAGTACAGGCATACCGGTTGGTTTCACAAAACATTTCCAAATAGTCATAATATATATCAGTAAAGTTAATGCAGTTGGCTGCCTGATGCAGTGTTTAGATCATCGTGAATTACAGAAAATCATCATGGTAAGGGTGTGTACCGGGTTAAGCCGATGGCAGTGCCATATCCACTCACAGTCAAGAGGAACAACCAATGGTCCATCTACAACCGCAGCCTTAGTGTGCTTATCAAGAAGGGGAAGCCAGCATGCTTTGTACCTAGCGCATAGCAACAAAACCAAACAAAAAAAAGGTCAATGGGTATTACAAATCAGGACATGAATCGGATCACTATTTTTCTGTATTGATAAGGAGAATAGGAGACTATCCCAGCACAAGAAGAAAAAATAATCATGAAACCATCAGTAATTCAAACATGACAGTGACTTGTTATGTGACATGCAGATCATTTTCAGGTAAATATCTCCAGGTAAGGGCAGAAAAACAGAGCAAGTCTATTTACAGTTGGTCCCAGCTCTCTGCTGAATTGTGCCCCCAAAACTGAAGTTCAGGCACCTGCCCTCCTGCAGGCCTTACTGTCCAACTAGAGATTTCTTAGATTGATTTTCATCAACAAGAAGGTTGCTTTATACAGGAACAAAGAGGAACTTGCAATCAAGATTCATGTACCAGCACTTTCCATCTATGGTTGCTTTACATTACAGAAATAAAGAGGAACTTGCAATCAAGATTCATGTACCAGCATTTTCATTTTTCAATCTCATAAGTTTCCTAAAGATTTTACTAAATGAATCTTGAAGCAAGCATTAAAAACGTCCCTTGCTTTCTCCAAGAGCCAGAAAGCCAAGGGGAAAGGAAACAAAGATTTTTTTTTCCCCCAGCGAGATCATCCGTACCTGCGTATGGCCCTGTCGAGCAGCGGGCCCTCGTCGTAGAGCCAGCGGCGGCGGTCCACCGCCGCGAGGAACTGCAGCTGCCGCAGCGCCGCCGCGACCAGGTCCGCCCCGACGGGGACCCCCTCCTGCGCCGCCGCCCACCGCGCCGCCTGCTCCCCGTCCATCTCCTCCTCCTCCCCTCGCCCGCCTGCGGAGTCGATCACCACAAGGTCAAATGGCAGCAGCGTGGCTATTCAAGGCGGACGAACGGTTTTCTAATCCGCGACACGGTTTCTTGCTCGGGACCGTTTGACTTTGGTATTTCAGAGCTGAAAAAAAAGGTTTGATTATTTTTTATACCGAGTAGGAACAGTGCGTCTCTCTCTCTGTCTCGGATTCGTTTTTTTGAACAAACTGTCTCGGATTCGATTTTTTGAAGAAACTGTCTCGGATTCGTCTTCTTGAAATCGTCCAAAAAACAGCACTGACATCTGAATTTTTTTTTTTTCACAAACGGAAGAGGACTTCGAATTCGAAGACACGCCGGTAAAGCAGAGGACTGGAGTGGACCATCTGTAACGATCTCGCATCTCGCCCTCTCCTTTTTCTTAAAAAAAGGAGATACAATACTATGGAGTAGTAGTGTGAAGAATCAAAGAGATGCAGAGGATGAACGAATTACTCGTATGAGAGTAGTACATGCATGCTAGCAGCTGAACTGCCTGAACACAAGGATCAGAGGAAGAACCTTACCTGATAGAGATTGCAGTGCACGAGAGAGCTCCTCAGAGTGGCACTCGTGCCTGTGCTGCTACCACTTGAGGCTTGAGCTCCCTTCCCTATTTATTTACACAGGCAGTTGGTGAAGTGGACAAGCAATGATTTATTGAGCTGGAGCATCGTCGCTCTCTTATATCTTTATTACATACTTGAACCATCACTACGTGACAGCATCGGTTAAAGCTTGAAGTACCGATAATTCAGCTGAAAACCCTGTGTGCGCAAGTTGAGTGTGCAGTGCTCCTGCACCATGTATAGCTCCGCAACAGAAAACGGGCCGGGCATCATCGTTTTATTGTGTGGTTGCTTGCATTGGTGGTGTCAGCTACTACTACCAGAATCAGGCGAGCCAGCCGTTTCGTGGCGTGCTCCGTGAAGCAAAGCAAACACAATGCAGGACTTGTTTAGATCTCAAATTTCATCTCCAAATTTTACTATGCAAAAAGAAGATTCCCATCACATCAAAATGCCGACACATACATAGAGTATTAAATGTAGATGAAATTAAAAACTAATTACACAGTTTTGTTGTACTTTGCGAGACGAACATTTTGAGCCTAATTATTCAAAGTTTGGACAATTTTTACCAAATACAAACGAATTGCTACAGTGCGCATTTAATGCACATTGTGCAGATTCGGCCCCCCAAATTGGGGATCTAAACACCGCCGCAAGGGGAAACAGGTCGACCAGATCGCATGCATTCAGTGCTGCAGATCTGCTACTCACCCTGTTCGGCTGCTCTTATCAGCCGTGGTACAGTGTTTTTCTCTTACAATAAAAACAGCCACAGCCGACTTATAAGCCACAGAAACAACCTGCCGAACATGGTGACTAATCTCGACCGCCTTTCCACTAGCACTCCTCGTGTTTCGACCCAGTTGACGAGGATCAGGTGACGTACGTGTGCGCCCTGTCATGTTATCCTTTCAGGATGAATAATCACACTGCAGGGAAGAGTGTTCAGTGAAGGAGACTTTCACCTTGTTTAGTTGGCCCGATTCGGGACCGTTAAAATCTGCACAGTAGAATCTTCTTCACTGTAGCATTTCGTTTGTATTTGTGAATTTTTTCCAAACAGTGATTAATTAGGCTCAAAAGATTCGTCTCGCAAAGTACAACTAAACTGTGTAATTAGTTTTGATTTCATCTACATTTAATACTCTATGTATGTGCCGGTATTTTGATGTGATGTGAAATCTTCTTTTTTATAATGAAATTTAGGAAAAAATTTAGCATCTAAACAAGGTCTTTCTTGAATCATCCACACTGCTAGTAGTAGTAGTTTTCCCAACCCACTCTTTGGAGTTTGGGCGAAGATGCTGCTAGATGCCAATGAAGAACGTACTGTACGCTACTAGTGGTAGTGTCGTACTGGGACATCCATGACCAGTTGGTTGCACCTAACGCTATGCAGTACGGTCGTACAAGTGATGGACCTGCAGATATCCGTGCAGTACAAGAGCTCGAAAACCCGGGCTCGTAGTACAACTGCATATAGCGCACCAGACAACAAGTCAGGTGTTGAGGTTGCCGGCCAACAGATCAGAGTTTTCGTCTTTTGCATGACGACAAATAGCGATACAGTACAGATATCCTGGTTTTGACGATCACAGAGCATCTCAAAGTAATTCTTGTGATCTGATTTTCGCTCAAAGATTGCCCCCGTGTTCCTTCTTGCAGAACGCGAGGTCGTCTACTCATGCATGCTCCATAGTTTCAATCAAGGAAGACATGGGGAGATGATGTTGCAGTATAGGCCGGGTCATCATCAGATAACTAGTCCAACCACAAATGCACAATTCAGTTCAGTACGTGGCTAGGATTGAGCAGACCCAAAAATTTCATATTTTCTTTCTCACCCATTTTGGTTTCCAGAAGATCGACAAAGTTTGAGCGTAAACACGAGGAGTACTTTGCACATGAGCGTGATCAGTAACTACATTACACGGTACAGGGAAAAAAAAATGTCACGACTCACGATGGCAGGCACTGAACCCTGTGACTGTTCGATGCGTGTTCATCGTCAGTCTCGCGAGCCACCGGACTGGAGCAGGAAGAAGACGACGAGGCCGACGACGAGCCCCGACACGACGAGCGCCAGCGTCGGCGCCGGAGTAGCCACGCCGAAGTTCTGCACCGACCAAATGAAAGGCGAGCGGCACTTTTCATGTTAGCATTGGCGCATTGCAACGACCGCGCGGACTGCTGCTGCTGTCGACTATGTTACTCGTATCGTACCTGCAGGAAGCCTTTGCCGGTGGCCACCTCGACGGAGATCGCGGAGGCGAAGCCGACCATGGCCGCGCGGCCCAGCCATACGTCCGGCCCGCCGCCGCCGCCGCCCTGCTTCGCGCTCTGCTCGCACCTGATGGACAGCGACCTGCTGGCGACCCTGCACGAGACGCGGCTCTTGCTGGAGCTGATGCGCTGTGCAGATGCTGCATTGGACACAATGCTTCTCAGAACACAAAGTTAATATACAGGACAGCCAACACTCGGTAGCCATGCCCATGCTCATCGTTCATAATGGTAGCCTTGAGCCCTTGATATAAGAATTCAAAGAACACATTTTCTTATCAAAGAATCTCAAGAATCAACAAACGATAACTGACTAACCAGATCTTACCAAAAAAAAAAAACCTTCAACTACAACTACACTAGCAACGGACATGGTCACATGGACATGCACAGAGACTGACCAAAGAACGCCTGAACTCAATTCTGCAGCTAGATTCACATTCACGCTGTCCATACATAACTAGCAAGATGGATTGGAATGCAGATCGAACTGCTGATCGATCCGTACCGTGGCTGGACATGCCGCTGAACGACGGCGCCGTCGCGGCGGCGGCGGCGGCGACCACCACCGGAGACGACGAGCGGAGGACGGAGAAGGGCGCCATGAGACAGGACCGCTTGCACGCTTCTTTCTCCTCGTCCTCTGGTCTTCAATGAATCCTCGTCGTCGCGCTCGCGTTTTTTGTCTGCAAGGGTGGAAGCGCAGGGGCCAGGCGAAGTGAGTGGCCGTCGGGTGGCCGACGTGGCAGTCTGGAGCTGCAAGACACCCTATCCGAGAAAATTCCCCATTGCTCTACGTGGTGAGCCAGAGGGAGCTGTCAATGTAGCTTGTTGGGCCAGGCTTGAAAAGGCCCGTAAACAAGCCCAGATGATCATGGACGGCCGAAAAGGCCTGTGAAGAAACCACCCCAGTCCACATCGAGGTAAGAAAGGAACTAGCCTTTTATTGTGATTTTTGTTGCTTTTGAATATTGTTATTATGACCATAGATGAGATAAGGAAGAAATTAGACTTTTTATTTTCGCGACTGGGGAATATATCCCGTTTTTCATTAAGAGGAGTGAATTATACAACATAGCTATGAGAGAGCTCTCATAGCACAGATTACAAACCACTAAGCTAGTGGTAAGTAACCTAGGATACAACTTAAAACAATATAAAAGAATAAAAGAAAGAGCGACTGCTCTCGATACCCAACACTTACCAACTGAGCCTGCAACAATAGGATACAACGACGCGATGGTTGCCTACAAACTAGACAATGCCCTAGTGGCAAAGTATCCAACCAGCGAAGAGAGGCGAGCATCCAGCAGCAACGACGGCAGAGCATCCGCCAACGAAGGCCACGATGGCCAAGCATCCGCCAAGAAGAGGGCCAACACGCTCTCGGCATCGAATGTGCCAGAGAGGGGACCAAAGAGCCAGTGGCGGCAAAGCATTCGCCAGAGATTCCACCGATGGCTAAGCATCTACAGGGGTAGAAGCGACCAACGACAACGACGGCAAAGTATCCGCCAGAGGAACCAATAATGGCCAAGTATCCATCATGGAGAAAGTAGTAGCGACAAAGCAACCAACTAAGATCAGCAATGACGGCAAGGTCAATTGCTGTAGGACAAACCATCGCGAGTATAACAAAGGCACATAAAGGCACAGCGAGGAACTCCACAAAAAGCCGACGGGAGGAGCCACGAAAGTCGGCGACCACCGGGAATAAGCGATGAGCTATAAGGGATTCTTCAGCGATGCCTTCAGGAAGGGGGTGATGCCCAAGGTGAAAGTCCCTAGTTTGGTTTTGGCTAATTGATGAAACCTAGGACTAACCTTTGTATCTAAGTGGATGATTTAGATAAAGGTGGTCATTGAATATGAGACATGACATTGACTCATATGACCAAAATGGTGAAGACCAAGATGAGGCTTGGCTCGATGGACCGGTTGTGAAGGTGAAGGGCAAGTCGTGGCTTCGAAGCGAAGGACCATGCGATGGTGAAGCTTGAGCAAGACTTGGCGCCGATGGACCAATGCAACGGTGAAGAGCAAGTGAAGTCAAGGTCGATGGATCAAGACGGTCATGTGATGATATAAAGTGGATCATATCATTTGGAGAAACAAAATGGGCTCAAGGCAAAGGTATAACCATAGGGCCATTTTGTTTTACACTCAAGAGACCATAGAGGGTGTGAGTGGTTTAGGGTCGATAGCTGAACTATTAAGAGGGGAAATCTTATCGGTTATTCGATGCACGGGTGCCACTAGGTGAATTCATGAAGTGCATTGCATGTAGGGACTAGTGAGCTAATTGGAAAACCTTTAAAAATGATTGAGAAAAAGCTAACACACAAGCACATAGAGATGGACACTTGATGGTGTTGGCACATTTGCAAAGGTGGCGTTGGTCGCGCTGTGGTTTACGGGTAGAGAGGGGTTTGGGTTCCTCTCTCCCTCCCGCCGAGCATGCGAGCGCGGGATTCAGGCGATTTTAGGGAAATAAAATGCCTATTTTCCACTACGCCGGAAGTCAAAAAAGAAACGGAGGCGAACGGAGGTCACAGAAGTGACCGGACGCGGTCACGGTTTGACCGGACGCGTCTGGTCAGTACAGCGTAGCAGTCAGGCGCGTGGGCTAGGGTTTGCAAACGGCGCGTCCGGTCACTCGCGGGACCGGAGCGTCCGGTCGGGCACCCAGAGGAACAACGCGTGGCGAAGGGCTGAGCGGACGCGCGACGAGTCCGGTCACACGCGATCGGACGCGTCCGGTCACGAAGGGTGCTTACTGGAGTCCGACCGAACGCTAGCTCTGTCGCGTCCGGTCGCTGCGTGGAGTGCGTCCGGTCGTTGCGTCACGGGCGCGCGGTGTTGTGCGTTCGGCGCGTCCGGTCGGTTGAGCAGCGGGTCCAGTCACGCAGTGACCGTTGGTACACTGTGTCGACTGTTGAAATCAGACGACCGCATTTGAATTCGAGGGACACGTGGACGGCGCAGGGCAACCGGACGCGGTGAAGCGCGTCAGGTCAGTTTCGACCGGCGCGTCCGGTCGCTCGCGAAAAACACCCAGTGGATTGCTAACGGCTCTATTTGTTTGGGATGCTTATAAATACGTGTTGGCCGGCCCTTGGGGCCTTTGAGCTAAAGTTTCTCCTCCCACTCATCTCTCTTGCTTGTTTGCAAATCAAAAGTGAGATTGAGTGATCCCAAAGTGCATTGCATAGCTTGAGGGCATCTAGTGACACTTGTGGGTGGTTTAGCCGGTGGATTTCTTGTTACTCTTGGAGAGTACCGCTCCTAGCCGGCTTGGAGATTGTTGGAGGCGTTGGCAAGAGAAGGTGATTGTTCTTGGCCACCTCCGGTTGATTGTGAGAGGCTTTTGTGCTTTCCTCGGTGGGACGCCAAAAGCAACTCTAGTGGAATGCACGTGTCATTGAGTTACCACATTTGAGAGTGGTGTCTTGCGGTGCCTTGCGGGGCGTGCCTTGAGGGGCAAGTGACTTGAGGGTCACACCGGGAAACCATCTAAGTGTTGGTCGACACAACCGGTGACGTAACTTGTCGGTGCACAAGTGAACATCGGGTGAACAAAAATATTGTGTCTCTTGTCTCTCGGTGATTGGTCTTCATATTGTGTTGTTGTCAATATTGATTGATTGTATATCATCTTGGTGATTGGCAACATCTTCTCTTCACCGTCGGTATAAGAATCACAATCCTCTCTCTTGCACTTACTTTACTAGATTATCTTGTGTAGCTCTAGTGGTAGCTTTGCTAGTAGTGTTGTTAGCTTGTTCTCTAGTGTAAAATTAGTGACATAGCTCTTGTGTGAACTAGAGATCATAATCTACTAGACTTGTGGATAGGAGGCTTGCATCACAACCTTTGGCTAAGCAAAACTCGCTTTACGCCGTTTGTTATTCTAACAAGTTTGCTTAGTGGTTTTTGTAGAATTTTTTATAGGCTATTCACCCCCCTCTAGCCATCTAGGACCTAACACAAGGGTGGAACCTGTGGACGCCATCGCCCCTGGTCACACAACATGTAAGGCAGGGCAACGCCCAGAATCGGATGCCATTGGCGGGAGACATGGGGTTCATCAACGACACCTCCAAGGAGGTAAGCGGCGCCCGTGGCGTCACCGTTGTCGGCCCGGCCAAAGCCGAGCTGAGCTTTTGCCCAGAACTCCATGCATACCTGCACAGGCACAACCTTGAGCCTTCTACACCGACTCCGACCACGTGGTGACGCGGAGCCCTGCCCCGCCGCCCGAGCAGCCGTTGAGGGCGAGCATGACGCGGTTGGCATCCAGGCTCAGCCCCAGCCCGCACGCAAGGTGCAGGTAGCCGCCAGGTAATCGGGCCTCACTAGAGGAGACGTACGCGGGCCGGCTCGGTAGGCCGCCGCCACCATAGCCCTCGGTTGCCACCGGCGAGGAGCAAGCGCGGGATGTGGCTGCCTGGCCACCCCCGCAAGATCCGGCTGCCACCACGATGGAGCTGCGGCCACCGGCCCACCCTGCCCTGGTCCAAGCCAGATCCGATAACCAGCGAGGGGGCACTGCCACCACACAGCCGACGGCCGCCGCAGCATGGCAGATCTGGTGCCTAGGAATGATGCTGACGCCCTAGGAGCGCCGCCAGCCATGGAGCTCCGCTAGTTGAGGAGGAGGTCGAGGAGGGCAAGGGGAGGAGAGGAAGGAGGGGAAGGAAGGCGTGGCTGCAGCTTTTTTGAGCAACAGTACTGCTGGCCGCCACCACCGCACGCCGGATGGGCGGCGACGGCGGCTGGAGGGGCAGCCCCAAGGTCCCTTGGTGGTGGCGGTGACAACCCCTCGAGTTGCCATAGGGACGACACGGGGGTCAGGAGAGTCCGTAGCAATTAGACTTTTTATGATTTTGTTGGTTTCGAATGAAAACTCGTCATCCGGCTGGCGGCATATCTAGAAATTATTTAGAACCTCGGTGCGCTCCATTTCCCTAATTATTTTTACCTAAATAGATACTATATATGTTTACCCATTGACACACACAAAAAAGTTCACGTTGTGCTCCGATGTATATTTGGAAGCGGTGAATAAGCAGCAGAGTTGCATTATATTACAGGCTAGATGTTTGGATGAATCTCCATCTTGGTTCCTCACCGGTCATGTTCTTCATTTAGTTTTGTTCATTTTGTAAGCTTAATTGGGTCCCAGTGGAAAACTTTGTTTTTTATCAATATAAAATCAGTACTACAAATACAATCTACGACTCGTAATAACTACGCCAATTTCAAGGAAGTCCATTCCCAGTTAGGCCTCGTTTAGATGGTTGAATTGGGGGAGAAAAACACTGTATCAGAATTCCTGTAGCATTTCGTTTGTATTTGGTAAAAAATATCCAAATTTTGACTAACTAGGCTTAAAATGTTCGTCTCGCAAAGTACAACAAAACTGTGTAATTAGTTTTTGATTTCATCAACATTTAGTACTCCATACATTTGCCGATATTTTAATGTGACGGAGAATCTTTTTTTTTTGCATAGTGGAATTTGGGGGAAGAATAGGGAACTAAACAAGGCCTTACAATAACTGCAAGCGTCCAGTCAGAAGATTCAAAAAAAAGTATTTTTACTTGTTCACTGCGACAAATTTTCTTTTAAATATAATCTGCGACCGGAAGAACAGAGAGAATCTTCAACGGTTACATAGCCGGATCAGGGTGATCACTGTCAGGCTGCCTATTCCTTTCTGCTCCAGTCAACGGTCAACGCGTCAAAGTCCAACTCCTGCTTCAGGACAAATGGAGTGATCCAAATGAGTACCAACCCTCACCATTTTTCCACAAAATTTGATGGCCACCATGAGACTTTTTTTGTGCCGTGTCTTGTTTGCAGCACAAATTCACCACGAACTTATCCAGAAATTTTTTTTACCACGATTTTTTACATTATATATAGAGGCTGACAGGCATGGGAGATTCAGTGCAGGGATGTGCGGGAGCAAGAAGTCCGTAGCCTACTTCGCCCACGACCCGGCGCACCGGCTGCTCCCCGCCGCCGGCAACAACAACGATGGGGGCGACGAGTTCACCTGCGGCGGGTGCCTGGTCGCCGGCGCCGGCCCGCGGTACCGGTGCGCGCACCCGGGGTGCGGCTTCACGATCCACGAGGCGTGTGCACGCCGGTTCCCGAGGACGCTCAGGTCCGCCGTGCACCCGCGGCACAGGCTTATGAGGCGGCGCGAGGCCGCCGCCGCCGCCGCGGGGGCCGACGGCGACGGCGACGGCGGTGGTGAGTGCGAGGTGTGCGGCGAGGGCGTGAAGGGCGCGTGCTACGCGTGCGCCGCGTGCGGGGTCGCCGTGCACCCGCTGTGCGCGCGGATGCCCGGGTCGGCCAGTGGCCCCGCGCACCCGGGCGGCGGACACGAGGCGTGGCTCGTCCGCGTCGCGTCGTCGTCGCAGGCGACGGAGCCGGAGCTGGACGGCGACGGCGAGCAGAAGCAGGGGAAGCAGGATTCGGCGGCGGCGGCGGCGGGGTGTGAGGCCTGTGGGCTGCCGCTGGGCGCGTGGCGGTACCGGTGCGTGACGTGCGCCGTGGAGCTGCACCCGCGGTGCCTGGTGCCGGCGGCGGACCAGTGCCGTGGAGACGGCGACGGCGAGGGAGAGGGCGGGCGCGTGGAGTCCGTGGCGAGGAGCTGCTGCTGCGGGCTGGTGCATGACCTCACGCGCTGCATGGCCACGCTCGGCACCGCCCTCAACTACCGTGGCTACTACAATGGTTGACGGACGCATCACTCTATGTATGTAGGTGCGTCGTGATGTATGCTCATTCTCATTCTGTTTACGTATCCGGTCTGTAAACCGGTAAATTTGGAAATTATGCGCAAATTTGAAGATTATGAATGTTTGTGGGAGATGAACATCTTCATGATACTTGAAAAAATCCTGTAAAATTGATGTTGAAAATTTGTTCTGGTGGCGTCGGACGATCTTAGTTGACTAGAATCTGCCACCTCATGAGTCATGACTAGAAGGCAGATGGCATTACTACTCCTTGGGCCTCGCTGAATTCATCTGGCTTTCTCGGATCCATGGAGCAAAGCCCATGTCCAAGTAGAGATTCCCAGTTGTGCTCTAATGCCTGCCAAAACGTCGTACAACTTTTTCTTGATCCAAACTTTTTTGAGGGAGCAATGGATTTTCTTTGTCTCCCCATTTTGTTTTGATAAGACTTTAACTCCCCAATTGCTCCTTGGGCCTCGCTGAATTCTTCTGGCTTTCTTGGCTCCACTGAGCAAAGCCATTGTTTTTTTTTTTGAGGGGAATGGAGCAAAGCCCATACACAAGTAGAGATTTCTAATTGGGCTCTAACGACAGTATCTTTTAACTCCCCAGTTCTGCTCATGTTGGCCCACAAGAAAAAAAAGTTTGTGAAGAAAAATTTGTTCATGTTCCAGGATGAAAGATAAATTGTTTTACAGAGAAGCAAAGTGGATGCTGCTCTGGTGAAAGAAGCAATCCTGACGGATGACTACAGACTAGCCTCCTCTGGTGGAGTAATCACGGAGATCAATCATCTCATTGGAGCTGATTTCATGTCATGTATTGTTTCCGTTTGTAAGTGTGATTGTAATAGTGCCGCGAATGCTGTTGCTGCGTAAGGCTGTAATCTCCCAAGTGGAAGCTATAACACTTGAGAGGAGGTTCCTCGTGGCGTTGAGGAATTGGTGACCAGCGATTTGGCAGGGTGAGTTGAGTAATAAAAGTTCTAAAAGTTAAAAAAAATTCATCGGTGAAAAAAAAAACAAGTTCCTACACGAAAGAACTTTCATGGAGAAAGGGAAAAAAACTGTTTCATATAAGAGAGAAAAAGTGTTCCAGTTTGGAGAAACGAGTAACAGAGGGGGGGGGGGGGGGTCCGGTTTGAAAAGAAAAAAGTGTATAAAGAAGGAAAAACTCATACGGAAAAATATTACAATTTGTGAAGGAAAATATGTTCATTGAAGCCTAGAAATAGACATTATGAAATATTTTTCAGATTTTTGAGGAATTCATTCGAACTTAAATGAAAAGTATTCCAGCTTGGGACCATTTTAGTGAAGGAGTTCGCGTACGAACACCACTTTGGCCTTTGGGTTGCGGCTCCGAAAGAGTTGGTGTAAAACTCCAATCAAAATCGCGAGTCAAGAAATAAACGATTTTATACTTTACTGTATTAAGGGAAGGGCAGTCATATCGGACGATCGTGAAAACTGAGGGAGGTCAAATGAAGTTTTTCCTGGAAAATCTTAGCTCGAATCCACGCCTGGGTCTGGTCGGGCCAAGTTGATCGGACGGCCTATATATCCTCAGGACTTGCGCCCGGTCGCTATTCAAGTCGTTACAATGCCGTGCTGTCTGGTCCAAACAAATATGGAGAGCCCATCCCGTCTTCCTCGTCCAGGTTTGCTCAAGGCATACCCTGCAGGCCAGGTGCCCCAGACCCATGTGCATGGAGTGTGGCCGGTGTCGACGCAGATGGGACAACACAACACGGCGGCAGATGTTGATCCTCATGGCCATGGCTGCTGATTATTATATTTACACAACTGGCTCCTTGTGCTTGTGTGCAACTGTTGCCACAGTGCACGCTTGTCTACCAGCTGCACTGATGCACATCCCCATCCAGCAACACCACAGGAGTCGTTCCCCCTGCCGTGACTTTTCACTCTTTTATACTATCTGAACGCTAGATAGAGTAGTCGCTAGAAACGAAGGGGATGTCATCGTTTGTCAAATCCAATCCCCAACACCATTTGTGTGGTTTTGATCAATTAATGATTAATTTCACGGATTTGCTAAGTGTAACAGAGGAGCCATTTTAACGCTTGGTTCTGTGATCAACGAACTCTTCTCCCCTGTTTATGGGATGGGAGTTGGGACCCCAACGAACGTGCTTTTTTTTTACAAACAGATATCATACTTTTGTACATACAAAAAGAAAGTTATGCCCTTAGCTACTTTCGTCGCAGAAGGGATAATAATTGGTAAGTTTTTCCCATGGCATTGCAGCTCTTTTCTTCTAATCCGAAATCCGAAAAACGTGAGGAAGAACTATTTCAGCCTTTGGTGCCTCTCTAGTGTCCTACCGGCAAAACCAGGTATGGCCTTGTTTACTTCACCGAATTTGGAGTGCAAAATTTACTGTAGCATTTCATTTGTATTTGGTAATAATTGTCCAACCGTTGACTAATTAGGCTTAAAACGTTCGTCTCGTAAAGTACAACTAAACTGTACAATTAGTTTTTGATTTCATCTACATTTAGTACTCCATACATGTATCGTAAGTTTGAGGTGACGGAGAATTTTTTTTTACATAGTGTATTTTTCAAGAGTTTTGAATGAACTAAACGAGGCCCAGGCACATTGGGCTTGTTTGGTTCCTTCCTCCTAGCTAAATCCTAGTGTAGGCAGTCTTATTCCAGACGGGACTTTGGACACCTAAGGCTACGATGGCTGCCAGGCGTGTTAATATTAAGGCCAATAGAGCAAAGCCAACAAAGCCAAACATATTATAATTGTCTGACCGAGGAACAACCACGCACGCTTTTGGTGCCGTCGAAGGGACAAACGAACGCCAATTCTTTTATCGGGGCGCTGCTTCAGCTCCGGTTCTTGGCATCTTCTCGCACAACACAAAAGGGATACTGGCAGGGCTGGATTATGGGGTCATTAATTAGTTAAGATCCTTGTTTTGGTGCATGCAAATGTGGGCAGAAAGCAACATAGGGAGGCGCCATCACTTTGTAGAATTGGGGATCAGCTTTTTCCACCATTACAAAACCCCCGGCCTGTGTCCTCTTCATCCGCTCCTCCTTGTCCTCGCATCTCTTCCCCTCTTTCTCTCAATGTGTACTACAACTACTTCACTCACTTTGTACTTATAATATCTATTCTTAGGAGCAATTTTTTAAAAAAATTTGTGGAATTTTATAAAAAATAATATTAATATCTATATCATTATATAGATTTATTACAAAATACTAGTAAATGCTAAGGTTAATGTATAGTTCTTTATTATGTATCATAAATATTAGTTTTATTATACATTTGGTTAAATTTAAAAAATAATTTCTTTGAAAAGTGAGATATCAGATATGTAATTATTTTGGAACAGAGGAAAACATGTCACCGTCTGTTTGGTTGTCTGCTCTATCCAGCATGCATGAGTGGAGAAATATAGGGTTTGTTTCTTTGCCTGGACTTGTCCAGCCCGGCCATCGGCTAGCTCAAACCCAGCTCCCATGGTGGAACTTCATGTGTTTGTCTCACTGGACCAAGATGAGCCAGGCCAACTCAGCACTAGGGCGGCAGCACGCGTGCTCTCAACCTAGCTCACCTCGGCCTCGGTTGGCTGAGCAACGAGCCACTGTTGAAAAAGGCAACAGATCTCATCACCGTTGTCCTCCGCCGCCACAGCGGTGACCGGGTTGCTGCGGCTTTTGCACGGTGCATGCCAAGGGTGTACTCTTCATCCCTTGCGGCGTCACCTTCTGCCGCGCCTGCACATTGGAGCTCCTCGTTGACCGCAGATGATGGGGCAAGGAGGAAGTTGGAGGCATGCTGAAGGGCGGTGCCGTAACGCTCGTGCCGTGTGAGAAGGGTGTGGTGGATGAGGCTATTCGCACTCGTGGTACTCTAAATTCATCCTCTATACATCCTAGTCATCAAGATTCTCTCCTCTATATCCTATTCTTCCGCACTCATCCATCCTCTATATCATCCTCTATCTACTATGGGACCCACTTATCACTTTATCTAAATATATCCATGTGAGATCTAATTTGAAAGGATTTATTGAAACGAATTTAATGGTGCAATCGAAATTTAATTTGGTGTTTTGGTTTATGAGTTATAAGATTTTTTGTTACATAAAAAAGTGGGGCCTACACTCTCTCTCCTCTCCTCACTCCCACTGGCTGGCTGCCTGCGCGCGCAGCGCTGCTCCTGTGACCACGTGGTTTAACGGACGTCCGGACAAGCGCTAGAAATAGCGGATGAGGTTCGGATGCAGTATGTTTTAGAGGACCCGGTGCACCTCTTCCATCCTCTATACGTTCCTCCAGTAAAATTTTACGGTACGCGGTGCGGACAGCCCGAGAGACACTCGATCGAGTTGGAGGTAACGCCATCCTACACTTGGACGCCAAAGCCTGAGAAGGACAGGAGAAATGAACCTCGCTTTCGTTTCTCTGGAGGCAGGTCGTGGGTGCTTTAAGTTTCGTGTTGGCCTGGCCTGTGAAGGTGTCCAGATAAACAAAGAAGAGCCGGGCCGTGGGTGCTTTAAGTTTCGTGCTGGCCTGGCCTGTGAAGGTGTCCAGATAATAAACAAACAAAACGAGTTGCAGCAGTTGTTCCTAGCCGAGGCCACGGGCCAAGGAAACAAACACGCCCATAAATGTTGGCTGGGCTGCATGAGCGAATGTAATTGCTTGAGTGGTTGTAGACTGGCGGGATACGCTTAAATTGAGCTTCACTCCTGGGCCTGGCTCGGTGGACGCAGGATGAGGCTGTTGAACCCACACATCGGTCTTATATATACATGTTGTATCCGCTCATGCAGGTAACCAAACATTATCTATTTTGTTTTCATCCGCTCATACAACATTACCAAATACCTCCGTTTTTTTAAATACGGTTTCTCCTTTGACTGCCACCGTCCTTCCTCCTCCAATAGGATCTTGTCTCCTCCCTCCCTCCGCCGACGACCATTCCTCTGACTAGATCGCGTCTCCTCTCTCCGTCGGCGCACGGTACTCCCACGGGATCTCGCCTCCTCCCTTTGCCAGTGGCTGGCAAGGACCTCTCTTAGCTCTAAGCTTAACCCAAGCCAATTCTTGTTTGAAGACGAATTTGCAAGATTGCAAAGAGTGATGTTGATTCCTGAAGATGGCATCATTCCTGATAGACAGATAGACCAGAACATTGCAACAATTATTTCGATAAAGAAAGGCCTGTGAATTTGAGTTTTGAACATAGGGAGTGTATCTGTTTTATTTCCTTGGATTAGATGTGCTAACCCAGCATGTTCCAGCAAGACATGGCAAAAGGACAATCCAGAAAGAGATGATGCAAAGAATTTTGACAATTTTCACAACACTCTGGCAACCAATCTCTTATATTGCATATTTTTACATTGAAGATGGTTTAAGTAATCTGTTGGAGATTCTCCTCTAAAACTCCTTACAATAACCAAACACATTTTTAATGGCACTAGAAGCATGTGTTTGTGCTAGCAGAGGGAGACGGAGAGAATAAGAAGTGTGGGCCACGTGCCATGATTTCACACAGGTCAGGTTCAGTAGTGAGGCAGGCAGGTCAGGCGTAGCTCCTCATCCCATCCCATCCCGTCCCGTCCTTAGGCTCGTTTAGGTCCTTTAATTCTCCCCAAATTTCACTATACAAAAAGAAGATTTCTCGTCACATCAAAATGTCGGTAAATACATGGAGTACTAAATGTTGATGAAATCAAAAACTAATTGCACAGTTTTGTTGTACTTTGAGAGACGAACATTTTAAGCCTAGTTAGTTAAAATTTGGATAATTTTTATCAAATACAAACGAAATACTAAAGAAATTCTGATACAGTGTTTTTCTCCCCTATTATGTGAACTAAACGAGGCATTAGTAGACTCTGCCCCCGCGAACACTTCCCGATAGATTCCATCCCCTCTCTATCATCCTCGGCATCCGCCCCACTTTGCCCTTATTACGCCTTGTTTAGATTGGTGAATTGGGGAGAAAAACACTGTATCAGAATTCCTGTAGCATTTCGTTTGTATTTGGTAAAAATTATCCAAATTTTGACTAACTAGGCTTAAAATGTTCGTCTCGCAAAGTACAACAAAACTATGCAATTAGTTTTTGATTTCATCAACATTTAGTATTCCATGCATTTGCCGATATTTTGATGTGACGGGGAATCTTCTTTTTGCATAGTGGAATTAGGGGAGAGAATTGGGGAACTGAACAAGGCCTTAATTCCAAAGGTTTCTGCAGGGATAACATTTGTGGCCTGGCGGGGTGAGCCCTATAGAATCCTGCCTGCCTGCCTGCCCTTCTTTTCATGTTGCTTTCCCTTTCCTCCTCCCCCACCTCACCTCACCTCCTATTTAACTTCTTCAACCAAATTGCTTGTCAGCATCTTCCCAGTTTCTTCCTTCCAGCTGCTCCAACCACGCTACACTCTATTCTTGCCCCTGATTCTTGCTTGGATTTTTCTTCAGAGGAAGGATTGGCTACTCAGATATTCTTCCTACTAGGTGAACCCTCGT
Organism: Saccharum spontaneum; assembly: GCA_022457205.1. Lineage (NCBI taxonomy): Eukaryota > Viridiplantae > Streptophyta > Magnoliopsida > Poales > Poaceae > Saccharum > Saccharum spontaneum. The sequence goes on from CM039598.1 coordinate 57,961,886, forward strand.
GAAAGCCCATGTCTTTGCTTGCTTGTTTGTTTCACCGAGTCCAGCTGCTTGATTTCACCACCATCATCATGGCTTTTCCTGCTCTGGATTTGCTTCTTGTTTCCTTTACCTCTCTCTGCTGCTGGGATATTGTACATTTGTACTGTATGTACCAGTTGAATCCTCACACTACCGTGGTGGCCTTGATGAGCCTTTATTTGCTTCTTCTAGTACAGATTAAACATACCAATCCCGCCATAAAAACTCTCAAGCTCAAATCTTTCTGGCCCCAGCTAAATCAATGGTTTTGATTCGGTTTGTTTTGTGTATGTTCGGTACAGGACCGTAGCCTCCTCGCTTGCTTTCTGGTTTCTGCTGCTGCCGTCGGTGAGGAGAGAGCAGAGCAAGCAGAAGCAGAGGAAGAGAGGCATGGAAGGGGACAGCTACTCCGGCGCCATGGCGAACGGCGGCGGGCAGGCGGTGGACGGGAAGCTGATCCAGACGTTCCACAAGAGCTTCGTGCAGGTGCAGAGCCTGCTGGACCAGAACCGGATGCTCATCAGCGAGATCAACCAGAACCACGAGTCCCGGGCGCCCGACAACCTCACCCGCAACGTCGGCCTCATCCGGGAGCTCAACAACAACATCCGCCGCGTCGTCGGCCTCTACGCCGACCTCTCCGTCTCCTTCGCACGCACCATGGACGCCTCCTCCGACGGCGACTCCTCCGGCACCGCCATCCGCTCCTCCGCCGCCGCCGCCGGCAACAAGCGCGTCCGCCCCGCCTAGCTAGCAGCTACCTTTCTTGGTTCTTGGCATGGCGTGGCAATCCTAGCATAAGCGTTGCCATTGCCACTAGGCTTATTAGTCTTTTTCTTGCGCTTCTTCTTGTTCGTCTTCTTTGTTTGTCAGTGATTAGTGTATGGTAATTTAGTGACGAACAGAAAGCTGCTGCTATGTGGATGTTGTTCCTATGATTAACACCCTGTTTGTTTGGACTTATCAGCAGAATCAGCAGCCATCTAGCAGTGTTTTTCTCTCACAATAAACTAGTGAACAGTGCTTTCAGCACAATAAACCAGCGAAACGAACAGGGTCTGATGATGAGAAACAGAGACGCGGCACATGGTAGTACCGTAGTAGTAGTATGTTTATGTTCTTGACAGAAATCAATCAATGTTCATTTTTGGTACCCTTGCTGTTTGTTACTCTTAGCAAGCATCTGGAATGGAAATTATTTGCAGCACAGTTTCAAGTGTACTACAGTACTAGGAGGACACCCATGGAGCAAATGTCACTGCAGATGGGTCGGCTCAGGCAGGCAGCTCATGTTCAGTTCAACAGGACAGATCTTGAGAGCAATGTTACCCATCTGACACTGCCCTCATCCTTTTCACTCATCTTTACCCATACTACCTGAGTTATGAATGTGATGAGTGCATCGGCCGGCACTTTGGAGATCGATCTCCCAACTCTGAATCTGATGATTGAGTGCAAAATGGTGGCTGCCCTTACCCTGCCCTGCCCATGTAGTACTGGCAATGCAAAGTGCAAAGCTTTACAGCCTTACCAACCTGTGGCTCCTTGCTTGCTTGCTCACCCCTGCCATGGCTTTCCTTCTTGTCCTGATGAGTTATCATGAAAAAGCTCAAGATGGCCAAACTGCTTGTACCCTGAAAATTCCTAGCTTTTCCTCCCCTGTTCTGTTCCTACTACTAGGCTCTCCTTTTCTGAATGCCAAAACGGTGAAAGAAAAGCCAGGTCCGTCTCTCTAGTGGGCGTCTATCTGCAAGATGCTGGGCAGCATCACCAGCAGGGCAGAGCAGGACAAGGAAAAGCTTCAATAATTTTTTGGTTGCCAATCATGGTGTGCGACACCATGGCATGGCCAGAATCTTACTCCTATTCGAAAGAGTGCTGTGTACGTGTCTCAAATCTGGCCCTCTTTTCTGATACAAGTGTGTGAAACTTTTGACCACTGATTTGGCCTGGTGGACAGTGTCATTGGTCCCCTTTGCTCTCTGACTACAGTGGTAACACTGTCTCAACAAATTAAACACGGCATGTAGGCAGATTAGCAGTTCATGACAGTAGACAATTTGAATCTTCTAAGTTCTGGATCCCTGAATTTAATTCCATATTGTGCTTTTCATACTTGGCAATTTTTTAACACAAATAAGTAGATAAGATGTGAATCTTTTGGCTAGCTAGTTCTGAAGGTACAGTTATAATGACATTAGATGTTCTGAGCCTCTTCTTAAAAAAAGAAGGAAATGCTAGCATTATGATTTTTCTTTCCTTCCAACAAATTTTTACTTTGATCCCTCCGTGTGTTGCCTTGATCCTAGGCCTGTTTAGATACCTAAATTCACCTTCAAATTCTACTATGCAAAAAGAAGATTTTCCATCACATCAAAATATCAGCACATATATATGTACTACTAAATGTAGATGAAATCAAAAACTAATTGCACAGTTTTGTTGTACTTTGCGAGACGAATATTTTAAGCCTAATTAATCAATATTTAGACAATTATTATCAAATAAAAACAAAATTGCTACAGTATAACGGGACATTTACTATATAAAATTTTGATTTCAAATTTGAAATCTAAACAAGGGCCTAGTCTTTGCATGTACTGCTACTCACTATTTCCATTAAATATACCTGGACATCTCAAGGAGTACTAGCGAAAGCACCAGAGAATATTACCAGAACCATCTCACCAGTGTTCCCTAGCTGGCAGGACAAGCTGGGGTAGGCCCACCTAGCAGGAGAGGCTGTTTCGTTGTGATCTGATGACAGCGCTCTCCAAAATCCAAATGCTTATCCCCTCCCAGAGCCCAGGGCTTGTTTAGTTCTTAAAAATATTTTACGAAATGTTACTGTAACATTTTTTATTGTTATTTGTTAACTAGTGTCCAATCATGATTTAATTAGGCTTAGACGATTCGTCTCATGAATTTCGTCTAAACTGTATAATTAGTTTTATTTTTTATCTATATTTAATACTTCATATATGTGTCTAAAGATTTGATGTGACGAGAAATTTACTATTTTTTCTGAAATATTTTGGAACTAAAGACCCTAGTCTCTCTCTAGGACATGAGAGGATCTTTTGTATAGTATTCTTTCTGCATGAAACAGCTATAGATATGAATGCAGGAAAATGACATGGTCACTCCTTTAGTACTCAGACACTGCACTTGGTGGGGCCCACAGCTGAGCTACACCCAGTGACACACAAAACACAGCAGTTTTTGGATCACACCGATGGGAACTGGCCAAATTTGGAGGGTCCCGCAATAATTCCACGTGGATTGCTACACTTGATTGGTAAAAAAAATGTTTCTTGGTTGCTTAACTGCTAAGGAAATACCACATAGTCCTTGATGCAGTTTATCTGTTGTAATTATTATTTCTTCAAAATAACTTCTTGCAGAAAATGTGTTAAGTCTATTTTAGAAGTCCTCTTAAACAAAACAATAATGGTTTCATTCCAATAATACAATTGAGTTGTGATGTAGCAATTGCCTTCTTTAATTTGACAGTAACAGTCCTAGAGAGGCCCCCTAATTTTAAGACAGTACATGTGGCATTGATAGATAAGAGTGGTCAGATTCGGTGCCAGAGTGTTTTCATTGATGTTAAACGGTGGTTTTCACAATAGTTTCCGTGCATGTTACTTCAAAGTCTAATCATATTGCTTAACCGGTAAAAGAAGGTCACTGAGAATCATGATAGTGGAGATTAACGTATGCTACTTTAGGGTACAATTTAAGACCCTTCTCAATTTTTGGTAGATATATGTAGGAGAGTAGAATTTGTAGAATAGTCGATATATTGCTCGCCTTATAGATGGATTATATAGGAGTATAGGATTGTCTTAGTGTATAAGACATGTTAGGGTTGTGAACTGAGCATAACTTAGTAGGTTAGATTTCTTGCGGTGGAATCTACTAATCTGGGTTCAAGACCTCGACTTGAAGTGGATGCTCTCATTTTTCTAGATTTATTTAGATCTATTCATTTAGTGGTAAGCAGTGTGTTCGTTGACAACGAGGCATCTATGATGACTTCATTAATTTCATAATTCCCAAGAGACACGATGATATATCATATTTTTCTAGATTTATTTCAGATCTATTCATTTAGTGGTAAGTAGTATGTCCGTTGAGAACGAGGCGTCTATGATAACTTCTTCAATTTCATAATTCCCAAGAGACACGACGATATTGTGATGTACTCATTAACAACTTGCACATCTTCTGCCCTATGATTGTACCTTCAGTTTGTCCTTCCAAACTACAAATTCATGAATTAAGTTTAGGCATTTCTGCATAATAACAAAAGCAAAAGCACAATGAGTGTAGTTCAATTGGTTAGATTTCTTATGGTGGAATCTGTTCATCTAGGTTCAAGTATTCAACTTTGTAAATGCTCGTATTTTTCTTTATTTATTCTACAGGTGCTCACATTTTTGTGGATTTATTACAAGATTTAATGGCGTTATTCTTTCTATAGTAGGTGACATGATCTGTGGGCCCAATCTTTTTCAGAAGTGCTTATAGAGGTGTGTGCGTAGATGTATGTAAGCGTTTGCATCCATTTCACACAAAAGAAAACAAAGCAAAAGGAACCTTCGGCTAAAAAAGTTGCATTTCTGCTTTTTTTCATAATTGCGACCTTCATCTGAACATTTGTAATCCTAGGAGTTACAAGTAGTTAAATCAACAAAGGAAATAAGGTGGTTCACATATAACTTATTTTTCAGTCGAATCAATGATTCGAAATGTAGAGAAGGACATCACTAAGTGATGAACAGATGAAGCCTTCAAAACAATACAAATCGGCAAGTCTTATAATACATGTGGATGACAAATGTTTCTATGTGTATACACTAATAATTAATGCCGTCACCACTGAAACCTGTGGAGGATTAGGTCCAGGCGTCCAGCAGATCAGATCTGATACCCCATCAGCTGATTGACTCCACTACACTGAAATCTGATACACCACCAGCAATTATGTAATACCCTGTAGTAGGTACATGGAGCTGTTGGGTTTGGGACAGGACCACGTCATATTGGGGCAAAGTGTTTCATGTTTGGCAGGACCACTGATTAGTGCAATGATAGTTATGTTAATCAGGCTTATCTTGTACCATTGAGGCATTAACTTATGTGCTTTTGTGCATTGGAAGTATCCATTTCCATCGAAAAATCTAGTGAAAGGACTATGCTTTTCCTTTTTTCCTTAAAAGTATACCCCGAGGATGCTTGTCCCTGCTAGTCCCTAGGGTCCATGAATGGCCTTTAGGGTTTTGTATTCTGCAAATATTTAAGGATGATAGTGTAAAAAATGCTTCACTAATGTTCGATTGCACAAATAATTAATTTTGTTGAAGGCTGATAATGAACTGACCTTGTTTGTACTTTGTGGTGGCTACAATTATTTTAACACATTGGTGCACCTTTTGTTTCCAAATCCCAGATAGTTTATTGGGGGTCCACTGACATCCTGGACCATGCATCTTTTTATAAATCCTGTTCATACATATCATAAAAGTAAGATTTTATTAAAAAACTGCCAGCATATTCCAAAATGTGTCACTGTATGTAATTTTTTCCCCTTCTGTACTCAGGATTGTGATTCAATTTTCAGGTGATCCAGCTTTGTACACGATTCAGCAGTTTATCCCTTTTCACCTTTTTTCCCTTTTCACATGGCCAACCACACAAGCCCAAATCAATGTAGAAGACCTACACTCCAGGCTGTTCTGAAAGTGACATGAAAGAGAGGGTACTAATGATCATGTTGCCAATTGCCATGCCTAAGCTGCAACACTTATCTGATGCCTTTATCATTAAATCCTTGAGAATATATACAAAGATGTAAGTTGAGATGTAGTTCGCTCAATGTTTTTACTTTGAAATTTTTGTAGACAATGGAAAAAATTTGAACCAGTTGGACGACTGAACCGTCAGCACTAACCTAACCAGTAACTCCCCCGCCCCCCGGTTTCATTTCCCGATAATATAAAATATGTAAGATGGGATGAGTTGCTTTCAAGAAGAACTAGGTAGTTGGGCAGTTAAGGTTGGATAACGAGCCGAGCTGGCTCGGCTCGGCTCGGCTCGTTCTGGCTCGTTAGGATAACGAGCCAGCTTGGCTCGGCTCGTTATCTTAATGAGTCAGAAAGCCAGTTCGGCTCGGCTCGTTATGAGTTCGAGCTGGCTCGTTAGGCTCGCGAGCCAGGTATAAAAAATACACAAAATATAATATTTGCATTTATCTAAAGCTTAAAAATATTAATAATATAAAAATAATATATTTAATAACCTTAAATCGAATAAAATATTCATATGAGCTAACATATCATCCATTTGTGAAGTGCAAGACATGAAGTAATACAAAACTAATATAAGTTATGATGACTTTTTCCCTAAAACTACGGCTCGTTTGGCTCGCGAGCGGCTTACGAGCCAGCTCGAGTTGGCTCGTTATAGCTAACGAGCTAAAATCCTGGCTCGGCTCGGCTTGTTATCATAACGAGCCGAGTGAGCTAACGAGCTTCGAGTTTTTCGTCCAGCCTTATGAGCAGTCAATTTTCTCTAAACTAATACTAACGATCTTAGGACCACTGATGGGTCATGGGCATGCATGATGTAACATGAGGAAACAAAGGACACAGAAAGAGGTAGAATCTCCAACAGTCCAACTGCATAAACTCGGCCGTAGCCAAAACACAAGCCTGACTGCTCTGCTAACTCCCTGTTTTAAAAGGACACTACAACAAATGCTTATGCCACACAAAAAGAAAATACCAATGTCCTTTTCCTAAAGCAACGGTGGCATTGAAACCATTGTTGATTCGTGGTCATTGGAGCATTATATTCAGAGATAATGTGCTGGTCTTTGTCCTTTTTTTTTATTGCTTAACCAATCAGCTCAAGCATCGTATATAGTAGGCCCTATAATCAAGAAATCAATCTCCATCCTCCTATATATATGATAAATAACAATGTCACCTTAAGCATAACAAAATGATTTTGAGCTTGAGAGATGGCAAAATCATGCTGTTATTATTCCTCCAGCACTCCAGCAGCAAAGCTTAAGGAGATATTTGCAGAAAGAGCTTGGACAATAGATTCTTTGATAGATGTACCGAGAATGGAAGCCTGTAGCTTGTAGAATGAATGACAGCAAGTGTTAGGGTGTGTTTAGTTCGCGAAATTTTTTGGCTTTGGCTATTGTAGCACTTTCGTTTGTATTTATCAATTAGTGTCTAATCATAGACTAATTAGGCTTAAAAGATTCGTCTCGTGGTTTTCTACAAAACTGTGTAATTAGTTTTTTTTCGTCTACATTTAATGCTCCATGCATGTGTTCAAACATTCGATGTGACGGGAAATCTTGAAAATTTTTGGGAACTAAACATGGCCTTAATAGGAGTACAGAAAAGGCAACAAAGTGAGGCAAACAGTTGATTTTCCAGTGCCTTTGGACCCGGCACTGACTGACAAATTCTGCTCTCTACCCATTCTGCACATTCCTAGTACTCTTGGTTTCACAACGAACACAGGAACAGTGGCAACAAACACCATGCAAGGGCCATCAGCAGCAGAGATGTTCACCTGGAGCCATTCTTTTTAGTTGCTTGGTCACTTACTCTACAGTCTTCATGCCTACAGAACATGATCACCATAAACCTATGCTCTGCAACTTCAGAACTGGACCAGCGCTTGAAGCAAAGATTTCCATCTTGTTGAAAAGCAGTATCCACCTTGCAGATAAATGATTGCCTGGAAGAGCAGATCCTCAAGGTGAGCTCCACTGGGGCTCAACATGTTGCTTCCTCTTATCAAAAGAAAAAAAACATGTTGCTTCCTCGGTTCAGTTACTAATTACAGACTTGCATTTCATCCATGTTGCATTCAGAATCAGGATCATGTACAGTTTGGAGTGCATTTCATTCATATTAATAACATACTCTACAATCCATTAAGAACTCCAGAAAATTCTGATTTCAGAATCAAGATCAGTAAATATGAGTACCAGATCCAGTGTCAGTACCAGCAGAGCTGTTACCCGTACGAGATACAGTACACTGAAAAATATCAATTGTTTCAGTGAATCAATCCTAGCATCAGGGCAGGACCATCATGGAATGATGCCAGTACGAATATGATTGAATAACACTGCTCATTTAATTTGCTGCTTCTCATCGACAAAGATGAACCTGAAACAACTGTGAATAGAAAATATGACACGCTGAGTAACAGAAGCAAGGAGAATGGGCCACGGTTAACTTGAAATGGAAAATGATAGCAGTAAAATCTGCTGAGGTTTTGTTCTGCAATTCATATGGACAGTAACTCAATAACCGGGTATGCGAAATACAGGCTGTAACGTGTAATACTTGGGGGGTGAAACAGCTATTAGTCAGTTACTCTGAGAAATCAGAAGACCCACTTACTACAGCAGAGAACCAAGGAGAGAGAGAGAGAGAGAGAGAGAGAGAGAGAGAGAGAGAGCACCTGTCAACAAATTCCCACAATGCAATATGACTGAGTTTGCAAGATGGCAAAAAAATGATGCTATTCTTCAATCAGAACATAGCAGAAAGTGATGTTTGCAGAACAGCAGATTGTCTGCTACCTCCAAAAGACAGAAGAAATGTAATATATAGACGCAGAACAACTGCAAGGGAAGCACACCAAAGGATGTTTCTGCACATCATTATATTGCCTTCATCACTGACAAAGATTAGCTTCACGCCTTTCAGAGGACATGATCTCCATAGTGTGCTCTGTTTCGAGGAACTATGTTCAATTTTTGTGAGAGTAAAACTGAAGCTAAATTGGTTTACGGTGTGGTTGTATGCTGACGCAACCAAGTTTTCGTCGTCATCAAGGCAAATTTCGGTTCCTATAAGTTTTGAATACAAAGCCGTCTAGCAATTCCTCCAAAATTGGTCCATTTTTTTTTCCAAAAAACCCCTGCTTTGCAATACTCAGTGCTAGAATTCATGTGGCGTCTGGTTAGGGAGAAGTGTATCATTTTGTGCATGGAATCCCCGAAGAACATGAGTTACTGCAGGTAAATGCTCGCCTTAAAGAGCAGAGACTAAAGTGGTTGTTGCTCATACATAATTGGAGGTTATTGCATCCACCATCTCGACGCATTGGGTGTTTGAAGCAAATAGAGTAACAGTACAAAGTAACCAGCTCTTACATAAAAATTGCAGGAACTTAACAGGCAGGCCTGCAGGCTGCAGCTCATAGTACTGTAGCAAGGCTGCAAAAAAATTTGGGTGCAAAAGGAAAAAAATTAAAATTCTTTGCCGAGTGCCTGGTCTTTGCCGAGTGTCAGGTTCCTGGCACTCGGCAAAATAATTAAAAAAAAATTTGCCGAGTGCCTAACAACAAGAACTTGGCAAAAGGTCATGGTTGGGTGCCTGCCGTCAGAGGAGGGTGTCTTTGCCGTGCGTAAATCTTTACCGAGAGTTCTGAGTGCATGGGCACTCGGCAAAGCGCTCTTTACTGAGTGTCATAGTTTGCCGAGTGCGGTACTCGGCAAAGAGGCTCTTTGCCGGCATAGAAGCCGTCTCCGGTAGTGAATATTTATTTAAATCTAAACTTTTTTAGAAACAACATACTTCATGTCTTAATCTCTAAAAAAATTTCGGTGGAATTTCAGCCAAATTTCGCGAAATTCGGTAATTCCGGTGGTGACCGAAATTTTTGCGATAACGAAATTAAAATCCTTGCAGTGTACCATGGTTACTTAAAGGATATGGATCTTCATGTCACTATAAAAAGGGTATCTAAGAACTCCAATCAGGGTAGGAAGGAATTCGAGTCCGAGGTGATGATCATAAGCCGGCTGAGGCACCGCAAGCTCGTGGAGCTCATTGGTTGGTGCCATGCTGGTGAAGAGCTCTTGCTTGTGTATGAACTTATGCCCAATGGAAGTCTTGATACTTATATTCACAACCCCAAAAAAGTATTGTCATGGCCGATCAGGTAGCACACTACTAGCTACTCCTGACCCAGTTCACTTTATACCACTTCCAGTGCTCTATCAAAACTAACTGCTTTTTTTGTTTGACTTTGTCTCATCTGTTATTTATATAGGCATGAGATGGTGCTTGGACAGGATTGCCAGAAATGTGTTGTGCACCGTGACATCAAGCCGAGCAACATTATGCTAGACGCATCGTTCAACGCAAAGCTTGGTGATTTTGGGCTTGCGAGGCTCATCGACCACGGTAGGGGATCGCACACGACTGCGCTCGCTGGCACGATAGGTTACATGGACCCAGAATGCATGGTCACGGGCAATACCTGCATTCAGACCGATGTTTACAGCTTTGGTGTCGTCGTCCTCGAGATCGCCTGCGGACGGCCCGCAACAATCGCCGATGTTAATGGCACAACTATCCACCTGGTGCACTGGGTGTGGGAATTCTACAGTCGCGGACGGATCCTCGATGCCGTCGATGCACGGCTCAACGGCGACTTCAACGCCGCGGAGATGGAGCGTGTGATGGTCACGGCACTCTGGTGCGCCCACCCAGACCGCACCCGGAGGCCCCATCCGGGAGGCTATGAAGGTGCTCCGCCTGGACGCACAGTTGCCAAGTCTCCCTGCAAAAATGCCGGTGGCGACATTCGAACCACCACAGTCGTTGTTGGACAACTCCGTTGTTGCTACGACCACCACGGGTTCCATCATCAGTGTGACTGAGACCTCTTGCTTGCTACGATGACAAACATACACCGTCATAAACGGTCAAGTATCATTTATTTCTGGTATACCGCACTGCATGCTCTGTATATATAGTTTCTTAATAAAATGTCGTCTTCTATATATGGGATTGTTGTCACTCCTAGAAATGGATTGTTTCGTGTAAGCATATATTGACGCTCACAATTTTTTTTGTATGGTGGATACTTCATTTAAGACATCCTCAAATAATGAAAGTTCCAGTTTTTCATATCTTCAGTCTGAAAAGTGTACGTCAAAGATTTATATTTGGAGTATTTTAATCCTTACTAGTTTTAATCTAATGTGTTTAATAAATACTAGTATATTGTGTATGCTAACGTCATTATACCACAATCCAAAAATAGCATTGGACATGGGTCGGTAGAATTACCAAAGTATCGATGAATGGCCAGTCGGTAAAGATTTCTAACATACAGTCCTTCTGTATTTCTTGTTTTCCCAATCAAACATCAGTTGGTGTTTTTATTTTGCTTCATAGTTGGACGGTCGGTCAGTAAGTCCTTAGACCAACGATCCTTCCTAATTGATATAAATAGAGATTTTGGTGAAAAAAAAAATACCCGGCATCAACAACTTTAATTAGATCTCCATATATAGACATTTTCTATTCCAGATTTCCCACTAGCCAATGATAGAGAGTGGGCCTAGCTCTCTAGAGTGTGCACAATATATGGAGAAAGTATTGGACGGTGAAAATATAAAGACAATTTTTTATGCAAATGACTCCCCAAATGATGATTTAAAGAGTGAGTTTAAGAAATACTCTAAGAGATGCTGTTAGGTCCAACGATCCATCGGTACATAGAATTGGTCTTGCAACGTGTTTGGCTGGCCCAATCCGTGTCTATTTTTGGAGGAGCCCACTTGTTAGATCAAACCCTAGCGCATCAAAACTGTGTCTTACCAAATTTGGCCTCGTCGCCGCCACTCGCTCCTCACCCTCGCCACCCACCAGCCGCCCTCACCATGACCGACAAGTCCCCCCATCCCCGCCCCGAACCCCCCAATCTTTATTTGACGTGCGTGTTGCTGTCGTTACCGATGCGCAGACATGAGGTCGTGGACCTTTTATTTCCAAATCCTAGATAGTTTATTAGGGTCCACAGGCGCCGTGGACCATGAATCTTTTTATAAATCCTGTTCACACATATCATAAAAGTAAGTTTTATATCAAAAAACTGCCAGCACTATTCCAAAATGTGTCACTGTATGGAATCCCCCCCTTCTGTACTCAGGATTGTGATTCATTCTCAGGTGATCCAGCTTTGTACACGAATCAGCAGTTTATTATCCTTTTCACTTTTTTTTTTATCTTTTCACATAGCCAACCACAGAAAGCCCAAATCAATGTAGAAGACCTACACTCCAGGCTGTTGTGAAAGTGACATGAAAGAGAGGGTCACTACACCACAACACTAAAATAGCATCAGACGTCGGTCGCTAAAAGCTAACAATTACCTTTGAACATTTAGTTGCTAAAGATTTCCCATGGACCTCAGTTGCTAACACCAAATGCTGCGATGGATGGTCCGTTGCAAAAAATATTTTGCTTTTGTGTTGAATCGTCAGTCGCTAAATAGTACTAAACAAGTCGAACCATCTGTCGCTAAATACAACTGTCTGTTGGCCCGATTGTTGGTGTCACGAAACCACCTACAGGTAATTTGTGTGATTGCGTGTTTAGGCTCGGATGGCTGAGCTAAGGTGGGCACAGGTGGTTTATACTGGTTCGGGCAGAACGTCCCTAGTCCAGTCGCGGTGCTCGTGCTACCAGTTCTTTGTTGAGTTTGCAGTAGGGGTTACAAACGGGTAAGAGAGGGAGAGGGCTCCCAAGTCTCTGTGGTGTGTGCGTTTGCTGTTGTGTGCTGGTGAACTGAGAAGTTCCAAGAGCCCCTCTCTAGAAGGGTCCCAAGGCCTCCCTTTTATAGATCCAGAGAGGAGCCTTGGGGTACACGGCAAAAGGAGGAAGGAAGAAGAGGAAAAGAAGAAAGAGAAAAAGCAGAGGAAGAGGCTCTCGCGGTGGTGCCGCTCTCTCACTGCCGGCAGAGGCATGCTGGCCCGATTGTCGAGGACAGGGGCGGCCCCCCACATCGTCACTCTGCTGCCGCAGTGGCGTGCCGCTCGCTCAGCCATGGCGTCGCGCCATGCCGTGTCACGCGGCGCAGCTTGCGGCGTCTTCGATTAATGTAGCACACGGTTTTGGTGGCATATTCGCCCTGCACTGTCGCATGCGTGCGCCCTTAAGTGCGACCTGTCACAGCCTCGAGTTGGCGCGGGGCGTGCCAACTCCTGTACGGTGGGACAATGCCTCAGTACGAGCTTTCCATGCGTGGGACAGTGGTGGACAGCCGGTGTCCGCCCCGAGCCCGGACGTTTATTGCCTGACCCTTGGTTCCGCCTCAAACCATCGGGCGAGGCGGGGTCCCCTTGGAGGGGTTGGGCTTAGGCGGAGCGTGACCCCTCAGGGTTGGGCGAGGCAGAACCTGTGCCCTAGCCATCGAGCGAAACGGAGCCGGCGCCCTTGAGGCCGGGTGGGACGAGGCTGGTTGGGCGGGGTGGAACTTATGCCCCGACCCTTGGTCGTCGTGAGTCCTGCCCCTCGAGGGGTCGGGCGAGACAGGACTTACGTCCCAGTCGCTGGGCGGGACGAGATGGATGCCTGGGCCTCTTTGAACGACTCCGGGCCTCCTTGGTAAAGGCCTATGGCCGAGTCTGGGCCATCCCCCTAATTGCTGGGCAGTCCTAATGACTTATCGGGGCCTTTCATCTGGGTACCCTAATATTGGTAACCGACAACGATGTTTTGAGCCCACTTCAGCAAAATTTTGGCCCAAAATTAAGTCACGTGAAAACCATCCCGCCCTACCAAAAACAGATACGCACTTGTTCTCAATAAAAAGAACAGATCCGCACCTCTCTCTACTCACCCACAACCCCTCCACACGCCGCCGCACGCACGCATGCTCGCTCACCCGCCGGATGTCTGCCCCCACCACCCCACTCGCCTGCTGGCTAGAAGTCCACCGCCTCCAACCCGGCGCACGAGCCAGACGGCCGCCGCCACCACCTTGGCGTCCCGGCGCCTGGGCTATGTTAAGCTAGGATTAACCTTATGTTCATCAGCTAGGATTAGCCATGCATCACCTATATGTTCAAACTAGGACTAGTATGATGTTAAGTGACATTACATATATATATATGTACTTGTAAAATAAATGAATCAATGTATGGCTAATGCGATCTTTTTTGTATGTCATCCTAAATCCATGTACAGATTTTCAACACTGAATTCGTCTTGAATGTTTGATCCAATGTACACGAGTTTTAGATATGCAAGGTTTTATTTTTTTATCTCATTTAATTAAGCTCTCAATTGTTAGTCGCTAAAAGGTCTTTATACTATTGAACTGTTGGTCGCTAAAAGTTGTAACAAGCTATTGGTCGCTATAAGTAGCACCGTCGAACCGTTGGTTGCTAAAGAACATGTCTGTAGCTATTTACTTATAGCGATGCGCCTTTAGTAGCAGCAGCAGGGGTCCGTCGCTATAAGATTTAGCAACTGACTGTTCGTTGCTGTACAGGCCTTTTAGCAACTCCAAAGCCGTCGCTGTTCTAAGATTGTGGTGTAGTGGGTACTAATAATCATGTTGCCATGCCTAAGCTGCAACACTTATCTGATGCCTTTATCACCAAATCCTTGAAAATTTATACGAAGATGTAAGTTGGGATGTAGTTCGCTCAATATTGTAACTTGTAAAACTAGTAAGCACTAACCGGTAACTCCCCCAGTTTCATTTCTCGAAACCGATAATATAAAAGATGTAAGTTGGGATACATTGCTTTCAAGAAGAACTAGGTAGTTGGGCAGTCAATTTTCTCTAAACTAATACTAACAATCTTAGGTCCACTGATGGGTCATGGGCATGCATGATGTAACATGATGAAACAAAGGACACAGAAAGAGATCAAGAATCTGTGGTTTCTCCAACTGCATAAACTCGGCCTTAGCCAAAACACAAGCCTGATTACTCTGCTAGTGCTAGCTCCCTGTTTTAAAAGGACACTACCACAAAAAAATAAAAACCAATGTCCTTTTCCAGAAAGCAACGGTGGCATTGAAACCATTGCCGATTCGTGGTTATTGGAGCATCATATTCAGAGATAATGTGCTGGTCTTTGTTCTTTTTTTTATTGCTTAACCAATCAGCTCAAGCACCGTACTTAGTAGGCCATATAATCAAGAAATCAATCTCCATCCTCCTGTATGATAAATAATAATGTCACCTTAAGCATAAAAAAATGATTGAGACTGAGAGATGGAAAAATGATGCTGTTATTATTCCTCCAGCTCTCCAGCAGCAAAGCTTAAGGAGATATTTGCAGAAGAGCTTGGACAACAGATTCCCTACCGAGAACTGAAGCCTGTAGATTGTAGAATGAATGACAGCTAGGGTCTAGGTCTACAGCAAAGATAGCAAAGTGAGGCAAACGGTTGATTCTCCAGTGCCTTTGGACCCAGCACTGACTGACAAATTCTGCTCTCTACCCGTTCTGCACATTCCAAGTACTCTTGGCTTCGCAACGAACACAGGAACAGTGGCAACAAACACCAAGCAAGGGCCATCAGCAGCTGAGATGTTCACCTGGAGCCATTCTTTTTAGTTGCTTGGTCACTTACTCTAGAGTCTTCATGCCCACAGAGCATGATCACCATAAACCTATGCGCTGCAGCTTCAGAACTGGACCAGCGCTTGAAGCAAAAATTCCAATCTGGTCGAAAAGCAGTATCCACCCTTCAGATAAATGATTGCCTGAAAGAGCAGAGATCCTCAAGGTGATCTCCACTGGGGCTTATCATGTTGATTCCTCTTACCACAAGAAAAAAAAATACATGTTGCTCCCTCGGTTCAGTTACTATTTACAGGCTTGCATAACAGGCTTACAGCATATATGTAGTTACAGGCTTACAGTAGTTAGCTGCGTTTTCTAAGAATCAAATCTTTATAAGAGAAGCACAACATGGTAAAAAGTAGGTACTAAATTATAAATACTTTAAGGGGCACCATGATAAACCTACTGAACATATAGTGTGAAAATACACCAAACTCTTGATGAATAAACACGGAAAGGAAAAAAAGGACATCCAGTACATTCAGAATCAGGATCATCTATAGTTTGGACTTTGGAGTGCATTTCATCCATATTAATAACATACTCTACCATCCATTATTAAGAACTCCAGTAAATTCTGATTTCAGAATCAAGATCCAAAAGAGTAAATATGAGTATCAGATCCAGTGTCAGTACCAGCAGAGCTGTTACCCGTACGAGATACAGTACGCTGAAAAATATCAATTGTATCAGCGAATCAATCAAAGCATCAGGGCAGGCACATCATGGAATGATGCCAGTACAAATATGATTGAATGAAACTTCTCATTTAATTTGCTGCTTCTCATCAACATAGATGAACCTGAAACAAGTGTGAATAAAAAATATGACAAGCTGAGTAACAGAAGCAAAGAGAATGGGTCACTGTTAACTTGAAATGGATAATGGTAGCAGTAAAATCTGCTGAGGTTTTTTCTGCAATTCTTATGGACAGTAAATCAATAACCGGGTATGCAAAATACAGACTTTAATGTGTAGAACTTTGGGTGAAACAGCTATTAGTCACTCTCAGAAGTCAGAAGACCCACTTACTAGTAGCAGAGAAGCAATGAGAGGAGAGATCAGAAGACCCACTTACTAGTAGCAGAGAAGCAATGAGAGAGAGAGAGAGAGCACCTGTCAATAAATTCACGGCGGAGTCCTGGAATGACAATTTGTACATAAAAACCTCTATTTCCTACCTTAATTGAAGGGCAGAGCTCCTGCCATTACTTTTTTTAAAAAAAATTCACACGATGCAATATGCTTGAGTTTACAAGATGGCAAAATAATGATGCTGTTCTTATTGTCTGCTACATCCAAAAGACAGAAATGTAATCTGACGCAGAACAACAACAAGGGAAGCACACGAAAGGATGTTTCTGCACATCATTATATTGGCTTCATCACTGACATAGATTAGCTTCACGCCTTCAGAGAACATGATCTCCTTGCCCCTGTGATCGTGCATCTTGCAGTTGATATGCTAAACTAATTAGCCAGCTTCTAAATTCATCAAACTGATTGCACCAATTTCAGCTAGCTTCTTTGCCTCTAGTTTTGCTGCTTAGAAACTGCATGGAGTTTTCCTGAGTTTGTTGATCACCAGGTGCACTACTACTAGATATTCAATTTCTGACAGCTGCCTTACTGCTGCCCGTTTCACAGATCTGAACATATGTGCCGTGCTCTTTACTACTGAATCTGCACATTTCTGATACTGATGCTATCTTATTTCTGAATTTGTTTGCCATGCTCTTTGCTAGCTACGGCAAGCTGATGTGCATTCAGCTATGCCTAGTACTACTTGCAAACTGTTGTCTGTCACCTCTGAACCATCTGAGGGGCATATGCTAATTGCTTCTGCACTGTCCATCATCGTTACGCAGCCCATTAAACTGATGAGCTAGCCCCGGGCAAATCATCTCCCTTTTTCTTGCACTAATTCATATATACTACCTGCCCAAGATATTGTAAAGCTAAAAAACTCTTAAAGGTCACATGACCAAACTGCTGTTGCTGAATGCTCCTGCTACGCTGCTATTACTGAATAAACTTATGGGCCAACACTAATCTCTGATCAGTAGGGCTGCTTTGCTGCCAACCTGTATCTGGGCTCATTTTCTTACAAGGATTTACTGCTATGTTCAGAACTTTGCATGCCCTTTGACTGACCAATCATCATGCAACATTCTAATACATGTATGTGCTTATCAGGTGTTCACGGGCTAAATTGCCGTCATGGTACTGCTAGCTTCAACTGCCATGCTGAGACACTGTGTTTCAGGCATGCTACTGCTAGCCTCGAATTTGACACCTAATCGGAGCATGCTACTTATCATCTCTGAAAGTTTCTATTCCCAGTAAATCTGAATCTGAACATGTTAAATTCACTGAACTAGTACAGACTGCCATAGCTCACCATGAGTAGGGGGCAACCAGGGATGCTCCTCTAATGATGCCCTATCGAGGAATTCTAGACGTGAACGAGTTCAGCTTCGAACATGGTTGCGAGTTCTGAGAAACGGCGTACACGTGCTTACCCGCCGGGTCAATGTTGTGATGTTTATATGGCCGCATATATCACGTATACGTACCCACATGTAGCTTGGGCTAAAATCACACAACATCGGATGTGTTGTACATGGGCCGCTGGCAATCTTTGGCCCATCACGTATGTATGGGCCGCTGGCAATTTTTGGCCCATCACGTATGTATTTGGCCAATCACGTTCTGTACTATTTCATCCAACAAGCTTGTTATTTATCTCATTTTCTATGCATTCACAGGAGGTTAATCAGTCCAAATATCATTGTTTAACATTGGTTGGCAGCCTGCAACGTGCTCACCCAAAGATCCACTTTCTCTTTAACGATATGTACGTGCAAGTACAAGGCCAATGCAAGTGTGAGAGGGTCCGTACCCGGTACATAAATATTTTTGTAACTAAAAAAACCACTTTTCTTCAATAAATATTTCAATCTCGTATTACATGAGGATATCCTTTTTAGTAACTAGCTGTTCCAGTTTTGTTTTAAAGACCTAAACAGCGAGATCATGACGATCCTGTGGTGTCTGACCACGGTAGAATTCATGCTTGATCTCATCCCGGTTCGGATTATATGTTAGTGAGGACGATATCTGGTTTACCAAACCTCCATACCAGAACCATGATGTTCATGTACGGACACCTCATGTCACGGGGGCCTCAGATAAATGATAAACCTATCACCATTGGCTTTCCAACAGCTTCTTGTCTATCCTCATCAGCATGCAGAATGTCAACCAATCCTTGATAGAGGTCGGCCCTAATATCATATTGATGGTTGCATATATAATCCAATCGAGATCTCTCGATCTTGATGTAAGTGTGAACCACAAACTGTAGGAAAAGACGCTTGCCATAAAGTATGAGATTAAATATTCTTCGCTTTATCTGAAATTTGTAGTAGTAGTAGTCACACACAAGTTCCGAAGAGAGTCTATAAAGAAATAACCATATGAATTAGAGTTGTTTGTATGATATATACGAAGTATTAAATAAGAAGAAGAACAAACCTATTTCTTCTTCTAAACCACTACGAGTCTTACGAAGGGCACAATATGTATTGACTTCCTCAATACTAACTCTTTCTTCGGAATATCCATATGCCACCCAAGCTCACCCCTAAGCAAGAATAGAGGGTATGAAAGAGCAAATAACATCCATATAATGTCATGTTTGCTTCTATCTTGCACATGCAGGACAACACTATTCTCGAAATTACCAAGGAGTTCGCTCCCCTTGATCCAAACAACAGTCACCTCTAAAGCTGACGACACATTGTATGTTCTTTGGTTTAGCCTCTGGTCAAGTTTAGTGTGATATGATAGTCCTCGAGGTGTTAAGCCTAACTCATACTCCTAGGATGTGATCATGGGTTGTCATGAAGGATGACAACCAAGCTCTGAATAACTTCTTTGTCATTTTGCCACTGCAGTTCATAAGACCTTCGGTACAGTGCTCAAGGTTTGGGTCATCATTATAGAAGTGAAGCTCAAGATGTCTTGGCTCCTTACCATCTTCTCTCCCAAACAACCTATGTTGTGAGATTTGGCTGTGTGCACTAAAAGTGTAGACACCACTGTTTTGTCAGGTTTGAAATAGCACTATTGAGGTGACAATATAGAGAAGTGAAAAAGAAATGGATGTTCTTAATGTTGTTAATGAAATACCAAGTATCTGTGTTGGCACTCAATCAAAGCCTCATCGGCTTGTTAGGTACATCTAGTGCATTTAGTTAAACCTTTTGAATGAAAACTTTTTCGCACCAAAGCACTAGCAATTCTTGATAGGTTTTAGCATGTGTGTGTCTGTAGGCTGTTACCATACACCTTTTCGTACATGTTAGGTACTTTAGCGATAGAAGTCATGTCTTTTTCAGGGTGATCGATTTGGACATCGTCATAATCTTCCTCATCTGCAAGGATGTTTAAGACACAATTGTTTTGATAAACATGTGACAGACTCGAAAGGGATTCAATTGTTGAAACAAATACATTACTACCTTGCCCAGCGAACATGTATCCGTCACCCTCTTCCTCATCACCTTGAAATATATCTCCCTCGTCAACATCTATGACCATCACAAATACCTAAGTTCATAAACTATATGGGTAACAACAGAGAGATCAGATACCGAATGTTTAAACCATTGTCATCAAATAATGGCTGTGTCGGTGTCGCTGCTAAAGGCTGGAGGCTTGGTCTAACGCTTTTTGCCAATCACATAAAGGCCGTGGGTTGGCTAGGCATGGGCATGGTAACATCAATGTGGTCTTCGGCCAAGCATTCACTATCATTTTAGTAGCCACTCTTGTGTTCCTACCTATGCGGTTTCAGAACAACGTGTTATGACGGTTTAATAATGCACATGTTTGTCCAATTCGAACACTGTGTCTATATATCATATGCCCATGTAGTATATCACTATAGTCCTCCTCAACCTCGTGGAGAAATGTGACAAGGTGTTGCACTGGACTTTGGGATAACACAATCACTAGGGTTTGCCATGCACTCAGACTGAGTTGCTTGCATAGTCAGCTACACAACATCACAATTATATATATGGTAGATTCTGCATGGCGATGGACTTAACGTTAGGGTGTGCTTCCACATCTCTCTAAATCTTAGGCACTTTCAATGCCTCCTTACAAACCCTTTGCAACATTGGATTCCTAATATTTTTGTGTAATTATTTGAGATACATTACCAATCTAACTTAGGATGAATCTATCTTATGATTTTGACAAGCACTCTCCAGGTCTCGCCTCCAATGCCGCGCCTAGCCTATTTTGGAACCGGCATGGCTGGTTTGCTTGGGCCTACACAGGCGGGCCAGGGCACTTAAAGAAAAACCGGCCAAGCCGGTTTGGGTAACTAGCTAGGCCGGTTTTGTCAGATTGAGCTGAAAACATCTTTTTTTGTCTTTCAGACAAAATGCGATGATCCAAAAAGTCATCATTGATTATCTTAACTCCTAGAATTTTATGATGGAGTCCTTTACTCATGTTGGCCTTTTGTGTTGTCGACACTATCTACACGTGTTGGGCTTATGTTGTTGATATTTAACGGTTACTAGTTAATTAGAAACAAATCTTGCGCCAACTTATATAATGTAAAACAAGCATGTACAGATTTTGGCCACATCCCATTACATAACCATAGAAACCAATTCTCCCTATGTCTCAAAATAAATCAATCTCTAAAGTTTTCTTAAGTCAAGATTTCTTATGTTTGATCCATTTACCAAAATGAGCACCAATATTCATAACACCAATTGAATAGACTATGAATATATAACTTGTCATGTCCTAGCAGTTACAACAGGTGGTGGGGACAGAGCAACCATTGAAAAATCCTTCATGATTGTCACTCATGACACCGATGGAGCTAGTACGTCAACCTCTAGCTAGGCTCTGTGTTCTCTTGGGAACACATCAAACAAAGTTGTTCTCGTACATAAAGGGCATCAATCTAGCACCACATCACCCCAATGGACCTCTTCACCTACAAGCACAGTGAGAAAGTACCTCTACAAGACTCCTAGGGAAGGTTCATTCAGCTAAAAGCAAAGACACCCAACATTTCAGAGGGGGTGGTAATCAACATACAATCCAGACCTTGCTCCTCATGATTTGCTTGCTAGCTCGTGACCACGATCATCGAGCTGCATGAGGTTGTGGAGAAATTTTATAGAGTGGCACAGACTTCAGAACAAAAACCAGAACACAGCAAACATAGTTCTTTCAGGGCAAACAAAGGTAGCAAAACATGAACCCTCAGCTGCAGTCAAACAAAGTGTACGCAATTGGAAGTGAACTATAGTCACATCAAGCACCACCTGCACGTCAAGACACAATTTGTGCGGGTCATGGCAGCAGGGGTGGAGGCAGAAGAGGCCACGGAGGTTGTGGTAAAACGAATTGTCAATTGTGTGGAGGCACCACCTTCTACGAACCTGTCATTTTTGTGAAGATAAAATAGAATCAAATTGGTTGAACTGAGTGAAATTAATTGATATGTATACGCATTACCAACTTGAAATCAAGCGCCCCTGAAAAGAAAAATAATGAACAATACATTGGCTGGGGGATGTAGAATCAAATGATGATTTGTGCCTTCTCAGTGGCCGGATTAAATGTCCAAATATATTGCAGAATGCAATTTGTTTTTGTTTAAAAAAGGACGTCCTGAAACCTTCCTTGTCAATGGATAAGCCATTGAAAACATTATCAGAGCAACCTTTCAGTTCAATAATTTTTTAGCCTTGTTACTGTTGCAGCAAAGCCCACAACCAAAACATATTAATATGTGTTTGATTTTGACAAAGTTCATGTTAGAGCACTTAAGCAGTCCAGCCAAAGTCAGAATATATCCACGAGTCAACATCCTAACAATAAGGTCCATCCAATACTACAACGAGGAAGGCCTCTGTATCCCTTACTAGAAGGACAGGTGATGGGCTTGCCACTAAGTAGCATTTAACAAGAAGGCCCATCCAATACTTCACTGTAAATAAGCGTTATATTCAAGACAGCCTTGCTACTAACATAATATTTAATAGATGTTTACAAATAATTGTTCCATGTTTGTGCTCCTAAAAGTGGATCCAAAACGTAAACATGGTTTTCTAGTCTTCAATATTGAGACCAATAAGTTGTATCTCTAGAGACATACAAATATTCTCCTTCAACCATTTTGCTTTATATTCAAGACCGCAAGGATGGTGAAGGAAAGACCGTAGGAGCGCCTGCAACAAAATGATGCCACACATGTAATGTAGTGAATTAATTAACCCAATATTGTAAGATATTATAATGGTATTATGAGATATTTTAGTTTATGTATACATCATCATTAACACTAAGTTTTTTATTTATGTTTGGGTCCATAAATTAATATATGAATTGAAACAAATATATAAATTACATAGAAACAAGCTGTTTACGTAAAAACATACTATATTTTTTAAAATAAACATTTTACATAATAAATATCAATTTATGAAATATTTAATTCAAACATATATAATAAACTAGTATTTAAATTAACATATGAGTTGAGCAAATATTTAAATTAACAGAGGCGGGAAACATAAGATGCCCACATCCGTTAATATTTATGGAGGCAGTCGTCTTAAAACGTACGCCTGCCTCTAAAAATATTAACGGAGAAGGACACGTTCTGTTGCCTGCCTGAGTAAATGAAACCGTATAAAACCACCTTCTGCCCCAAAATTCTAAGTCACCAGCTGCCTTCGCTCCCCTCACCCCGAAGAGCTGCCGAAATTTTGAAGTTGCTACCGGCGAGCTCGCTCTGCTCCTGCGATGAGCTCCGATCTCGCTCTGAGGTCCACCCAGTGCTTGCCCAGCCCCATCCTTGACCCGGAGCCCGTCTTTGCCATCGTCCTTGTCCGCCGCTGCCCCCGCGCTGAGCTCCGCCCCATGCTCGCCCACCCCCATCCTCGACCATGTCCCTGTCTTCGCTGTCGTCCTCTGTGATGCTGCCTGTGATGCACCCAAACACTTGGTTAATGAATTTGAGCGCATGCCACTGTCTGTTGATCTCAGAATATTTGTGCCTAACTGCTTCATAGTTCTAACCAGCAGTGCCCCTGTACTTGGTTTGCCAGCGATTTTTTTGTTACATTCTACTAGTTTTGGATGTGTTAATTAGCTTCCTGCTGTGTAGCTTAGTACAGTTTGTTAGTGCATCTTATCATGGTGACCACTTCATCATTTGTGACTTGAATTTGCACCATGTCGAGCTCTCACAATTCATCTATTTTTACTGCTTTTCGTTACCTACCAGAACCTGCTCAAATATACTACTTCCAGACTTTATTTCCATCACTGCCGTTATTGCTGCCGGTTGCAAGCTACCACAAATGTGAGAGCTGTCCACTCCTTTCTTTTCATCTTCTCTGGAACGTCGATTATCTTTCTGGCTGCCATGGAGAATCATTCGTGATCACCGAGAGACACGTAATAAATTGGGTGCTGAAGTTTCAGTTAACATAAGGGGCATGCTGCGCAATTTGTTGCTTCTGTGTCTTCACTGATTTGTTGCATTTGTCTGGACAATACTCTTTTGGCACAATCTATTGCTGCTTTTTTCTTTCCACCTGTCTGGATGTTTTTCCGTGTGTGCCATTTCTGTCTAATGCTGTATGCCTCAAATTATTGCACAACATCTAGCCAGTACTGCTGATTTTGGCAATACTGTTGGTAATCACAATAGCTAGCGTTCTAGCCAGTATTGGTGATCCCAACTTTGCACGAATATGTTTTCATTATTGTTAGTTCCATACTGCTACATAGGTAGGTAGCCCAACAGAATTCAAATAAAAGGGCGGGAAATGAATTTGAATCTAGAAAATCATTAATAGAGGCAGGCGCCTTAAATAGTGCTTGTTGGAACCGGTGGTGACCACTGAGTTCTCGATCATGGAACTGGCTTGCAGCCGGCCCGGCTCGTTACCACGAGCCTGCTCTCCCTCAGGTCCCAGGTCTACCGGAGCTGACAACATATAAGGCCTTTGGGCCTTAGTCAACCAAAAAGACTAACCTTATAGGCGGGGGTTCTCTTGCCTTATATGTTGTGCTCCCTCACCATCGCTACACGATGTGGGACTAAACCCAAACAATCTTCCTCTTAGTCACACATCGGGGTGCCCCCACCATATGTGATGCTTGAGATTTTTTATTGGGTTTAACTTTTTTTTTGACCATGGGCTCAAGATACCAATTGTTGGAACCGGTGGTGACCACCGAGTTTACGATCTTGGAGCTGGCTTATAGCCGGCCCGGCTCATTATCACTTGTTGGAATCGATGGTGACCACCGAGTTCACGATCTTGGAACTGGCTTACAGCCAGCCCGGCTCGTTACCACGAGCCTGCGCTCCCACAAATCTCAGGTCCACCGGAGCTACAACATATAAGGCCTTGCGCCTTCCCAACCCAAAAGACTAGCTTGATAGGTGGGAGCTTCTCCCGCCTTATATGTTGTGCTCTCCCACCATCACTACACGATGTGAGACTAAACCCCAACAATCTCCCCTTATTCACACTTGACCACCGAGTTCACGATCTTGGAGCTGGCTTATAGCCGGCCTGGCTCGTTACCACGAGCCTGCACTCCCACAGGTCTCAGGTCCACCGGAGCTACAACATATAAGGCCTTGGGCCTTCCCAACCCAAAAGACTAGCCTGATAGGTGGGGGCTTCTCTCGTCTTATATGTTGTGCTCCCCCACCATCACTACATGATGTGAGACTAAACCCCAACAGTGCTGCCTCTGTTATTATATTAATGGAGGCGGGTGTCTTAGTATGACCGTCACTATTAATAGATTAACAGAGGCGGGCACCTTCTGTTGTCGACTTCCGTTAAGATTATTAATGTAGGAGGTCGTATGCCTACGTTAATAAGATTAACAGAGGCGGTCAGGGTGCCCACCTCCGTAAAGGGTGACTAACTCAGGCACCCCGACAAAGGCAAATGCCCTACCCACCTCCGTTAAGCCAAAATTGTCACCTACATAAACCTTCCTAGTAATAGCACAATCATTAATTGTTAAAAACATCTACTCTCTTGCTCCCTTCCCACTTTTATGTACACACTAGCTAGTACCATGACATTTTATTCTTTTGGCCTCTCACATGCATATACTCCTTCACTACTCTCCGGGCACTTAGATTTAGATCTAGATCACCATGAACTAGCACAAAGCATAAAAAACTTAGAAAAATGCAAAAAAGAAGCATATTAGGGCACATACTAACCTTCTATGTGCACTTCCTCCAAGAAAAACAAGATTAAAACCTCCCCCTTGAAATGGACTTTCCTTGAAGATCTAGAGCTGTTCACCATGCAGAAGGTACAACCGGTGGAGATAGAAAAGAAGAGGGCGAGATCTTTTTATAGCTACTCACTAATGGAGGCAGATATTATAAGATGGTCGCCTCAGTTAACTCATTAATTGAGGTGGGTGTGCCTCTGTTAATACCTGATCAACAGAGGTGGGCGACTTAAGTCAACCACCTCAATTAATTCTTTTAATAGAGGCGAAAATTCTAAACTGGCCACATCTATCAATTGAGCGTTAATAGAGACAGACGCCTACAGTGGCCCTTCTCTGTTAATGTATTCATAGAGGCGGGCCTTTCCCCTTGGCGCCCCTCTCCATTAATAGAGGTGACATCCATTGTGCTCATCTCTGTAAATCATGAGCGCTGTCTCCAAAAATCGATTCTCATAGAACTCTATAATTTTGGCAGAAAGTGTGTCTTACCAATTTATATATGTGTCATCTAAAAACATATTTTGAGTGGTAACTGCATAAGGTCAGTCTCTGGGGTGTCATGAGTATTAAATAAGGTACCAACCTAACAAATATACTAAACATGTCCAATATCAATGAAAATGAAGACAGAAAATCAAAGTTTCATGTGAGTAAAACGAGGTTCATGATGTTCAAACCAGTTTACATTGTTTCTAACACATGATAGCCTTGAAAACTGAGCCACAGAACCCCTAGTGAGACTAGACTAAGATAACCACCGTTGTAGATGGTATGGGACCACTGGCAAAACAGGCCAGCAGGGGTCGTTCCCCTCCCGCAACACAATGAATTTTTTTAATACCCTATAAAAATTCCAATTGCATAGCACAAAAATTTATTAGTCCATCCAATTTTTTATGATAATATTGTATTTTTTCACTATGAATATTGAATACATATGTAAAAACGTTGAGAAGCTATTGTAACGTATGTTTGATGTACATATTTATCATATTTACAAGGTGTCATTGTATTGTTTGGCCCCCTTAATCAAAATTCTGGTTCCGCCACTCGATGTGACTATATCAATGGTGGAGTAGGATTGTCGGAGATCGATGGCACTCACTGGGGCCAGGGACTGGGTCTGCACTCCACTGCGACTCGACCTGGCCGGTAGAAAGGGGCGCTGCGTCTGGCGCCCGCTTTAGGACCTTCTAGGCGTGCGGGTGGACGACGGACTTTGACCGATCCGTAATGCCACGTACGTATTCGTCCAGTGGTCGACATTATTATATCTTCTGCCTTTACATTTGGCGTTGTTGCAAGGTTAGCACGCTCACAGCAGTAACGAAACATGCATGAAGAGTGTCCATTATTGTCTAGTCCAAGTTGATCATTGTATCTTGTACCTAACGTTTCCATTCGTGGAATCTCTAGTGCAGATTCGCGGGCTCCACCGCGTGGCGTAGGGGAGGAACGATAGGGTTGAACAGTACCAAACAGCTGCCGAAGCCCAGAGGAGCAAAAAAAAAAGAAAAAAAGAAAAAAAGAAAAAAGAGAAACGAAAAGAAAAAAGAAAAAAGAAAAAGAAAAAGAAAAGGTGAACAGCAGCCGGACGTGGGAACAAAAGGCAAATGAACAGTGCCAGAAGCAAGTAATTAAAAGGGGGAAAAAGGAAACGGAAAAGGGAAAGAAAAGAAAGGAAAAAAAAATGAACAGTGCCCAGAAGCAAGGAGAAGGCAGGGATCGCCGGGCAGTTAAAAGAGTAGTTATGCACACCCAGCGAATCAAAACATAACAGGAGAGGAAATGATGTTGATAGGTGGACATATATATACTTTATATATACCTGTACTGCCATATGGATCGGTCATTGCGTGGCCTCTAACGTGGTTGGTTGCTACCGAACGCAACACCTAAACAAGTTTGGACGAAGAGCATCTCCAAGTGCTATTTAAAAACAACTTCCTAAAGAGACAATTATTTGGCAAATCTCCTCGGTGACGTACAGATATGCACGCGTGTTTTCTGAGCTTGTTATCGGTCAATGTGCCCCCTTGCCCTCACTACTAAAGGAATAATTTTTAGCAAAGTCTCCAATTTTTGGGAGAGACGGTTCTATCAAATTCTGCCTCTAAAAATGGTTTTGTTGGGACATAGACATATGAGTAGCGGAGGCCCCTACGTAACAACAACTGTCTACATGTTTCATGGTGCGCAGGTATACCAGGAGGAGCCTTCGGATCCGACCACTAGCGTGGCAGAGGTCAAAACGCAGGAACACCAAGGAAAGCCTTCGCCTCTTGCCACCGGGAAGGCAGAGGCTCAAGCGCAAGCTCCGAAGGCACTTGGAGGAGCACCTCGGCGGAGGTCACAGAGCGTGGGTGGAAAGCTATCCCCACACTGATGCTATAGTGATCAAGGCCAATATAGCAGGCTAGGAAATGAATAGGGTCTTGATAGACTCTGGGAGCTCAGCAGATATCATCTTCGTCAATGCCTTCGATCAGATGAAGTTAAGCAGAAGCCAACTATAGCCTTCAGATTCCCCATTGATTGGTTTCAGAGGAAAGAAAATTGATGTATTGGGAAAAATCTCTTTGCCAGTGTCCTTCGGAGGTCAAGAAAATGCAAGAACCAAGTATGTAACCTTCGACGTAGTAGACCTTTACTACCCATACAACACCATCTTCGGTAGAGGGTTTGCGAATAAGTTCAATGCAGCAATCCATATGGGTTACTTGTGTATGAAAATGCTCGCATTGCATGGCTCATCACAGTACATGGCAGCCAGAAAGAGGAAAGAAATATAGAAAGAGCCATCTACAAGTCCCAGTAGCAATGCGCCGGAGCCTACGGATATGCCGAAGGGCAAAACAGATCTCAAGGACCATGAAGAAACAAAATCAGTCCCCTTGGAAAACACAGTGTCGGACAGAAAAGTAATTATCGGAGGCAAACTTTCAAAGCAAAACGAAGCAGTAATAATAGAGACTCTAGCCAAAAACAAAGATGTCTTTGCCTGGTCAGCCTATGATCTCCAAGGAGTCAGTAGAGACATAATTCAACATTCACTCGACTTAAATCCGAAAGTAAGGCCAAGAAAGCAGCGGCAAAGAAAAATGTTAGAAGACAGAATTCTGGCAGCGAAGGCAGAGCTCCAGAGATTGCTAGACGCAAATGTTATCAGAGAAGTCAAATATTCAGAGTGGCTGGCAAATGTACTGGTGCCAAAGAAAAATGAAAAGATGGGAATGTGCATAGATTTCACTGACCTAAACAAAGCTTGAAGAAAAGACCCGTTTCCACTACCAAGGATTGATGCCTCCATCGACAAGGCGGTAGGATGCAAGCGCTTTCCGCTCTTGGATTGCTTCTCAGGATATCACCAAATCTGGCTCAACAAAGAAGATGAGGAGAAGACAAGTTTCACTACTCCCTTTAGATCTTATTGCTACATTATAATGCCCGAAGGGCTAAAAAATGCAGGTTCGACCTTTGCCAGAATGACAAAGGCGGTTCTTGACCCTCAGTAGCAGAAAAACATCATAGCCTATGTTGATGACATCGTAGTAATGAGCAAGAATGAAGAAGATCACATAGCAGATTTAAAAGAAACCTTCGCCAATCTCAGGGAAGCAGGTCTCAAACTCAACCCAGAAAAGTGTGTCTTCGGTGTCAGCAGAGGAAAAATGCTTGGGTACATCATAGGGCCGAAGGCATAAGGGCAAACCCAGAAAAAACGAAGGCCATAATCTCAATTGTGGAACCATCAACCAGAAAGGAAGTCCAAAAGCTCACTGGAAGGATAGCAGCGTTAAACAGAATCATCTCAAAGTCAGCAGAGCGCAGCCTCCCATTCTTCAAAGCTTTGAGAGGCGAAGACAAGGTGGAATGGGGGCTAGAACAGTCGAAGGCTTTCCAGCAACTCAAAAGCTACATAGCCGGCAAGCTCTTCATGACAGTACCAGATCCGGAGACCCCACTATTGTTATATGTCGCAGCCTCCTCGACCATGGAGTTAGTGGGCTGCTAGTTCAAGAATATGATTGAAAGCATGCACTTGTGACTTGTCTATATAAAGGTGCTGATCAAAATGGCCTTCTAGGGAGCTTGTGTTTCTCTCTTATGGATTACAGTTTCTACTATTTGAAGACTTACGCAACATTGTTAGAGTGAATCACTCCTGTCTTCAAACAACAACTTCTAATGACTCAGAACAGCTAATGTCAGGGACCCAACAATTTCAGCGTCCAGCATCCAGATAGGTGATGAGAAATACAGAATAACATGTTTAGCATAGGAGAAATGAGATAGTACCTTGATCGGGTGTTGTATGCTTGCAGCTCTGGCACTGCAGCTTCAGCACAATCTTGGTGGTGTTGGCCTGAAAATCACAACATTTGTCATCCCAAACTGTGCACTCAACAGGCTTTATATTTAGAATTGACAGTTAGTTTTATACACTCATGCTGGCATCAAAACATACACATGTATAAAGGATAGACAGATCAATCGTACAATCACATAGATAGAAAATGTAACTAATGACTTGCAGAACTATTTC
This sequence comes from Saccharum spontaneum, assembly GCA_022457205.1. Classification (NCBI taxonomy): domain Eukaryota; kingdom Viridiplantae; phylum Streptophyta; class Magnoliopsida; order Poales; family Poaceae; genus Saccharum; species Saccharum spontaneum. The sequence continues at coordinate 57,992,203 of CM039598.1, forward strand.
CAACATAGGCTATTGGTTCATATATTCTTGCATACCTGAAAATGGCTCCTATTCTCTTTATGTTACCCATGATGCAATACATTTTTGCAATTGAAAAGATGGGTGTGCATAGAAAAGACACATGCCATTTTCCAGGTAACAAGTACTTGGAGGAAGCTACCTAATCGAATGGATCTAACATGTGCAAATAAAAGAAAGGAAATGAGTACTACTTTTTAGGTTCAATCAAATACATAAACTCTACAGGCACAACTATTAAAACTGCGAATGGAAAGAAAAAAGCTACCATACCTGCTACCTTGTGAACTGAATAATCTCGCAAAATGACTCGAGAAAAATGGCCCAACTGTAACAATTAATCAAGTAGAGGACACAACTGATGAGAATTTTAGTGGATCAGGGGGAAATCACTATTGAATCCAACACAATTGTAGGCCACAACTAATGAACAACTCTTAGCAGGTCCTAAGATCAGTTCAGTTAATTAAAGTCTGTCAGAACTGAACTGTTGGGGAAAATGGCTATAGAGCGTACCATGATCAGCATTCTATCGACTAAATATGATACCATTCATCTGTTCTGAATTTGATTCATCAAACCCATAATTTGTGTTAACACAAACACCCTTTAGGAATTACTACAATCAAATTACCAGTTGACAACTGCAGAAAATTAACAGCTAATTACCACTGCTACAATCAAATCTATTTGAGACAACTCATCACAACACACATAACAGAACTACAAGAGCTATCAGGTAAGTGGGTGAAAATAGCATCAATATATAGCCTAAAACAGTGTTCTCTTGTTGCTGTACTATTGAAACTAAAAAAGGCTGCTAAAAACGCCACACTGAAAGAAAATTTGAACATCCTAAGAAGAACAAACAGAACTTACATCTCCCAAATTTCAAAACCCAGTGAATAAAATTGGACATCTAAGACCCGATCTAACCATATCCAACCAGTTTATCAAACCCCAGTTGTCCAAATCGAATGCCACGGGAACCAAAGGTAAGTTATGGTTGGGGCTCCCCTTGGAGTGGACTGAAGGAGGACGTATGGACGCCCAGAATGGTGAGGGAGAGTCGCCCGGGGGGAGGAAGGGAGGCGCACCGCATCCGGCGCCCTCCGGCGCGGGGGGCTCGCTGCCGTCAGAGGCGTTCTCCTGTCTCGCAATGCCGATTGGTGAGGGAGAACGCCTGGGGGTCGAGGAGGGGTGGCGCGGCGCGTTGCCGCTGTGTCACCGCCCTCCGCTGCGGGGGACTCGCTGCCGTCGGAGCTAGTGCCCTGCCCGCAGTGTCTTCGAGGATTTGTGTTGTGGGTGACAGCATACGACGTGGGGCTGCATCGGCGAGTTGATGACGGATGGCGGCGGTGGCGGCTAACCCTAGTGGGAGAGAAGAGGATTGGAGAGGAGAGGAAGGGACTCTGGGAGACGTACGTGAGTCAGGAGGTGGAGGTACCAACGGATGCGAGCTCGTAGTTAACGAGACTTCATAATTTTTTCGGGTCTGAAATGAAGGGACAACAGTTGTGTATGCTTTACACGCGTCACTGGGTAAAGGGGCGGTTATCAGTGACGCGTCTTGTTTGGAAGAGTCTCTGATAACTTGTCATTAGTGACACGTTTTATTTTCTAGCCTTGGGCGATAAGTAATCAGAGACGCGTATTATTTACCCGTGTCACTAGTATTACCCTAGTGACGTGTTTGAATTCTGAGTCACTGGTGTAGGTGTCTCCTTTGTGCTGTTTTGGCATAGTGTTTAGCGACCTGCAGATATCACTTTGAAAGTTCGGGGATTGAGATGACACTGCCGGCCATGTTTCAGGACAGGTGGTGAATTTTACTTACAAAAGTAGGTGTACTGTGGTGTACACTGTATTGAAGGAGATAAACGAGTACAATCCTGGTGGGCAGCAGTGTGTGCTGTCCTCTAGAACTTCTAGAACGTTGGGTAGATCTAAAGATTGGGCACGACATACCACTTGCTAGGATAATACTCGTTTATCTCTATCAGTACAGTGCACAAAGCTTGGAGTCATCTAAAAACATAGCTTAATGATTTGTACACAATGCTTGGAGTCATCAAAAAATATGGTTCAATGATTTGTGTGAGGATGAGAGTAGAAATTCATATTTGGATAGATTCCCCAAGCTGTAGGATGAGGGTAGGAATTGAGCCTTCATAATTAGGCGGTATGACTCTATAAGCAGCATGTACCTTCCCTTCAAACAAATTACATGTGCTGAGATTACTTATATATGGATTTATGATATTACTTATACGCGGGTTTATAAGATTATCGTATTTGGATTTATGAGATGACTTGTATGTAGGTTTATAAATTAATTGTATGTGGATTTATAAGATTACCTCTTTGTGGGCCTAAAAGATTGTTATATGCTGTTTTATGAGATTAATCATATATTATTGCTTCGTAAGACTACATGTATGTGGATTTACGAGATTACTTGTATGTGGATTTATAAGATTATTGTACATGGACTTATGAGATTACTTGTATGGGATTTAAAAGATCATTGTATGTGGGTTTATGGGATTAATTCTATATGGCTTCAAAAGATTACTTATATTTGGTTTTATATAAACTTGAGTTAAACTTGATTTGGTTAAACTTGAGTTTGTTTGACCGGCACAGTTCCCATAATTGCATTCTTTTATGGGCAAAGATAGTATTTGAACTCATGCGTGCAACGTATGGCAACAGCGGGCGGACACAAACAGAAACGATGCGATACGTCCATTATTGCCCAAATTGCATTCAGACACTATAAGAGCATATTCTGCTTTGACCTGACCATAGGTCAATGGTGAGGTGAATAGGGAGATGCATTACGGCAGGAGTGGTAAGGTCGTTCACTAACCTTGACACATTGTACGTGCTTTATAGTTACAATCTGTTTGTTGTCTTGTCGAAACAGGCAGGTAGAGGATAAAGCAATGTCGTCTATGCGGGTACACAGAAATTGATAATAATGGGTGTCCAACGATGTGTGTTCTTTTAGCTATTTTCTGTCCCATCATGCCAAGGAACTTCACAATTGTCCAAGGGATAAATTGCAAAGTTTTATAAACTTTTCAATCAAAGCTAGACTCACTTTTATGACAAGTATGTCTTGTTAAATTGTATACTACTGTGAATATAAAACCCAAGAGCTATGAACTTTATTCTATTCATTCACTGATTACCCAGTCATGTCTCTGAAATAAAACTGTAGGCTCGACGGGCAGGAGGATGCCGATCGTGCACCATCACGCCCAGTACTCGCCGCTGGCTGACAAGAACGGGTAGGTGGCCCACATGGAGATCCTCTCCACGGACCAGCGTCGCGTGGAGAACATCCGCCGCCGCGTGTCCGAGACAACCTCCGGCGGCCGGGTGAAGCAGAAGCACGGCGCGTCGTCGTCGCCGGTCCAGCAGCAGCAACAGCAGCTGATCCAGTCCAGCAGTGCGTCGGACTCGATCCCCGCCAACTCGTCCGCGCAACTGCCATCCCCCGACGCGTCAACGATCATGCCTGCGTCGTCTGGGAGCGACCTGAAAACAGGCAACTACGTGGTGGCCATCGGCCTCGGCACGCCGTCGGAGCGGTTTACGGTGGCGTTGGACACCGGCAGCAACATGGTGTGGGTGCAGTGCAAACCGTGCAAGGACTGCCACCGGCAGGCGGAGCCGCTCTTCAACCCGGCCAACTCCTCCACCTACGCCAACATCCCGTGCGCGTCGCCCAACTGCTCCGCCGTCCCCGGCGCCAACTGCTCGCGCGCCGGCCACTGCGTCTACGAGATCCATTACCGGGACCACTCCTATTCCCAAGGCTACTACTCCCAGGACACCCTCATCCTGGGCCACGACACCATCCAGGACTTCCGGTTCGGGTGCAGCAGTGAGAAGACATGGGGGCTGTTCTGGTGGTCGGCAGGGGTGATGGGTCTCGGCCGTGGCAAGAACTCGCTGACGATGCAGGCGTACCACAGGTACAAAGGCGTGTTCGCTTACTGCGTCCCGGCAGATCCAACCGGGACGGGATTCCTGCACTTAGGGCCGGGCGCCGCGCCAGCGCCAGGGGCCGCGAACGCGTGCCAGACGCCGATGCTGACGAACATGGGGTCGACGTTCTACTACGTGGCACTGACGGGCATCAAGGTCGGCGGGCATCTGTTGCCCGTCCAGGGCTCCGTCTTCTCCGCCGGCCGCACGCTCATTGACTCCGGCACGGTGATCACGCGACTCCCTCCCTCGGCGTACAGGCAGCTGCGGTCGGCGTTCGCCGCGGACATGGGGGTTCTCGGGTACAGCAAGGCCCCCAGCTTCTCGTTCTTGGACACCTGCTTCAACCTCACGGGGCTGCAGGGGATCATCCCGGTGCCCACAGTGTCGCTGCTTTTCCGTGGCGGCGCGACGCTGGACGTCGACAGCTCGGGGATCCTGTACGCGGTGAACGTGTCGCACGCGTGCTTGGCGTTCGCGGCCAACGCCAAGGACACCGACGTCTCTATCATCGGGAGCACGCAACAGAAGACGTACAGCGTCCTGTACGACGTTGGCAGCAAGGTTGTCGGATTCGCCCCCGGAGCTTGCTGATCAGCTGGCTCTCACTGCTGGGTCCCAAGCAACCAGTGAACTTAATTAACACCTGCATCCACCAACACGGTCAGTGATCAGTGTGACACAATGCAAGGTCAGACTGAAGAATATAACAGTATCATCGCAAGAATAAGACGGCACATTATCATTTGCCAACACTACTATAGAATAAACCATCACTGCCGGCCCTATCGCTGCCGGAATTTTAAAACCGACACTGATTGACTTATCATTGCCGGTTCGTAAAGAAAAAGTCTATCATTGTCGGATTTTCGTACCAAGCGACAGTGATGGATATTGTCACTGCCGGTTAGTAATATAACCCGGCAATAATGTCTTATCACTGTCGGTTGAATTACCAAACCGACACTAATCCATAGTCCCGGACCCGAAAATTTTATCCATCCTGGTTAACGCCGCACGTTCCTCTCGCGCTCTCTCTCCTGGATATTATCGCTCTGCTCCTCCCAAATCCCAAGACCGTCTCTACTCCCCAGATCTCCCCACGCCTCCACACAATGGCAGCGGCAGCCCGATGCGGCTCCGCAACTGGCGCGGATGATCCACCCCGGCAAGGGCACGAGGCCGCCAGGCGGGGTCCGGCGCGAGAGCGGGCGCGCGGATCCACGCTGGCACAAGGCTGCCGCAGGCGGGGATAGGTGTGAGCGCGGCCGCTCGGCTCGTCACGAATCCACCCTGGTGCAGGCACGACTCAGGTGTTCTCTCTTTTCTCACTCCTCTCTCCCCAGCAATCTCTCTTCCTGGTGCTCTCTCCTCTCTCTCACACACTGTCTCCTCAGATCTGTCGTCATGGGGGCAGTGGCTGGAAGTGTGGCCTTAGATCTGGCGTTGGAGCGGCTTGGCTTGGCCGGCGGCATCTTCTCTCTTCCCCTCCTAGCCTCCACTCCCCTCCCCTGTTGTATGAATCGATTTGTATGAACCCTGCATCTTTGTCTGTGATGTATGAATCGATTTGTGGATGGGTTGATTTATGATGTGTACCCTTCTCCTTCGTCTGCGATGTACGAATCGATTCGTGGATGAGTTGACTTGTGATGTGTTGAATCTCTCCTTTGTCTGTCATGTATGATTTTTTTCTTGGATGAACTACTTGATTTAGCGGCGGCGTTAGCCAGTGAGCATGGCGGCGGCGGTGGTAACGAGCATGCTCCAGCAGCATGCTTGTTGGATGGCTTTTTTTGTTTTGTTTTTTAAACCTTATCACTGCCGGGTGAAGTACTGGCAGTAGTTAGCCAGAGGCATCACTGCCGCTTTTCCAGTGCCGGTTCCAAATCCGGCAGTGATAGGCCTTTTGGAACCGGCAGTGTTCCTCTTTTCTTCTAGAGTAGTGCAACATCTATACGTAATACTAGTACAAAATAGATCTATCATGTTCATCTAAAACAACATGCGAGTAGCTGATCACACATATCGGTTCCACTGAAACATCATGAGAGTAGGTGATGACAGATCGTTACCACTTGATACACGGCACAATGGAAAAAGAGTTGGGGCGGCCCGTTCCAAACGTCGTGCGCGCCGATATAGTGGAAGTAGGCATACGTCCTCGTGCCTCGGCAGCATCATCTTTAGAGACGGTTTTAAAACCGCTACTATGCTAGCGATCGTAAAAATAAGTGATTTTCAGATGCGGTTGACTTAAGTCAACCGTCCCTAAGAATAATAATTTTCAAAATTTTTAAAAAATCATTTAGAGTCTAAGAAAAGAATATTTCTAATGTAGACGAAGGGCCGAGGACTGGCCACAGCTCACAAGATTTATTCTGAATAAATGCCAAATACCCGGGATTCAAACCCACAACCTCTCCTTCATGTGATCCCTCCCCTACCACATACCACACAGTCACTTGTATTTGGTTCTACGATCCTGTCTATTTATATTAATCCGTACGAATCTTGTAATCAATATTTTAACTCATAAATAATCTTAACTGAGAAAACTTTTAAGTACAAAGTTTTAGATCTCGTTGAACACTACAACATTGATATAGAACATTTCTCCAACCAAGGTCATTTGAAAAATTCAAAAATTTAAAATTCAAAATCTAAGACTTAATTTATGTATTTGAAACCCTAAATGATCTCAAACAAAAATTTTATCAACTACAAAGTTTTAGATCTTGTCGAGCTCTATAATTTTGATATAAATTTTTTCTTCATCTGACTTTATTTAAAAAGATATAAATTTATTTGTGTTGCAACTATTTTTTAGGACGGTTTACTTAGTCGACCGCCCTTGAAAATCGATTTTCAGAGGCGGTTGACTTAATAAAACCGCCTATAAAAATCACTCATTTTCAAAGACGGTTGACATAAGCAACCGTTCTTGAAAACAACATTTTCAGAGGCAGTTCTCTAAATGGAACTGTACCTAAAAATGAATACATTTTTAGAGATGGATTTCGTAATGGAACCGCCTCTAAAACTCAATTTCTAGCAATGGTTGTATAGCTACCGTGCCTCCCGCGAAGGTTAATGACGATGTGCTTAGGCAATCACTTTTGTTAAAAAGGGAGACGTCTCTAAAAATCATTTATGTACTAGTGACATACATCCGCCTGCCTCTTGTCCGTTCACCTCGCGTTCGTCACCGATCAACACAACAACAATAGTGGACCAGTGTGCTAGCACTAGGCGCGCGGCCCGAGAGGGGGCAGCAGCACACTAGCCGTAACCTCTACCCCGCATTATATAAACCCACTAATGGGCTTCTACCATAGAAGCCCATTAGATTTCTAATAGATCAACATCCTATTCTGGTCCACTTTTGGATCCAATCCATAATGGGTATGATAGCCTCTTGGGCATATCACCGACAATCTCTGGCCTAAACTAGAGTCAATGATCCATGCAACTGTTCCAACAACTTAAGTGTGTGACACATTAGGTTCAAGAGTAGATCGACAGCCATAACTGAAAAACATTTTTGAGACATTAGTCAATTGTGGCACCTAGCATTACATATTGATTCCAAGACACATACAAAGATCTTGTTGGCTCTACCTTGATATACATACATCCCAATCCTTTTGCCACATGATACCAGTCAAACTCAGTGCTAGATTCGTGCCACTTTGTGATAGCTTAACACTTCACTCGATCTTAAAGTGGATTACAATTTGTGACTAACTCTTTAGTCACACCATGATTAATTCATTTATAACATTGGCAAGGCCATGCATTTTCTTAATCCAACCACAATGAGGGGTAGAGATGTCTATCCTATTATCTAAGAGGGGCAAATTCCATCTTGATGAGCCGCTCACATCCCATCCTATATTATTCTACGGTACATCCAGAAACTGCTTTATGACCATCCTATTATGGAACAATATTTTGTAGCACCATAATGCATCACTACATGTGGTGAGAAACAATGGCGATTGTAGGTCTAAGGATTCAACAGGTACACCACCCAAAAATGCTAGATGGCACATATATTAACATAACAATCTAGCAATGTCTCAGTTTGGGTCAATCCAACGCCATGATCTCTATCATGTGTCCACATTATTGATTTGGTATCTCTATATCTATGATCTGTGAATCATGATCATCAATCAATACATGTGCTAGTTTGTAAAATCATTATTGTCTCACATAATAATGATATAAGTCCTTCGAGGACTACCGTCAGTGTTATGGACCGTGAGTATCACCACCACCTAGAATTAAGCCCGATATGTACAAGGTCGACCAAGCCTATTAAGGAAGTGGCCCAACACACACTGGGTATATGAGTAGCTTGGAAGACAAGATATCAACTATGGAGCCTGGGAAGCCAATTTACTCGTTCTTGACGGTCACTAATGTCAACTATAAACTGTCAACTTTACTTGCATTTATCCTTAAAACCAATCATCAACATAGGAAGTAGATGTTTAAACTAACGAATTCCACAAGTCTTGGTGAATATTTGTATGCAGGTTGATTTATCCAGAAAACATATTAGTGGGCCCATTTTCATACACATCAAGTATATAAACTGATGTCAACAAATGTGCAATCACTTGAGAACCCACTAAAGATGGAGTATGTACCTACCTGCCAGAAGGGGAGGCCCACCTGCCATGAAAGGGGGTGGGTCGAACTGTGGGGACACCTGTTCGGTCTCCCCTTTGACGTGGACTCTCCACCGCCTTTGAGGATCAATTTCCACCGTAATTGAAGGTCGGTTCATATCAAAGGATGAGATGGCCCGTTGCCATGGATTCATGGGCCCATAGGGTGCCTAATGCCTCCTATAAAAGGACCCCCTACCCCCCTCTAGAAAGACATCCATAAAGATCAATGTGATCAATTGAGATCAATCTCATTCAGATCAAGACACATCAAGAGGAATAGATCTAGATCTCTCCAATGTAGTAGATTAGTATCTTGATTAGGGTCAGGTGGACTCATGTCTAGATTCCGGATCTAGTCTCGGAGGCTTGCTAAGCCATTGTACATACACTTTCATATCTTATCAGACCTCAATGCTTACATGTTATATTCTTGTCTACATGGTTATGCTTACGTTGGTTATATGCTTAGAAGTAGTCAAAGTTATCTTTGTGTTTATGCATAGGATCACGGAGCGCTTAGCCTAGCTTTATTCGAATGGGTTAAGTAGCAAACTTTTGTGTAAGCGTGGTGCTTATAAAAGGGTAGTGCTTGCGGATGCACCCAGCATGCCGGAATGTATGGTAGGCCGCATGAGTGACAGTTGTGTTGGTCCTTTGTAATCCATCTCCCGTGTGTAGGACTAGTAGGACTTGGTCACAAGGGAGGAAGTATATTTGCTATGCTCCTCTTTAGAGATGCCCCATATGCATAAATGTGGAGTTAATCTTTTGCTATAACTAAGTATATATGCTAGTGTAAATCTATAACTTTGTAGTGAGATATCAAAGGAATCCACCTCACCCGTTATACTCCTAAGCTATCAAGTTTATTTATTTATCCCCTGAGTGTCATTATGCTTAATGCCTATCCTTACATTTACCCCTACTCTATCGATGTTGGTATGTTAATTAGTAGACACTCTTTTGTTATTTAATAATCTTTATTCCATTGTTTTCCTGTAGTAAAATATAAATAATAATATCTGGAATACTCCCGGTGAAATGTAACAATGGTATTTTGTGTGCATGCGGAATTCTTATTTTTAGTTTGCTCTCATAAATACCAACACTCATGTTAATCAATTAGTATCAAATTAGAGTTGCTTGTAATAATCTAGGAAACCTTCATGTCACTATCAGGATTCTATTTGTATCCCAACACCCTAGACTATATATGGTGGGATAGAGAGCCCCTAGTCGATATGTGAAAGCCCTTTGTTTGGTTTTGATATTTGGATGACAATTAGTGGACTAACCTTTGCTAGGTATTGATTAAGCTACGTGAAGTCCACACCAAGGTTGTGAGCAAGGCTATGAGGTGGATGAAGGGTAATCAATCCAAATGGATGCAGGTTCACACTTGGAGAGGAGAGGAGATGAAAACAAGCCTGAAGACAAAGGTATATGCTAGGGGGTTTTCATTTCACTAGCCGTGACACAATAGAGTGCGTGGTTGGGTTTAGGATGGATAGTCGTACGTACCGAGGGGAACTCCAATGCTTAAGCTGTTATCTAAGTGCCACTAGCTATTAACTAACTTTGCATATGCATTGGACCTAGTAATGTGGTGAGATGCAAGTAAAAAATGTTTTTGCAAAGCTAACTCAGTGCCTAAGGTGAAGATGTTCATGTTTGAACACATTGTAACTTAGTACAACTTTATTGGAAATTTCAGTGCTCCAGCAGGGGGTCATCAGAGAACACGCTATGACATTAGGGTGCACAAGGTCACTTAGGTGATGCCAGGATCAGTATTAGGATTTATCCAGTGCTTGCCCACTGACTGCAATGAAATAATAGGGCGCACAATTCACTGAGGGGCTATTTCAAACAGGTCCACGAGAGAAAGCGGTAGTGAGCACCGGAGTTTTCCATTGTGTCCAGCTTCTGGTGTGGTTCTACAAAATAGTTTGGCCCACCGGAGCATGCGGTAGACTAGCCATTAGAGGCTAACGGCTAGTTTGACTTTGTCAAGGCATCGAGTAGCCACCGGATTTATCTAGTGTTTGCGAGTTGCAGGCACCGGAGAAAGTGACATGTTCAATTACTGAGTAACTCTTTCTTCGATGGGGTGTATCTAGAGGTCACCGGATTTTGCCTGTGTCTACGCAGAGAGCCAGTCAGCCAGCCCTAATGTCTAGTTTAATTTTCTTGGGGGCCTTTTTTTTATATGTACTAGCTGGCTGATGGTGAGCTCTGTTGGCATTCTAAGTATTCTAACACTTGTGTGAGTTTACAAGAACACCTCCCACACATCTCTTACTTAGTGATTGATCCAAAGTGAGATTGGGATAGATCTAGTGCATTTGCTTCGTTGGTTTGCATTTAGTGGCAAAAGTTCATCGATTGGACCTTGGTTTTCTTGTTACTCTTGGTGGTTGCCGCCACTCAGACAGCTCAGTGATAGGAGGATTGTTGAGCACCGCTTAGTGATTATCTGGGGGCTCTGATCATATTGATTGTGAGGGGGATTTCGCTCACCTCGCGTGAGATCGCGAAGAGCAACTCTAGTGGAATGCTCGTGGCTAGTTGGAGTGCTCCTTGTTGATTGATTCTTGCGGCAACCATGTAGTGGGTCTAGCTTGAGTGGCTAGTTAGCGCACAAATCATCATATTGAGACTCGCCACAATGTGGACTTGGTTGGTGGCCGCAACTAAACCACGGGGACAAATCATGTGTTCATCACTTGCCTAGCTCGGTTTGCATTTACATTTCATATTGCTAGTGTGTATTAGTTGCTTGTAGTGGTTGCTCTCTTGCTTGTTTAGTAGCTCTCTTATGTAGTTGTAGCTTTAGTAGTTAAGTAGCTAGTTTTAGTAGCTTAGCTAGTTTAATTCCTTTATTTTGCTAGGTTGAGTAACCTTTGTTTAGCTATTATCTCTTGTGTGGCGTAGTGCTTAGCATAGTTTTCAATTGCTACTAGAATTGTTTAGGGGCTTGCTTGGGTGAAAAAGAGCTTGTGGCTATTATGACTTGGTATTATATTTACCACCTTGCTCTAGCATCGTGCTATTTCTAGAGATTTTTAATAGGTTATTTAACCTCGTCTATCTATCTAGATCCTTTTACTATGTGATATTCATCCTTAGATCATTCATAGCTAGAATCCTAGACAAACACATCAATGCCTATGTAAACACCTAGCATACAGCATAATAGATATATTCTCAGTCACAAAAAATAGATCTATTCTCCACTGGGCATAGTGCATGTAGTTGAACCAGTATATATCTATGTCCATGCTACCCTTTTGATTCTCTGCGCATAAAACACTGATCTACATTGTCGAGGACAAAACCTACTGTAGTATCCAGTACCCAAACCAGTATAAATCTGTGTCCCGTATGCTATATAAAAAACAATGACACTCAACCCAACGGCCGTCGTCGACCATTACTTGAGCTACAATTTTGGCGGCTAGGGTCTTGAGGCTACAAGTCTGGTGACTAGGATCCCTAGGCGGCACTTCCTTGTCATCAAACGAGATGCTCCGGTGGGCCAGAGCCGTGATACGGAGGCCATGAGCACAAGGTGGAGCTCCAAATAATTTGGCGAGGCAGAGAAGACCTGAGGCGAGGTAGTGTTTGTATTAGCCATCAAATCGAGTGTTGGGTGAGGCTTTGGCGGGTCAAAGCTGCAATGTGGAGGTCGCAAGCATAGGGCAGATCATTGGATTTGGCAGGGTGGCGCTTCCTTGCTGTCGAAGCGAGCGCTAGGCAAAGCTGCCGTGTGTGTGGCTCTGTTTGTAATTGGGCTTTGGTGGTGTGCACCAGCTATTTCTAGAGAGGTGGTCGTTACAGCGGCCCGCCTTTGAAAATGTGGATTTCTAGAGGCATGCCTTTTAAGGCATGTCACCAAAAATTTATGATTTTTAGAGGCGTGTATATTTTCCAAGTGTCTGCGAAAATGTATTGTCTCCCAAAATCATTTACATAGACAATCAGATAAAAGTGCTGCCTGTGAAAATAAAAGTCCATGTCTCCTAAAATCATTTCTATAGTAATGAGCAAAGGGAACTCATAAGTGTTAGGAAACGTTCAGCTGGTCCTGGTGCTCCGACTCTACAGCGGAAGGAACTCATGGCTCTAGCCAGACTTCGGTCGAATAGCTTATGTGCTATCCCTTTGTAAAAATTCACAACAGACCAGCTGAATAACTCTCAGAGTCTTATAATTTTTATGTACATGCTATATATGAATCAAGTATGACCCAGTTTTTTGGATTGGGCATCAAAGCTTTGTAGCATTGAAATGAAAAATCTTCCTAAAATGTTATTTCAACATTGTGGCTAAGCTGTTTATCCCCAAAATAATTTAAAAGATATGAGAAAATATCAAAACAAATCCTAAAAAATAATATTTAAATTGAAATTAAATTCAAAGGCACCCAAAGGGAATCTTTTTTTAGGACATATCCCTTGACGCGCTTTTCATTAGGGACCGTTTGGATCCCTCCATTTTGGAGGAATTGGAATCCACTTAATGGATTAGGCTATTTGGCATGGAATTGACATTCCACCACTTTTCAAAACTCACAAATAAGCCTATCTTAAATTCATAGGGTGAGAGATGGAAATAAACTCTATATATCACTATGCTATATTTCTACTCTCCAACTTATAGCACAATCTTCAACCCACTTCCCTACAATAGAAATGTAACATATAAGTATGTCACTTATATGGCTAACAATAATATACAAATATATTTCATATACAACTATATTTGCTTAATTAATCTATGTCTAAATTGTAATTATTAAAATGAATTCAATTCCAATAATCCAAACGGGGACTAAGAAAATTAAAAGTTTACAACAGAAGTCGCTGGGCAAAAATGCGAGGACCGTTTCCACCGGACAACCATGGCTACACACCAGTGTTGCCAGAAGAAAGAAAAAAAACCCTTAGAGCTACGTTCTGCCAAAATAGTGCCGGTTTCTATTGATATAGAATTAGGTAGCGTCAGGAAAAGAAAAAAGACAACAATCTCAATATCAGCTAAAACTCCGTGATTGGTCAGCAAGCAACAAACATATCCCACGCAACAGTCGCCACAAACTCCACAACTCAGACAATGCGGCTGATGAAATAACTCACTACTAGTAGGACATGTCGACATCCCGCACCGGAAGCGTCCTTTACCACCAAGGCCTCGTTATGATTGTAAAAAAAAATGAATCCGATAAATAGTACCACTTTCGTCTTATTTGGTAAATATTGTTCAATCGTAGACCAGGCTCAAAAGATTTATCTTGTGATTTTCAACTAAACTATGTAATTAGCTATTTTTTACCTACATTTACTACTTCATGCATGAATCTAAAGATTGATGTGATGAAGAGAGAGTGAAAAAATTCTAACTTTGGACGTGCATCTAAACAAGGCGCAAGGATGTAATCCGTCGAACACAAAACTAGTGAGTAGTGACCGCTAGACTGCTATGTGGGGCCATCTGCTGTAGCGACACTTGTTTGCGGTCGTCGCTATAGGTCATAGACACGTGTAAGTCGTGTAAAACTCCAGTCTGTGCCTCCCCTTCCTCACAAACAGGGAAAGAGGCAGACCCACCACAAAGCAAGATTGCTGCTGCCATGTGTGGGACCCACACGATAGAGTGCACTTTCCAACTCACCAAAGTATTCCACCATGCATATTCCAGCCCCTCCGAGACTGCCTAGTAGAAACCACCGCGAAAAGGGTTTTTAAGACCATGCACGGCAATGGTTGACGAAAGGCGAGCAAACCTGACCATGTGACTTGTAGAGCTTATATTATCTAGTTTAATTGGATCTTATATTTTTCCAATAGAATGTTCCTTTCTGGAGTTTTCGTGATGCCCACTGACACTACTTGTACAAATATATAAAATTCTCCACTTGGACTAGATGTATAATATACATATCTCTCGTGTTAGGCACCTCGTCATACTGGGCATGCTTCACTCAACGAATCAAAACATAAAGGCAGAGGGAGAAGTGTTGATAGGTGGACATATATACCTGTATTTTGATGGATTGGTCGCGGCCACTAAAGTTGTTGGGTGTTACCGAACGCAACAACCACCAAACATGTTTGAACGAAGTTGGAGATTAAGAAGGAAAGTTGTACAAAAGTAATTATTGCACGTTGTTAAACGTGGTTCCGCACTACTACACAAATCCTGTATTTTCATGGATTGGTCGCTGCCACTAAAGTTGTTGGGTGTTACCAAACGCAACAACCACCAAACATGTTTGGACCAAGTTGGAGATTAAGAAGGAAAGTTGTACAAAAGTAATTATTGCACGTTGTTCAACGTGGTTGCGCACTACTACACAAATGATTTTGCGAGACAGTGCACTTTTATTAACCGAGCTAGTCACAAAATCCAACTGCTTTGTAAAATGCCCGGTGATTACCAGGGACAGTCGTTTTTATTTACGGAGGCACCAAGTAATGACCCTCTCACAAAATTGATTTATGGAGATGATTGTTTTATTTACGGAGGCGGTCAGAAAATACTCACCTCCAAAAATGGATTTATGCAGGTGGACGTATTAAGCCAACTGCCTCTAAAAATGATCTATTTTCAGAGGCAGTCATCTTAAGGTGCCCGTCTCCATAAATCGGTTTTCGGAGGCAGGCACACTATAAAAGCCCGTCACTGAAAATACTTCCCTAGCTTTGAGCCCAGGTAAGATCCCATATCTATCCTCGTATCGGGTTTATATTTAAACCAGACTTAGGTTAACCTGGCTCCACTCCCACTCATGCCCCACCCACTCCCAGCCGCACACCTCCCCTCCCACTCACGCCACCCCTCTCTGCACCCCACTACTCCCTGAGCCTGGCGCCCCTCCGTCCCTCTCCATCCCGACATCCTCTCCACGCCCCACCACTTCCCTCTCCTCTTCCTCTCCCCCACAGGCGTTGGTGCCCCTCCCCTTTCCCTCTCCTCTTCCTCTCCTGCACAGGCGGTGGCGCTTCTCCAGCTTCCTCTCCCGCATAGGCGATGGCGCCCCTGCCACTCTTCTCCCTCTCCCCCACAGATGAGCAGTGGCTAGATCTAGCGAGCGTTCGGCCTCCTGCTCTGGCCGCAACTGGATCCGGCGTGGGGGCTAGGAGGAGGCTGGTATGGAGGCGAGCAGTGTGCGGATCCGGTGTGGAGGTGAGTAGGATGGTGTGGAGGTGAGCAGTGGATGGATCTAGTGTGGAGGCGAGGAGGAGGCCGGCGTGGAGGCGAGCAGAGGGAGGAGGCCAGCGTGGAGGCGAGCAGCAGGCTAGAAACAGGCTCGCTGGTGGGCTCAGGAATGGGCTCACCGGTAGGCCTAGGGATTTTTTTATCGATTAACCAAGGCAGGCGTTCTAAGGCATCCGCCTCCGTTAATCAATTAGCCGAGGCGAGGAAAGCAACCACCTCCATAGGTCTCCATTAACGGGGTCCTTTGATTGGAGGTGGTTGGGATGCCCGCCTCCATTAATCAATTTGGCCTGCCTAGAAATAGAGATCTGTGTAGTGGCGGTTGCCTATCTGGGCATGCCATGGCTTCATGTTTGTTCACACATGAATACATCATTGTGTGGCGATTAGTGGCGACCGCGATATACATAACATGCAGGTGTGGAGTACGGAGACGGTCGACGAGCATGTTATAGGTCTAGTAGAGATGGGCCGTGTCGATGGATGGATCGAGAGCGGTGAATGACGGACTTGAGGATTGGACCGAAGGACTAGGATGGTTGGAGGACTGACCGTGGTGGCTGACACTTAGGGACATATCAACAAGGAAGAGGACATGCAGAGGAGTAGACTGTGTTGACCAAGTCAAGACGATGGTTGACAAAGTCAAGCAGAGGTGCTGAAGGACTTGGTGATCAGGTGGTCGAGGACTTGTTGACACGTGTCGAGATCATGGAGGAAGAAGTGTAGCCGATATGCTTCTCCGGGATGTTTGGCGGTTTGGGCCTCAAAACCACTGGCGGACAGTTTTTGGGTTTGGGCCACAAAACTTGAGTTGGAGATCTGGCAAGAACGTGAGGAGGCACATGGCCAAAATATCTATGAGCGTGTTGAAAATGTGTAATAGCTCTATAAATAAGACAGAGGCTGCTCCCAACTAGATATCTCTTCAGTTTTACATTTCCAGTCATTCCTAGCCTAAGTCCTAGCTGAAGTAGTTTAATCTTTCATCTGGTTTTAGCTGTTCAGATCTGCAGTGTACATGCTGATTACTCTGCTGTGTTTAATCTTTTCTGTGTAAAGAATCAGACCTGGTAGATCATCGAAATAAAGCAATCATATTCTCTTAGATCCGAGTCTTGATTCTAAGATGATTTGAGTTTTGTTTTTTCACTTCTCTTTCTCCCCCTCTTCACCGTTTTGGTTGATCTTGAATTCCTGAGGTTTTGGGGTCGATTTGTTGAATTGAATTTGTGCAAGGACCTCTGATGAACAACCCTGCGAATTGAATCGGGCAGATTCATCATGAGCATAATTTTTCACCCTGGTGAGGATTTTTTAAGAAAACCCCAACCGCCTTGATGGATGTCAAGATCTACAGTGTTTTTGTGGTTCGTGGAGCTTGATTCCTTGGGAATATCATCTAATATACCTGAGAATCATTGCTGCAATTTTTGGGAGCTTTTGGAGGTGGTTTTATCCAATTTTGGATTTTTGGGAATGATTCATGGGGAGCAGCGCAAAGGAACCGACTGAGCCGTCCCTAGCAACTGGCTTGGCCGGTTTGTCCTTCAGCCAGCCCGCTAGACCTACCAGTCAGCCAGGCCGGGCACCCAACCTGGCCAAGTAGGTGTGCCAGCCAGGCCAAGCACACTCAGCCGGCCAGTCCGCTTCCGATCGTGCCCAGCCAGCTCGCCTAGCAGGGCTGCTCTACCACCCGTGGGGTGCTCACCCAGCGCCCCAATCGGCCAGGCCAATTAGGCCAATCGGCGAAGCCGATTTTCAGGAGCAGCAGCAATGTTGTTTTTGCAGTTTCTTGTGTTTCATTGCTCCGTTTCACGTGCCGTCTGTTGCGTTTGATTGCTACTATACCAAGGGGCTTTCTTAGTTCTTTAGTCACCAGTTGGCTTGAGGGTTACCAGACAGGCTCTTGCCTCTTCGTGATGGAGATGGAGAGCACCGTTCTAGGCTTTTCGGTGTCGTGTCAGTTTTCCGGTCGCTGGTTTCCCACTGTGTTTCCTAGTGAACATCTAGCCGCCATTTGGCTCGAGGGCATCACTTTTGCAATGTTTGGTGATTTTAGACGATGATCTTGGGACAACAGCCCTCTCAAGAGAAAAATTGAATTGGATCTCATTCGCCCCTCCTCTGGGCACCATATTCGGTCCTTCCCGGCAAAATCAATTTATACACAAATAAATCCCATGCCATAGGGAGCAAGGAAAAAACACGTCAGAGTGTGCAGCGACTATATACTATTCTGGGTCACCAGTCAGGCTGCCCACCCCTAGGGCTTCACAATCCATTTATCCAGAAGAAAGATATAGGACAAACGCAAGAAGAACATGAACTCGACAATAACATGCATCCTTGGCACTATTTATGAGAGCATGCACTAAAATACAAGAAAACTAGACGATCTAAAGGCCCTAAAATGTAACCACCTCTTGAAAAATTAGGCAAATTCATGATTTGTTTTTCAGAACATAAATCATAGCATACACACATACTAGCATGTAAATCTAGGGAGACACCCACTATGCAGCCACATGTGATTTTCTTTTATACAGTAACTTCATGTTTCGCGCAGAAGCGTGTGCGGCCATGGATTATTTCGAATGTGTGTACAACTACAACTTTGGTTTTTGTCATCTCTCCATCGGAGGTCATTTCAAAAATTTGAATTTCAATATGTAAGGACTTAAAGCTAAATTTTCAAACCATAGATTATTTCGAACGAAAATGTTATCAATTGCAATGTTTTATATCTTTTCTAAATCTATAAATTTAGTTTTGGTCATTTCTTCATCCGATGTCATTTGGAAAATCTAAAAAAATTGAATTTCAAAATCTGAGAACTTCAAATAGAATTTGCTTGATCTAATGATTTCAAATGAAAAAGTTGTCAACCACAAATTGTAGATCTCTTCTAGATATACAAATTTTGTAAAAGCTTGTCTTCAACCACAAATTGTAGATCTCTTCTAGATATACAAATTTTGTATAAAGCTTGTCTTCATCCAAGTTGATTTGAAAAAAATGATGAATTTTACTGTGCTGCACCTAATTTTAGAGACAGTTCTAGATCCAACTGCCTTTGCAAATTGATTTTTAGAGGTGGCTCTAGAGCAAGCTACCTCTAAAATCTATTTGTTGAGGTGGCTGAAAATACCAGCCAACCATTACAAATGCATTTATAGAGGCGGCTCATTTTGGAAACCATTTTCGGAGCTGGTGTTAGATTGATCCGCCTCTGTTGAAAAATGAATGTGTCTCTAGAAACTGTTTTTGGAGCTGGCGATGAGTTGAGGCTTGGAAGCAAGGAGCTGGTGTATTTTTGGGTCCTTTGTTTGGCCGACCTAGTCCACCTTTACAAATGAAAATGGGGTTCTATTGTGTGCATCTTTTCACGGCAGTGAAAAATAATTTTCACAGCTGGTTCTTATCATGAACCGTTGCTGAAATATCTCCTGACGGTGAAAATAATTTTCACCACCGGTTCTATTATAATCCGGTTGTGACATACAACAAGCGTTGTTTACTGAATCATTGGTGAAAATGGAACTCCTTCCATTCCAAATTATAAGACGTTTTGGCTTTTCTGGATACATTGCTTTACTATGTATCTGAATACAGTACATATCTAAGTGTACAACAAAAGCTAGTATTCTGAAAAAGCCAAAATATGTTACAATTTGGAACGATCGGACTATTACTTTATACTAGTGTGTTTCAACAACGCACATTATTCCACTGTATCAAACTCTAATGTCAACAAATGGAGCCAGAATGCATATGAAGAGAATAACATCTTGCTTTATTGAGGTTGAAGTCTGCACTACCCACGCGTTGGGTTGCATGGTGGAGCGTCGCAGCTAGGCGTGCTTGGCGTGTACGGAAGAGAACCACTGTGTTTGCTTGGTCGATAACTTTTACCAATTATCACTGTGCACAATAAAAATCCGTCGAGTTAGAACATCTAGTTACTTAATGGAAAGTATCAACCAGGGATACGGAGGAAATTTCCAAATTTTAGTTGCATTGATTTTCAATAGCTTGCATTCAACAACGGGACTACGGGAGGCTGAAAGCAACAAAAGACAAGTTATGCTTATGCAGAGACCATAATGTATTTTTTTCATAAGAAGAAAGGTACATACTCCTACTATACTTAAGTTATGCAGAGACCATAATGTAATTTTTGTGTCTTAATATAAGAAGAGTATATACTAATTATAGAGCCAAGAACCTACGAAATCTTCTCGAGGTACCAGTACCATATATATACTCCGTTCATCTTGTAATGCAATGCATATTCCAAAAATTTTAAGACAACTTGATGAAATACCCATGCCTCATGTACCCATGAATTAAACCTAAATATGAGTAGGAGGGGCATGCGTGCTTACAGCCTGTTCTCACATATAGATAGTGGGACATGCGTGCTTAGTTAGAGATAGTCGAAAGCGTAATCTTTCAAAAAGTAGTAAGTAAA
Source organism: Saccharum spontaneum (assembly GCA_022457205.1). Taxonomy (NCBI): domain Eukaryota; kingdom Viridiplantae; phylum Streptophyta; class Magnoliopsida; order Poales; family Poaceae; genus Saccharum; species Saccharum spontaneum. The sequence goes on from CM039598.1 coordinate 58,012,597, forward strand.
AGAATCGCTACTCGCTCTAGATGGATATCTAGGTACCCTCACCCTATTTATTGATTTTTTATAGGCCCTATTATTGATTTTTACTAGTGTATGGAAAGAGAATCGTGTGCCCCATACATAAAAAAGATAGAATCATCTTACTGCATTCCTTCTCCGGTCCTTTCATGGCCCATACTGTTCAAAGGCTAATACAGAAATAGGATTACTTACAAGCTGGGATGGGAAGTAGAGTATAGCCTTGAGTTTCCTAGTAGGAATACAACCTTAGTGGAATTCGGAATGGGACTTTAGCATTTCCCTCCAGCAGCACTTTGTTTGGGGATGGTTGATTGCTTTTTGATAATGCCCTGTAGACTACTGTATAACCTGTTTTAAAAGGTGGTCGAGAATGCCACATCTAATCTAATCATATGTATCTAGAAAGCATCGAATTCAATCAGCAATATGCCTTGTCCCTAGAAATTATTTTCTAGAAAATAAAAATAGGTGTAAAAAGTAACAATTATCCTTTAATCCAGAATAAGCCCACGAGGAACCCTCACTGGGGCGCATCACAAATAAATCATGTGTTTTCTCACGGATGCGGTCAGTAGGGATGAAACTGAAGGACCTTAACCCTCGTGCGAGTCTACCTTTGCCACTAGGAGAGACATTCAACAGTGACCAAATATAGGACGCTATCATTTTATATTTTAGATCTAGCTAAGCAATACAACTTTTTTTAAGGGTGAGTCTCCATTTTAGATTGTTTAAAAATTTTGAAATACAAAATTTTTGAGACCTTAAAAGAATTTAAATGAAAAAGTACTCTTCAACTATAAAGTTGTAGATCTCTTTAAGCCTAAAAAGTCCGTCTTCATTAAAAATAATTTTAAAAGTGATGATGTTTTTTGGTGCTGCACCTATTTTTACAAGCGGACTATATTTCTAACCACCTGTGGATACGGAGGCATTTTCAGAGGCAATTGAAAACACCATCTATCTATAAAAATCGATTTCTAGAGGTGGATCATCTCTGAAACCATTTTTAGAGACGGTTTTTATAGAGTTGTCTCTACCAAAAAAGGAAATGACGCCACTAAAATCATGTATATTGTAAAGATATTCTAGCACAGTAGAACATATTCTAGAGGTCATAATGAATGGTATTTCAGGATGGAGGGAGTACTACGTATATTTCCAAGCAACGAAGAAACAAATGAAATCTGGAGAAAAAGATGTGCGAAGATGGATGGTACCAGTTTTAATTTGCACAAATAGGTGATTTCTAATCCCGCAAACTGGCCCAATTGTGTAATCGTCGAACTGTACGTATGCAAAATTACGATGATATAGATGCATATAAAGTGTATATATGTACTCACCTGGGATTCTATGCCCTTGGGTAGTGCGGGCCGGATCAAGCACACGAGTCGTCCTGTTAAAACCTAAGAGGCGGCGCAAAACGATGGCAAGAGACAGTTAGCAAGTGTTTGTCCAGAGGGGGGTCTTGTAAATTGTTTGAGCACTAACGGTAAAAGCGACGTATTACCTGACGGTAAAAGCGGCGACGGAGGTGCACTATCCCTCAGTTCGCCGCTGCAATGAACAGGACATCCATTGAAGAGAAGAAGCAGCAGCAACGGCAAAAGCATGGGCGGAATGCTGTGGCGGCCGCCTGTCATCGGCATCTTAATTTGCCCCCCTGTTGATGAGCTGCTTCTCATGTAGGAGTATGTCCTTGCACTCGGCACAAATAGATCTCCCACGCACGCGTCTTATTGGGTGCTGGGAAAACTGTGGCGTCAGCCACGACTCCGCCGGACTAAATTTGTCTTTCGTTGCTTTTCGGTGAACATGGACAGTGACTCGCTGACAGGTCTTGTCTAAATGCTGGCCTGCCTGTATAGCACTCGGCATCAGGACCAATGTCACACCCCAAAACTTTTAATTTTGAATTGTGCATAGAAAACACTAAATAAAATAAATATTTTAATATTTGGATAAAATTTCTCAAGTTTAGTTTATGATAGCATCAATTAGTTATAAAAAAATAAAAAAAAATAAGAATTTTTAATTTTTTTAAAACTAATTTGACGGGCTATTGTTTCATGTGATGTTTGCTTGTTAATTCTTGTGTGTTGAGAGTGAGCAAAGTCTTTAAAATGCGTTTAGTAGGTCGATCTTCCTTCTCCGACACGCCTTTATTTTTTTCTGTAATCGATGTTCCTTGTTTCTCATCTTAAGTTCTCGTTGAAAGTTTCCTAAATATTTTCTTTATAACGCAAATTATTCCTTTCAGTTCCTCATGTGTCAATCAATCTCAGTGAACTCTTCGGGAATTGTTCTGGCTTTTTTTAAGCTAGTTCACGCTTTTCTGTGAGCGTTATCTAATTTTTAGATGCTCCAAAATATCTTTTCATGTGTTCCAAATACTTTATCTGGGTTCCTCATGTTCCATAATATCTCTGAGAATTTTTCCTAAATTTTTAGAGCTTTCGGAGTATTTTTCATGGCTTAAATAATAATTTTAGACTTTTCTAGAATTATTTTATCCATGAAATTAATTAATTCCGAAAATAAATAAATATCTCATTTTTTCCAACGCTCAAAGCCTATGTGCAATAATCATAAAGGCCTATGTCTTTATTAACTAATGGGCCTTAATGTCTATTTAGACCTATTAGTGGAGATGAACGGTGCAACACCAATTAGTACATATTGCTAGTTAATGTGAAGGTGGAGAGTTTTCCTCCCTATAAGTATGTACCTATCCCTTGAGCAAATCACATCAAAACTACCGTAAGAGGAGCCCCTAGTTTGGAAAATCTCTCGTGTAGTAAATTAGATATTTCTTTTTCTTCTTGTGTCGTCCCCAGGCCGAGGCCATTCGGATGGATGGAGGTAGAAGATGAAGTATTTGCGGTTCTGTCGCTGGTTCGTAATATTTTTGTCGTTTCTTCGTTTTAATTTTGTTTTGCTCCGTTTCAGTTGCGTTAGTTTCGTATAGTTGCTCTCTATATAGTAGTGCTGATGTATATCATGTCACCTAATTATGAATTTATTTATTTACATGCGATTTGATTAATATTTATTTAACAACTTTCTAACTAAAAGCAACATAGGAGTCTAATTTTGTTCTTGTTGCTTCGTGACTACTGGTGTAAGAGACGCATTAGCAACGTTGTTTACCATATCACGTTATGTGTTTACGAATTAAATTATATTAATTTGATTAATGTTTATGGAATATCTTTTTAACTAAAAGCAACTTAGGTCTTAATCATTGCTTTTTCATAGAGCAAATGTTAACTTGATTAACACCAACCTTAACGTGTCTTTGTTAATTATAATTAGTTTAGTAAACATAAAAATATATAGTTGATTAGATTAATGCTTATTTAATGTCATTTTGAATTAAAAGAGACTTAAGTTTATATCTAGACCTTTTGTAAATAAAATGCTAACTCGATAAATAACAACTTAAATGTTTCGTTGTTAATTATAACTTGCTTAATTTAATCAGGTTTGTTGCTGTCTCATGTACGGTGTTATCTAATTTATAAATGTTTAAATGACTTAAATACTATAAAATATATATAAATAAAATATAGCTAAGGTTTAACTTTGGTTTTTATAATTTGATTAATTCAACTTCAGCATACTTCTTTAAAATGTCTATCGCCTTACTTTATTAAGAAAACTGAAATCTTGCTTATAGTATGTATTCTCTGTTTTGTTGCAAACCTCTCAATAGTCGCGAGTCCTCTTTGATGGTAGCTCTGTTCTTCGTCGTTCTTTCGTTTTCGTAATTGTAGCATCGTACCGTATCATTTTGTGCGCTCTCTTTCGAAATGTCTCTCTTGTTTGGTGTGTTGTTCTTAGTTGTCCCTATTTGTTTGCTTGTATGCTTGTTAGTGTGCTGGGTTGCTATGATCTACGAGTAGAAGAAAGACTATCCGTGAGCGCCGAAGATCCGAAGGTGAAGACCAGAAGCTGAGTGCCAAAAATTGCAAATGAAAGATTAAGTTGAGGCTTTTCAGAGCAAGTTGCTTTGGGCGTAGAGCAAGTTGGTTTTTTTTGTGACCATGATCTTATGACTTGATTAATGTTTAAGTAACAAACGATAAAAATGACTTTTTAGCAACTTGAGGATTTATCTGTAAGAGAATCTCTGGATTTACAGTACAACTATGAGGGCTATATGGCTCTGCCTTTAGCTCAGTATGTCCTTGCACTCGGCACAAATAGAGCTCCCACGCACGCGTCTTATTGGGTGCTGGGAAAACTGTGGCGTCAGCCACGACTCGCCGGACTAAATTTGTCTTTCGTTGCTTTTCGGTGAACATGGACAGTGACTCGCTGACAGGTCTTGTCTAAATGCTGGCCTGCCTGTATAGCACTCGGCATCAGGACCAATGTCACAACTGAAAACTTTTAATTTTGGGTTGTGCATAGAAAACACTAAATAAAATAAATGTTTTAATATTTGATAAAATTTCTCAAGTTTAGTTTTTGATAGCATCAATTAGTTATAAAAAAATGAAAAAATAAGAATCTTTAATTTTTTTTAAACTAATTTGATGGGCTATTGTTTAATGTGATGTTTGCTTGTTAATTCTTGTGTGTTGAGAGCGAGCAAAGTCTTTAAAATGCGTTTAATAGGTCGATCTTCCTTCTCCGACACGCCTTTATTTTTTTTTTTGTAATCGATGTTCCTTGTTTCTCATCTTAAGTTCTCGTTGAAAGTTTCCTGAATATTTTCTTTATAACGTAAATTATTCCTTTCAGTTCCTCATGTGTCAATCAATCTCAGTGAACTCTTCGGGAATTGTTCTGGCTTTTTTTAAGCTAGTTCACGTTTTTCTGTGAGCGTTATCTAATTTTTAGATGCTCTAAAATATCTTTTCATGTGTTCCAAATACTTTATCTGGGTTCCTCATGTTCCATAATGTCTCTGAGAATTTTTCCTAAATTTTTAGAGCTTTCGGAGTATTTTTCATGGCTTAAATAATAATTTTAGACTTTTCTAGAATTATTTTATCCATGAAATTAATTAATTCCGAAAATAAATAAATATCTCATTTTTTCCAACGCTCAAAGCCTATGTGCAATAATCATAAAGGCCTATGTCTTTATTAACTAATGGGCCTTAATGTCTATTTAGGCCTATTAGTGGAGATGGACGGTGCAACACCAATTAGTATATATTGCTAGTTAATGTGAAGGTGGAGAGTTTTCCTCCCTATAAGTATGTACCTACCCCTTGAGCAAATCACATCAAAACTACCGTAAGAGGAGCCCCTAGTTTGGAAAATCTCTCGTGTAGTAAATTAGATATTTCTTTTCGTTGTGTCGCCCCCAGGCCGAGGCCATTCGGATGGATGGAGGTAGAAGATGAAGTATTTGTAGTTCTGTCACTGGTTCGTAATATCTTTGTCGTTTCTTCGTTTTAATTTCGTTTTGCTCCGTTTCAGTTGCGTTAGTTTCGTATAGTTGCGCTCTATGTAGTAGTGCTGATGTATATCATGTCACCTAATTATGAATTTATTGGTTTACATGCGATTTGATTAATTTTTACTTAACAGCTTTCTAACTAAAAGCAACATAGGAGTCTAATTTCGTTCTTGTTGCTTCGTGACTGCTGGTGTAAGAGACGCATTAGCAACGTTGTTTACCATATCATGTTATGTGTTTACGAATTAAATTATATTAATTTGATTAATGTTTATGGAATATCTTTTTAACTAAAAGCAGCTTAGGTCTTAATCATTGCTTTTTCATAGAGCAAATGTTAACTTGATTAACACCAACCTTTGTTAGTTATAATTAGTTTAGTAAACATAAAAATATATAGTTGATTAGATTAATGCTTATTTAATGTCTTTTTGAATTAAAAGAGACTTAAGTTTATATCTGGAACTTTTGTAAATAAAATGCTAACTTGATAAATAACAATTTAAATGTTTCGTTGTTAATTATAACTTGCTTAATTTAATCAGGTTTGTTGCTGTCTCATGTACGGTGTTATCTAATTTATAAATGTTTAAATGACTTAAATACTATAAAATATATATAAATAAAATATAACTAAGGTTTAACTTTGGTTTTTATAATTTGATTAATTCAACTTCAGCATACTTCTTTAAAATGTCTATCGCCTTACTTTATTAAGAAAACTGAAATCATGCTTATAGTATGTATTCTTTGTTTTGTTGCAAACCTCTCAATAGTCGCGAGTCCTCTTTGATGGTAGCTCCGTTCTTCGTCGTTCTTGCGTTTTTGTGATTGTAGCATCGTACCGTATCATTTTGTGCGCTCTCTTTCGAAATGTTTCTCTTGTTTGGTGTGTTGTTCTTAGTTGTCCCTATTTGCTTGCTTGTATGCTTGTTAGTGTGCTGGGTTGCTATGATCTATGAGTAGAAGAAAGACTATCCGTGAGTGCCGAAGATCCGAAGGTGAAGACTAGAAGCTGAGTGCCAAAAATTGCAAATGAAAGATTAAGTTGAGGCTTTTCAGAGCAAGTTGCTTTGGGTGTAGAGCAAGTTGGTTTTTTTTTGTGACCATGATCTTGTGACTTGATTAATGTTTAAGCAACAAACGATAAAAATGACTTTTTAGCAACTTGAGGATTTATCTGTAAGAGAATCTCTGGGATTTACAGTACAACTATGAGGGCTATATGGCTCTGGCTTTAGCTCAGTATGAGGACCTTTTCTAGCTTGTTAGAGGTTACCCTTGTGGCGCAAATGGGGAAAAGCAGACTGTGGATCCCTGAGACTGGTTGTATCACATAGACTGACTTTGGAAACCTAGCGACCCTAATTTGTTAGATGAACCTTTGAAAGGCTTCATAGTGAACCCTGCCTGCTCACCTTGGGAGTGTTTTTGGGATTGGCCGCTCCGAGCATATGGGTAATCATGACTCAGAGTGAAAGTGTACACCTCTGTGCAGAGTTTATTAAACTGGTATACTAGTCTCGCTCAAGGACACGAGCGGCCTTGGAATCCTTACATTTAAGATGATGACTTTTGATTGTTAACATGCTCATTGTTTACCGTTTTATGCTCTATATATTATTTATGTTACATTGATCATGAGTTTATGGGATCTATACTACCTTGTTGCTATACTTGCGGAGTTCGACATGGACTCACCCTTGCTATTTCCCCTACACTCTGGTGTATAGTAAGATGCTGCTCAGAAGAAGGACAAAGGTGTAGTGGAGTTTTCAGAAGACTAATAGAAGTGCTAGGCATATGTTACCCCCAGTCAGCCGTCCCTGAGAAAATTGGAGCCTGAAGTTTAATCACCGTTCCGTGATACTCTGATGTAAGTGTTTAATATAGCTATGCCTACGTTATATAATAACATTGTTTCTGATACTTTTTCATTTTGGTATATGTGTGGACTTTCTGGACACACATATGATTAGCTTGATTTTGTTCTTTAGAAAACCGGGTGTGACAACCAACGTCTACTCCCTCTGTCTCAAAATGAAAGAACGATGCATATTGGTCAAACTTTTCAAGTTTACTAGCTTTATGTAAAATATTAGCAACATTTATATCATTAAATAAATTTATAATTGTTCACAAAAAATTAAATAAATTATAATAAAATATATTTCACTAGTTATGCATTTTAAGTATTAATATCTTTGTAACACCCAAATTTTAGAGATAATGGGTTTTGAATAAATTGGATAACAAATAATGGCCAATTTAAAATAATAATAAAATAAATTTGGTGTTGCATTCATGCTGTTGCATTTATTTTTATTGTGTGGTGTGGATTTGATTTATTTTATTTTGGATTAGAATTTATTTGAGATATTTTTGAAAGCAAGTAAATAAAAAAAAGAGAAGAGAAAGAGCTTACCTGCTGCTCGGCCGGCCTGCTCTCCCGCGCTGGAGCCTGGCCCGCTCCGAGTGGGCCGCAGCCGCCTCCTGTTCCTCTGCGCATGATACCGCGTGGGCCGAGCCAGTCAAGCCCAGCAGCCGCGCGGCCCAGCCAGCTGATCCAGCAGCCGCTGCCCCGTTTCTCCTTTCCGCGCGTGGGCCGGCCCAGGTGAGAACGCGCCTGCCTCTCCCCTCTTCATCTCGCTGACGGGTGGGGGCCGCACGTCAGCTGCGCCTTCTTCCTCTTGCCGTGACGGAGCCGGAGACCGACGCCTCCCTAACCGAATCGAATCGCGATTTCCGGGATTCCTAACCAAAAACGACGAGGTGAAGCTATAAAAGGATAGCCGGGTATCTCCCTATTCCGTTTTTCAACTAAAACGCTAGGCTAGCTACGTGAAATCAAGCTCTAGGGTTAGAGCTTGGCCTGCGGTTTCGGTTGTGCGTGGGAGAGGCTTTCGGGTGAAGTTGAGGTCGAATTCTTCGCGTTGGTGAGTCCGCAGTCGTCTCCTCTAACTTTTTGTGCTTTCCTTTAGGTTGGAGAGGCTTCAAAGTGAGCTTTTGAAACTCACCGACGGTCGGCCATGAAGCCGCCGTCCTTCCCCTTGCTGTGCTCTCTCTTCGGGACATTGTAGAGGGCATAAACCGTGTAGATGAGATAGGGATGAGCTTCTCGTCCGATTGGAGTAGTTTGCGGGTCGTTTGGTGGTCGGAAAAGGAGGAACCGAGATTTTCCGGCGAGCCACGGAGGCCGGCCATGGCGGCCGCAGGCCGGACTTGAGGGGGGCGACCGGAATAGGCACTGTAGAGCTGCTGATGAACCCGAGCCGTCCATCTCGTGATCTACGGCCAAGAATTGATCTTACCCCTTCGCGGGGTAATTTTTCTAAAGAGCCCCTGCACTTTTTCGTTATATAACCCGCGGTCCTTGGCGCATTCCAGGAAATCCGTTTTCGCGTTTTGAAAGCGTATTTCCTTCCGGTTAAATCAAAAATACGTTTTCAGGTATTTACAGTTTTGCCACTAGGATTGTTTTAGTCATAAAATCTTCGTTTTAACTCCGATTTGATCCGTTCAAGTTGCGTTAGGTTCGTATTTGCGAACTCTACATGTTAGTGTAGTTGTACAGTTAGTTTTGATAATTTATTTTTCGAGTTTATAATTAAGTATTTATTTATCTATAGGAAATCTTGGAAAATTCATAACTTTCACGTTTTAACTCCGAATTTGGTGATCTTTGCGTCTGTGTGATCGTAGAAACGTGTAGAAGAGTTTTATAAACTTTTATTACTGTTTTGTTACTGTTGGTGTACTGTTCTAATTATATCTCTTTGTTTGCTTCGTGTATGTTTGATTGGATGCATGTATGTTGTTGATTGATGATCGAGTATAGCAGGTGAGCAGTATTTGGACGATTCAGAGTATTACTTTGAGCCAAGTCAGCAGTATTATTTGGAGAGCTTTGATCAAGGCAAGTATAACACAGGACTATCCTTGTTACCTATTCATCGAATTATCATACATATGCATATGCTTACCTTGACAACCTTAGAGATTATAACTTAGTGCTTGTTGTCTTGATTCCTTGTCAACCTTGGGAATGCATATGGGTAGCTATGGCTAGTGCTTAAACTAAGAACAATGATCTTGCAATAAGATTAATGGATCAAGCAATCAATCATTAAGATGGTTTAATTTTGTTAAAAGGGGGCTAGAGCATGTGTATTATTTTTGGTGCTCTAGTTACTCTCCGTAAGGACTTATCTGTACGTGATCATCCGGGATATACAGTACAGCTGTGAGGGCTATATGGCTCTGGCTTTAGTTGTTCAAGAGACCTTTTCTAGCTTGTTAGTGGTTACCTTAAATGGCGTAAGAATGGCTTGCCACGTTGGGTGTAGTGCGAGCCCCTGGCCTAGTGTGTATAGGCTGCGGTTGTTGTGCCACAGGGAAGGGGGGGTTCTACATCTGCCTGCCGAGTGAATCTAATGGCCCTAACTTGTTAGACGAACTCTTGAGTGGCTTTATGTGGTTCTCTAGTGTTTGGGCTTGATCTCCCCACTCATTTGGAAATCATGACTCACAGTGAAAGTGTACACCTCTGCGCAGAGTTAAAAACTGGTATACTAGCCATGCTCACGGATACGAGCGGCCTTGGAACATTTACAAATAGATGATCACCATTGCTAAATTATGTTTAAGTATTGTTGATTATTATTATGCTCATGTTAATGTTATTCGTTATCATTATTGCAATTGATCATTGGCTCATTAATGGGAAGTGGTTTATCTTGAAGCTATTCAATTGTCAAATATATGATTAAAAGCTAACCACAGTTAAACAGTGTCTAGCCATTTGAGCCTCATGAACCCTGTGTTATATTTGTTGAGTTCGACATGGACTCACTCTTGCTATTTCCACCATAACAGATGAAGATTATGAGGAAGATTATCGTAATGAGTACTAGTCTTGGTGTCAACCAGTCAACCGTGTCCCTGTGTGGAGTTTCTGCTGGAGATTGTTATTAGTTATTATTATTTATCGTTCAGGACTATATCTTAAATATTTATTCGCTATGTAATAAGCACTGTGATGATACTATGTAATTTGTCTGCTTGTGTGTGCGATCATGACTTGGGGCGCACATGAGTACTTTATGCATCCTATTTTTGTCCTTAAAAATAGGTGTGACAGATTGGTATCAAAGCCGTGTTGACTGTAGGACGCAAGCCTAGTTAGAATGGTTGTTGATAGCATACATACTTCACTTAATTCATGCTTCCTCTTTTCACCTTGTTATTGACTAAAGTTTTATGCTTCCTCTACTTCATTCTATTGCGAAAATACATTGATTCTATCTAATCTATGTCTAAATCTTGTAGATGCCTCCTCATCCCCGTCTGTCAGCTGCACAGTATGTTGCCCGTTTCAAATCCCAGGAGCCATATGAAGAGGGTGATCAAGAGCTATCCGATGCTGAATCAAGAGTTGGTGATACACCTATGGAGGACGTAGTTATGGGGTGGACTACGAAGTTTCATATCATGGTTCCTAAGGCCGATGCTTTCTTCCATGATATGTTGACAAGAACTTTGGACAACTACTACTACGACTGGGAAGCTACTTTGGAGTATCGCAGTGCAGAGTATAGTCATCCATGGATGGATTCCTATTGGGAGGCGGAGTTATGGGTCAAGAAAAGGGATCCTACCACTAAGGAGCCTAAGGTGGAGTCAAAGTTCATTACCCGAGTGAGCCGGGCAACCGTGGAGACAAGCATAGAGGATGTCGCTTTCAATGCATTTGTTTACTACCATGGTCTACGCTCGGACAAGACGCTAAAGGGTGCACTCCGGCATTTTCCTTGTTTCTTACATGACAAGGGTATTTGGACCGTGCCACTTGCAGATGATTCCTCTTTGACTTTACAAGCTACGGTGGGACTAGCTCGTGAATTGGCTCTCCATGAGGTGGATTTGAAGGATGAGTTGTTGAAGGAAAAAGAACTTAAGGAGCAAGCTTATAAGGAGATTGACCAATTAAGGGCGGAGTTAGGTCGTCCTAAGATTTATGAGAAGCTTAATTAGGAAATAGGAAAACCCCTATGTAATAAGAACGATAGTAGTTGCGAGTTAATTTTAAGTTTGGATTGTATTAAGAGTCAGTTTGTGGTGTGAACAATTGTGTGATTGATGGATTGTTATTATGATAATGTGTGATTTGGATCTTTGTAATGTGTGCTGGAGTTTTGTAGACATGCCTACAAGTTCCATGGTTAAGAATATTAAGTTTGATCAATATATATTAGTTGAATATGAGGTTAACTTAGTTCTGTCCTTTGCTGATTTTTGGATCAGTCTGGGATGTTTTAGAAATAACTTAAAATCCGTTCATGGGAAATTTAAGAAATTTTACTGGGAATAATTAGACTTCTATATCTTTCCAATCCCACAAGAATCACCTTAATATCTATTAGGAGTTAAGAGATATACCTGTTCCAAGTTGGAGTTACTACACAGTCTGGAATTCTGAAACAGTTTCGGTTAAGTTCAGTTTTTGACCAATTTATTGACAGAATCAGAAAAAGTGTTGTGAATAAAAGTTGTAGATAATTTTATAAGCTTTCCAACCATGTAAAGATCATCTGAATTGGACGTCTGTAGCTCGAGATATGACAGTTTTACTGAGATGCTGAAATTGGAGTTCGCCCAGAAAAATCAGATTTTGTTATCTATTGTATACATCATCTCGGATTGTACTGAATTTCATCTTCTGTGTTTTGGAAACAGATGTCAGGCAGAGGTCGTGGCAGAGGTCGTGGGGGTGCTAATCCACCCGTTACTATGGAGGAACTCATGCAAACTCAGAATCAGCTGATGCAGATGTTTATGCAGCATATGCAGAACAATCCCCCTGTTGGAGGACCACCACCTGTTCAAGTAAGGGATAAGCGTGGAGAATTTTTGAAGGGATGCCCTCCAGTGTTTTCTCATGCTGCTGATCCTTTAGAAGCAGATGATTGGGTGAGGGCAGTGGAGAAACAGCTGAACATAGCCCAATGCAATGATATGGAAAATGTGTTATATGCATCTGGTCAGTTACAAGGGACAGCTCAGACTTGGTGGGAGTCGTACCAGGCTGCACGCCCTGGCAATGCTCCTCCTATCACTTGGAATGAGTTTGTTAGAGATTTTCGAGCTCGTCATATTCCTGAAGGTATAATTGAGCTGAAGCAGGAAGAATTCAGAAACCTTAGGATGGGACAGATGAGCGTGAGTGAATATCATGACAGGTTCACCCAGTTGGCTCGCTATGCTCCCAATGAAGTTAGGGAAGATGCAGACAGGCAGCGTCTTTTCTTGAAGGGAATTTATTATGATCTTCGCTTGCAACTGAAGGGGAATAACTATGCTAGTTTTCAAGAGCTGGTGAACAAAGCTATTGTGCTTGATAATGAGCGTAGGGAGATGGACAGAAAAAGGAAGATGAAGGTGCAAGGCTCAGGAAGCAACAACCGTCAATGCACAAATTCTCAGCATGGCTTTCATCAGAAGTTTCAGGGACCGGTTAGTTAGTGGAATCGCAATTCGAATCAGAGGTGGTCCCAAAATTGGCAAAGTAATCAGTCGCAACAGCGTTCATCATATCCACAGCGTCAACAGTATCAGCAGACTGGGCAACATACTCCTCGCACCGGAAATCCCAATGTTACCCCCATGAAGAATAGTACTCCCAGCACTCCTATTAGATGTTTTGTCTGTGGTAAAGAGGGTCATTTGTCTTATAATTGTCCTGAGAAGCAGAACCAACAGACTCCTCAGAGCCAGAAGAGCAACCAGAGGCAATCCGGTACTGGAAGGGTGAATCACGTGTCTTCTGATACAACTCATGATGCACCAGAAGTTATGATTGGTACGTTCAATGTACATTCCACTCCCGCAACTGTTCTTTTTGACTTTGGAGCATCTCATACATTCATATCCAATATTTTTATTAAAATGCATAGTATACCAATGCTAGCTATGAAAGAACCTCTCTTAGTAAATTCACCTGGAGGTACCATGCAAACCAGTAATCGTTGTCTTCCAATTAGTATGTTATTAAGGGGGGTAGAGTTTAAGATAACTCCTATAGTGTTGAGAACATCTGGTATTGATGTGATATTGGGTATGGACTGGATGAAGCAAAATCAGGCAGAGATTCAGTGTCAGCAGAAAGTGGTAGTTGTGACTGCGCCTAATGGAGATAAAATCAATGTGGATGTAGCAATGCAGAAGCAACCAACCGCGGTAGTGAATCAGCTTGAAGATACTGTTAAGGAGAATTCATTGATTGAGGAATTTCCGGATGTCTTCCCTGATGAATTGCCAGGTATGCCGCCTGACCGAGACATTGAATTTCTTATTGAATTATTACCTGGAACTGCACCTATAGCCAAACGACCATATAGGATGGGAGTAGATGAATTAGAAGAACTTAAGAAACAAATTAAAGAATTACAAGATAAAGGTTTTATTCGACCTAGTTCATCACCTTGGGGAGCACCAGTTATTTTTGTTGATAAGAAAGATGGTGGTCAGAGGATGTGTGTTGATTATCAGTCACTAAATGAAGTAACTATCAAGAATAAGTATCCTTTGCCCAGGATTGATGACTTGTTTGATCAGTTGAGAGGTGCTTGTGTGTTCTCTAAGATTGATTTACGTTCTGGTTATCATCAGTTGAAGATTCATGCCTCTGATATTCCAAAGACAGCTTTTACTACAAGGTATGGATTGTATGAGTATACTGTTATGTCGTTTGGATTGACCAATGCACCTGCATACTTTATGTACATGATGAATAAGGTGTTCATGGAATATTTGGATAAGTTTGTGGTAGTGTTTATTGATGATATACTGGTATTTTCCAAGACAGAGGTAGAGCATGTTGAACATTTGAGGTTGGTATTGCAGAAGCTTAGAGAGCATAAACTGTATGCGAAGCGAAGTAAATGTGAGTTTTGGTTGAAGGAAGTTTCTTTCCTTGGTCATATTGTTTCTAATGGAGGGATATCAGTGGATCCAGGTAAAGTAAAGGATGTATTGAATTGGAAACCACCTACCGATGTTAGTGAGATTCGCAGTTTCTTGGGTTTAGCTGGATATTACAGACGGTTCATTGAAGGGTTTTCTAAAATTGCTAAACCTATGACATCTCTGTTAGAAAAGAATGCTAAATTTGTGTGGTCTGATAAATGTCAAGCTAGTTTTGAGGAATTGAAGAAGAGGTTGACTACAGCGCCTGTTTTGGTTTTACCAGATTTGAGTAAGAAGTTTTCTATTTATTGTGATGCTTCTCGTCAAGGTTTGGGATGTGTTCTTATGCAAGAAGGCAGAGTTGTGGCTTATGCATCTAGACAATTGAGAAAGCATGAGTTGAATTATCCTACACATGATTTGGAGTTAGCAGCTGTTGTTCATGCTTTAAAGATTTGGAGACATTATTTGATTGGACATAAGAGTGATATATACACTGATCATAAGAGTTTGAAGTATATTTTCACTCAGTCAGATTTGAATTTGAGGCAACGCAGATGGTTAGAGTTGATTAAGGATTATGATATTGAGATACACTATCATACTGGTAAGGCTAATGTAGTAGCTGATGCTCTTAGTAGGAAGAGTTATGCCAATGAGATAAGAACATTGTCTATGACTAGGGAGTTATGTGCTGAATTTAAATATTTGAATTTGGGAATTGTTACTAATACAATGGAATTAGTGATAGAGCCTACTTTAGAGCAAGAGATCTATAAGGGTCAGTTGAAGGATGAGAAACTAAAGAAGATAGCGGAGGATATAGTGATTGGTAAGTCACCAGGCTTTCGAATGGATGATAATGGGATTTTGTGGTTTGGAAAGAGGCTGTGTGTACCTGAGGATCAAGCTGTTAGACAGGCAATTCTTCGTGAAGCTCATGAGTCAGCTTATTCTATTCATCTTGGTAGTACTAAGATGTATTTGGATCTTAAACAGAAATATTGGTGGGTTGGATTAAAACGGGATGTGGCTGAGTATGTGGCCTTGTGTGATACCTGTCAGAGGGTGAAAGCAGAGCATCAGAGACCTGCTGGATTGTTGCAACCAATGAAAATCCCTGAATGGAAGTGGGAGGAAGTTGGTATGGACTTTATAGTGGGGTTACCGCGTACTCAGAGAGGTTATGATTCTATTTGGGTGATAGTGGATAGGTTGACTAAAGTTGCTCATTTTATACCAGTCAAGACTAATTACACGGGAGTACAATTAGCTACCTTGTATATGGAAAGAATAGTCTGTTTGCATGGAGTACCAAAGAAGATTGTGTCTGATCGAGGTACGCAGTTTACGTCGCACTTTTGGAAAGCTGTGCATGAATCTTTAGGAACTAAGTTGAATTTTAGTACAGCCTATCATCCACAGACAGATGGACAGACTAAAAGGACCAACCAGGTATTAGATGATATGTTGAGAGCCTGTGCATTGCAATATGGAACTAGTTGGGATAAGAGTTTGCCTTATGCAGAATTTTCTTACAATAATAGTTATCAACAGAGTCTTAAGATGGCACCGTTTGAAGCTTTGTATAGACGTAAGTGTAGAACTCCATTGTTTTGGGATCAGACAGGTGAATCTCAGGTGTTTGGTATAGATGTTCTTAGAAACGCAGAAGACCAAGTGCGAGTGATTCGTGAGAATTTGAGAGTGGCACAGTCTCGTCAGAAGAGTTATGCTGATAATAGGAGAAGAGATCTAGTTTTTGAAGTAGGTGATTATGTCTATTTGAAGGTGTCACCTATGAGAAGTGTGAAGAGATTTAACATGAAAGGTAAACTAGCACCAAGGTATGTTGGACCATTTAAAGTTATCGCTAGACGTGGGGAAGTTGCTTACCAATTAGAGTTGCCTGAGAGTTTATCTGGGGTGCATGATGTGTTTCATGTTTCACAACTTAAGAAGTGTTTGCGGGTACCTGAGGAGCAGATACCTTTGGAAGAATTGACTGTTAAGGAGGATCTTACATATGAAGAGTTTCCGATTAGGATTTTAGAGACTGCTGAGAGGGTTACTCGAAGTCGGGTTATTAAGATGTGTAAAGTACAGTGGAATCGATATTCAGAGGCAGAGGCAACTTGGGAAAGAGAGGATGAATTGAGGAAATCATATCCGCAGTTATTTGAGTAAGCAGTCCAATCTCGAGGACGAGATTCTTTTAAGGGGGGTAGAATTTGTAACACCCAAATTTTAGAGATAATGGGTTTTGAATAAATTGGATAACAAATAATGGCCAATTTAAAATAATAATAAAATAAATTTGGTGTTGCATTCATGCTGTTGCATTTATTTTTATTGTGTGGTGTGGATTTGATTTATTTTATTTTGGATTAGAATTTATTTGAGATATTTTTGAAAGCAAGTAAATAAAAAAAAGAGAAGAGAAAGAGCTTACCTGCTGCTCGGCCGGCCTGCTCTCCCGCGCTGGAGCCTGGCCCGCTCCGAGTGGGCCGCAGCCGCCTCCTGTTCCTCTGCGCATGATACCGCGTGGGCCGAGCCAGTCAAGCCCAGCAGCCGCGCGGCCCAGCCAGCTGATCCAGCAGCCGCTGCCCCGTTTCTCCTTTCCGCGCGTGGGCCGGCCCAGCTGAGAACGCGCCCGCCTCTCCCCTCTTCATCTCGCTGATGGGTGGGGGCCGCACGTCAGCTGCGCCTTCTTCCTCTTGCCGTGACGGAGCCGGAGACCGACACCTCCCTAACCGAATCGAATCGCGATTTCCGGGATTCCTAACCAAAAACGACGAGGTGAAGCTATAAAAGGATAGCCGGGTATCTCCCTATTCCGTTTTTCAACTAAAACGCTAGGCTAGCTACGTGAAATCAAGCTCTAGAGTTAGAGCTTGGCCGGCGGTTTCGGTTGTGCGTGGGAGAGGCTTTCGGGTGGAGTTGAGGTCGAATTCTTCGCGTTGGTGAGTCCGCAGTCGTCTCCTCTAACTTTTTGTGCTTTCCTTTAGGTTGGAGAGGCTTCAAAGTGAGCTTTTGAAACTCACCGACGGTCGGCCATGGAGCCGCCGTCCTTCCCCTTGCTGTGCTCTCTCTTCGGGACATTGTAGAGGGCATAAACCGTGTAGATGAGATAGGGTTGAGCTTCTCGTCCGATTGGAGTAGTTTGCGGGTCGTTTGGTGGTCGGAAAAGGAGGAACCGAGATTTTCCGGCGAGCCACGGAGGCCGGCCATGGCGGCCGCCGGCCGGACTTGAGGGGGGCGACCGGAATAGGCACCGTAGAGCTGCTAATGAACCCGAGCCGTCCATCTCGTGATCTACGGCCAAGAATAGATCTTACCCCTTCGCGGGGTAATTTTTCTAAAGAGCCCCTGCACTTTTTCGTTATATAACCCGCGGTCCTTGGCGCATTCCAGGAAATCCGTTTTCGCGTTTTGAAAGCGTATTTCCTTCCGGTTAAATCAAAAATACGTTTTCAGGTATTTACAGTTTTGCCACTAGGATTGTTTTAGTCATAAAATCTTCGTTTTAACTCCGATTTGATCCGTTCAAGTTGCGTTAGGTTCGTATTTGCGAACTCTACATGTTAGTGTAGTTGTACAGTTAGTTTTGATAATTTATTTTTCGAGTTTATAATTAAGTATTTATTTATCTATAGGAAATCTTGGAAAATTCATAACTTTCACGTTTTAACTCCGAATTTGGTGATCTTTGCGTCTGTGTGATCGTAGAAACGTGTAGAAGAGTTTTATAAACTTTTATTACTGTTTTGTTACTGTTGGTGTACTGTTCTAATTATATCTCTTTGTTTGCTTCGTGTATGTTTGATTGGATGCATGTATGTTGTTGATTGATGATCGAGTATAGCAGGTGAGCAGTATTTGGACGATTCAGAGTATTACTTTGAGCCAAGTCAGCAGTATTATTTGGAGAGCTTTGATCAAGGCAAGTATAACACAGGACTATCCTTGTTACCTATTCATCGAATTATCATACATATGCATATGCTTACCTTGACAACCTTAGAGATTATAACTTAGTGCTTGTTGTCTTGATTCCTTGTCAACCTTGGGAATGCATATGGGTAGCTATGGCTAGTGCTTAAACTAAGAACAATGATCTTGCAATAAGATTAATGGATCAAGCAATCAATCATTAAGATGGTTTAATTTTGTTAAAAGGGGGCTAGAGCATGTGTATTATTTTTGGTGCTCTAGTTACTCTCCGTAAGGACTTATCTGTACGTGATCATCCGGGATATACAGTACAGCTGTGAGGGCTATATGGCTCTGGCTTTAGTTGTTCAAGAGACCTTTTCTAGCTTGTTAGTGGTTACCTTAAATGGCGTAAGAATGGCTTGCCACGTTGGGTGTAGTGCGAGCCCCTGGCCTAGTGTGTATAGGCTGCGGTTGTTGTGCCACAGGGAAGGGGGGGGGGTTCTACATCTGCCTGCCGAGTGAATCTAATGGCCATAACTTGTTAGACGAACTCTTGAGTGGCTTTATGTGGTTCTCTAGTGTTTGGGCTTGATCTCCCCACTCATTTGGAAATCATGACTCACAGTGAAAGTGTACACCTCTGCGCAGAGTTAAAAACTGGTATACTAGCCGTGCTCACGGATACGAGCGGCCTTGGAACATTTACAGATAGATGATCACCATTGCTAAATTATGTTTAAGTATTGTTGATTATTATTATGCTCATGTTAATGTTATTCGTTATCATTATTGCAATTGATCATTGGTTCATTAATGGGAAGTGGTTTATCTTGAAGCTATTCAATTGTCAAATATATGATTAAAAGCTAACCGCAATTAAACAGTGTCTAGCCATTTGAGCCTCATGAACCCTGTGTTATATTTGTTGAGTTCGACATGGACTCACTCTTGCTATTTCCACCATAACAGATGAAGATTATGAGGAAGATTATCGTAATGAGTACTAGTCTTGGTGTCAACCAGTCAACCGTGTCCCTGTGTGGAGTTTCCGCTGGAGATTGTTATTAGTTATTATTATTTATCGTTCAGGACTATGTCTTAAATATTTATTCGCTATGTAATAAGCACTGTGATGATACTATGTAATTTGTCTGCTTGTGTGTGCGATCATGACTTGGGGCGCACATGAGTACTTTATGCATCCTATTTTTGTCCTTAAAAATGGGTGTGACAATCTTTTATATATAATTGGTCAAAATAAAATATGTTTGATTTTCTCAGAAAGTGTGAGAATGACATTCTTTTATATATAATTGGTCAAAATAAAATATGTTCTAGGCACACGAATCTTTCTCTATTCATTAGCAATAGAAACTATGGGGCAACGCTACTGCAGAAACCAGGATTACTAAATTATCACCAGCGGTGAAAATGTGTTTCACCATACGTTTACATCAGAACCAAGGGTGTAAGAATTTTCACTGCCGCTGTCGGTCCATGATTTAAACTTGTGGTGAAAATAGAGATCAAGTATATTAATGGCCAACCCTAGCCATTGGCTCTCTGTCTCATTCACCCACATGGTGCGCCTCACGTCTCTCTCTATCTCTCTCTGCCACCACTGCCCCTCATCCCTCGCCGGCGCCGGCTGCTCCTCATCCTCCACCGGTGCTGCTCTGTACATCCTCCTTCCCCGTCGGTGCTGCCCCCTCCTCTAAACTGCTGGCCCCTCCTAAATGGTCAGCCAAGGCAGATCTGGGTGCTGGCGTGGCAAGAAGCGGCAGTTTGTTGTGCCACTAAAAATATTCTCTACTGATTGTTCCAAAGGAACAATTATTATGTTATCAAAAATTGATATATAGTGGGATGGTAAGTAAGACTGATATGAGGGGAGGTTCTAGATTTATTATTTGAATCCTATGCAGCACACAAATGCGTATTTTGTAAAAAAAAATTTATGAGATGGTAGGAGTGGCCTCGTGTTTATTCGATGGCGCGGGCCCAGGTGCAAAATCATTGCCTATCTTTTGTGTTGTTTTCAAGAGTTGATTTCTAGTGGCAAGTTACTAAGGCTAGCCTCAGTGGGAGATTTATATGAATTTCATTTGCATTAAATAATTTGCTACATATGCATTTTTTATGACATGGCAGTGTAGTTAAGAAAAGAGAAGAAATGAGTTTCATCTAGGCATGATTTCCAACTATCTTTGAGTCATGAAATTAAATGCCAATGAAACTTTGCATTAAGAATGGGTATTTCATCCAAATTTCATTATCTTGGAAACAACGCCATGAAACTCTCCACTGAGACTAGTAACATTGACTATGAATAGAAATCCATTTATCTTTGTGGTACAAACTAGTTCTATTAAAAATGCCTTATTTTCACTGGCCTTTAATTTGGCATAGGCGATCAAAAACTACCACCAGTAGAAGCCAACTTTTACCGCTAGTAGAAATAGCTTGTGTACTAGTTGACAATAACTTTTTATATAATACATCACTTTATAGTTAACCCGTGGGTTATGTTCATAGGATTGTGCTAAACCCTTGCAATATATAATTTAATGGTGATGCTTTGAAAGATTCAAATAACATGTGTTATGGTATGTTTTCAATACCCGAAACGAAGCACCAAGAAACAAACTAACAAGCAAGCTAGAAATCAAAGGGCTTACTCTATGAATTACTATGTGTTTGCTCGCTTCTATTCCGTTGCCGGTCCTATCTGCCCATCCGCCGGGCCCGTCTGTGGACCGGCAAGCGGTCCTATTTGCTTCATCAATAATGAGTTGATTTCATAATCAAACAGTCCATAAGTTTAAGATGGTTACCTTTCAGGCCAGAGCTTCTTAGCACACCATGCATGCCCATAGTGGACATAATTCAAAAACAATATTGACCAATCGTCCATGATGCCAAAGATTTGTCCAACGATCAAAATTATGTCTTCTGTGTCTACATCTTGCCTTGTAGTGCAAGCTTGCCAACACTGACGACTGCGGTCACTGACACTTGTATTGTCTAAATTATCTAGTCAAAGTGGAGCATCATGTCATGTATTGTCTAGATTATCTAGTCCAAGTGGAGCATCATGTCATATATATCTTCCATTATAAACCCCCTTTGTGGAGTTTAGTTCATATACACAGACACAACTTGGAGATATCAAATTCTCCACTTGAATAGATTTACAATTTACAGATCTCCCTTGTTAGGCACCCTATCTTACAGGTCATGCTCCACCCAACAAAACAAAACATAATGGCGGAGGAAATAATAATGTTGATAGGTAGACATTTTTATTTTTATGTACCTTAATGGATCGGTCTCTCCCTAAAGTTGTTGGGTGTTACCGAACGCAACATCCAAATAGGTTTGACTGAAGTTGGGAGACTTGGAATGAAAATGAAGCATAGTAGTAGAGTTGAATTCCCTGTGACGGTCCCTTGAAAAAACTACTTAGACATATGTTTAGAGGTGACCGTACTATGGGACTACTATTAAAATTGTCGTTTCTAGTGAGTAGTGACGGTAACTTATAAAAAACTTATGACTCTCGTCTCTAAAAATAACCACCCCCGGAAAATCCATTTTTGTAGGTGTAGATAGCTTTGGGACCCATGGGTGTACTGCACATACCGTACTATTGTATTAACATTATATTCTTACTGCCCGTGGAGTAACAAACCTTAACATTAATACATAGTGGTGCCAGATGTAGCAGGGAATCGCAAAGGTCACAATGATATGCTACTTGGAAAATTGTTTTCGTTAATTGCATTTTCAATGACGGTTTTATTAAAACCGTCGGTGATGATTTTTTTCGCACCAAGGGTTCGTACTATGAACAGACGGTGAAAAAGACTGATTGTCACCAATGGTTAGTGAACATTATGAAGATATTAATTATTGTGCTACATTTAAATTCAGCTTGAAAAAATAAACATCACTGCCAGCATGCTATACACACTACTACACTGAGCTTTTGTAGAGGTGGCTGAAGACTATATGTAGGGGTGGTTTTGCTAGCCGCCCCTACCACAGCGTTGCTATAAATCACTGATTTGTAGGGGCGGTTGGCCAGTTACCCGTACAAATCCATTTTCTATAAAATATGAAATTGGCGCAAAAAAAAGTTGCAAGTTACAGCGTTTTTATGCGCTTTGCGCCTATGGGGATTTGAACCCGTGACCTCCACCTCATGTGAACATTCCTCTACCACTGTACCTCACACTCACTAGTGTCTATATTGGATTTTGGTTCCCCACATATTATCCTAAACTGAGTTTAAATTGATTGTTTGAGACCCTAAACGAATTCAAATAAAAAAGTTGTCAACTACAAAGTTGTATAACTTTTCGAGGTTTATAACTTTCATTTTGGTAGTTTCTCCATCCGAGGTCGTTTACAAAATTTGAATTTCAAATTTGAGGAATTCAAACGTAGTTTCCCTTGACAAGATGATTTCGAATCAAAAAGTTGTCAACTACAAAGTTTGATAACTTTTCGAGATCTACAACTTTCGTTTTGCTGTTTGTCCATCCCAAGTCGTTTAAAAACTTCAAATTTTAATTTTTTGGAAATTCAAACATAGTTTTCTTTGACAAGATGATTTCAAATCAAAAAGTTGTCAACTACAAAGTTTATAACTTTTTGGGATCTACAAGTTTTATTTTGGTTATTTCTCCATCCGAAGTTATTTGAAAATTTCAAATTTCAAATTTGAGAAATTCAAACGTAGTTTCCCTTGACAAAATTAATTCAAAAAAAGTTGTCAACTACAAAGTTCTATAACTTTCCGAGATCTACAACTTTAATTTTGGTCATTTATTAATCCAATATAGTGGTAGTAACATTATTCATAAATTTTAGATTTCCCTCTTATAGTTTACGAAACTATAAGAGAGATATCTAAATTTTGTGAACAATGTTACTATCACTTTGTCCAATAAAGGAATGATCAAAATAAAAGTTGTAGATCTTGATGAGTTATACAACTTTTATGTTCATGACTTTTTCAGCTGAAATTATTTAATGTTTCAAAATAATGTTTGAAGTGGCCATTTTTAAAATTTATAATTCAAATAGATAAAACACAGTCACGTGAAAAGATGGACAAAATAATAGTTGTAAGAAGACAATAAATTGATAGAGCATGATTTTAGAAAATTTCAGAAAAAATCATCAAATTCAAAGTCAGTATGAGGGAGAAAGACTAGTTACAAGTTTTAGTCAGAGATTAAAAAGAGAAATCAGAGTTCTTCAATAATTTCAAGTTTTAATTTCAAACAGCATTTTGATGTAGTAAATGATTTCAAATGAAAAAGTTGTAAACAGCAAAGAAGCATAATTTTTTGAGATCTCCAACTTTTATTTTGGTCATTTTTCCATCCGATGTTGTTTGAAAAAATTCAAATTTTTGTGCTTAATTTTTACTATTCGGCGTCTATTTGTAGCTCCCCCTACAAATCCTATTTGTAAGGCGGCTCCTACAAATCGGACGATTTGTAGGGGTGGCTGATAACACCAATTTGTAGGGGCAGCTCGTTTGGGCACCATTTGTAGGGGTGGCTCAATATAGAGCCAATCCTACAAAGAAAAGGGGGCTTTGCTACAAATCCTTTTTGTAGTAGTGACACAAACTGGTGGTGATAAGTCATTATCACTGCTAGTTTCTACAACGAGTTGATGATGATATTTTTTTGTCACCACTAGCTTGTATAGCAAGCCGGCGGTGATAATCATTTTCATCGTTATATTGGATTCAAAACAGTGGTGATGGACTTGATTATCGCCACCGACTTTCGCCATTGAAAGCCAAAACCGGTGGTGATAGAGAACCGGCAATGAAAATGTTTGTGTAGTTGTGTGAACAAGGTGGAGCAAGAGTGATAATGTGATAGAGATGAATGAATGAGAGAACACAAATGAAGGGCCCAGTTAAAGACAGGGACATCATCAGCCATATTGAGATTCCAACACTCTGTAGGGCACAAGGAAGTTGTAACACCCTAAAATTTGAAGAAAAGAAAAATAGGGAAAATGTGATTTTTATATTTATTTTTGGTGAAGCATGCAATTATAGAATAAGAATAATTTTATAAATTTAAAATCAAATATAAGGGTAGAAACATGATTGAGCATTCATGCTGCTGCATTTGGAGTTTTGTGTGGAGTGGTTTAAATCAAATTCAAATTTGATTTGAAAATCATTTGAAAAATGGATTTGAAAATTCGGAAAAGAAAAAGAAAAGGGATTTTTCTACCGGGCCGTTTTTCTCCCTCAGCTGAACTCGGCCTGCTAAGCCGCGGCCCATTCTTTTCCTCCCCGCGAGCCCGCGCCGCCTCCAGTTTCTTCTGGGCCGAGCCCAAGGTGCGGCCTGCTAAGCCCAGCGCGCGCGCAGCCGCGTTGAGCCGCCGACAGGTGGGACCCGCTTGTCAGCGACTACCTTCTACCTTCCTTTCTTCTTCCTCCCGACGCCGGCGGGTTTCTTTCCTTTCTTCAACCGAATCAAATCGATCTCCGTATCTTCTCCCTTCCTTACCTAGAGCTGCTATCGGGGTATAAAAACGGAGCCCTCGGCCCTCCCCGCTCCTCATCCCACCTTTTTCCGCAGCCTAGACCGCCTAGGGTTGCCTCGCCACGAGCTCCGCCTCCACCGCCGCCTTGCCGAGCTAGCCGCCGCCCTCCAGCTGCTCCACGGTCACGTTTTCGCGCGGGGTAAGGTCGCGGTATTGTGCTCTTTCTTTTGGTGCCCTCGGTTCGGCGTTTGGTGCTCGGGATGCTCTTCTTTGCGAACTCCGGCGAGCTCGGTTTCAACCGGCCATGGCGCCGCCGCCTGGGTCACTGTGGCCGCCGGCTGTTCCTTCCCTCTCTCCTCCGATTCAATCTCGCCCGTCCAATTCAAATCTAACGGATGTAAATAGAAGATACCGGTTCGGCTGACGTTTTTGCTAAAGAGTCCCTGAGTTTTTGTCTTTTTGAACCCGCGGTCCAAAGCGTAATCTGGAAAATACGTTTTTATTAAATGAAAACGTAATTCGTTTCGGAAAAAGAAAAATACGCTTTCTCATATTTACAGATTTGCCACTCAGATTGTTTTAGCCGTAGAATCTTCGTTTTAACTCCGTTTTGATCCATTCAAATTGCGTTAGGTTCATATTTGCGAGCTCTATCTAATGATGTAACTGTACAGTAGGTTTAGATTAATTTATTTTCGAGTTTTAATTAAAGTATTTATTTTTCTATAGGAAATCTTCGGAAATTCATAACTTTGTCGTTTTAGATCCGTTTTTCGTGATCTTCGCGTCTGTGTGATCCTAGCGAGTTGTAGATTCGTTTTAAAGACTTTTTATTTTATTTTCTTACTGTTGGTGTATTGTTCTAATTATAGTCTTGTTTATCTATGCATGATTGCCTCTGGATGTGTGTTGTTGATAATGGTTGATCGAGTATAGACGGTGAGCAATTTGTTGGAGATCAAGAGCCTTACTACGAGCAAGATCTTCAGGACCAGTTTGAGCAAGGCAAGTATAGCATGGGATTATCCTTGTTGTCCTATCCACCTTATGCAATTAATGTCATTATGCATTTATTCCTTGTTAAGGATGACTTAGTGATTGATCCTATACCTTGGTACCCATTATGATGCATTGATTAGTATGGCTAGTGCTTAAACATGGACTATGATCATGTAAATTGATTAGAGGAATATGCAATAAACATTAAAATATGATTTTGATTATTGTATAAAGGGGATTAGAGCATGTGTGTTGCTTTTTGATGCTCTAATTGCTCTCCATAAGGACTCATCTACAAGCGACAATCCGGGACTTACAGTATAACTGTGGGGGCTATATGGCTCTGGCTTTAGTCATATAGAAGGACCTTTTCTAGCTTGTTAGAGGTAACCTTTTGGCGTAAGAATGGCTTGACGAATCGGGTATAGTGCGGCCTCTGTCCTTATGTGTATAGGCTGCGGGTTATTGTGCCATTTGGAAGGGGGGCTCTACATCTGTTTGCCGAGTGAATCTAATGGCCCTAACTTGTTAGACGAACCTTCGAAAGACTTCATAGTGTTTACCCTGCCTACTCACCTTGGTAGTGTTTTGGGAGTAATTAACCCGGGCATTTGGGTAACACGACTCACAGTGAAAGTGTACAACCTCTGCAGAGTGTAGAACTGTTATAACAACCGTGCTCACGGTCACGAGTGGCCTTGGACCCTTATGGAATAGTTGAATAATTGTTTATGTTTATGTTTTTGCTATTCATTAATCATTTCACATGGATCATATGTTTATTGTTTACATTGAGACCTTTTTGATGCTATTGATATGCTAAAATCATGTTAACTAAAAGCTACATGCTGATAAACCCATGATTATGCCTATTTGAGCCTCATGAACCCCATGTTACACTTGTTGAGTACGAGATGTACTTACGCTTGTTTATTTCTCTTATTTGGATAAAAATCCCGGATGGGTAACAGATGGAGGTAATAGCGACTACTACGCCTACTTCCCTGAGGATTACTAGTCTTGCTGTCAACCAGTCAATGTACCTGTGACTGGAGCTACCACGAGAGAGATTTTTATTTATACTTCCGCTACATTTGTGTTAAGACTATGTGTTTAAATATCGTGATGTAATAACATTTGCCATGATACTTCTGTTATAATTTGTGAACTTATGTGTGATTGATCTCTGGGCGCACATAAGGGTAAGCATTCCATTTGGTCGATAAATGGGTGTGACAAATTGGTATCAGAGCTCTTGTTGACTGTAGGACGCAAGCCTAGCTAGCAATGGTCGAAGTAGTGTCATCTTTACACTATTTTTATGCTCACTACCTTGCTCTTGTTATTTGATAAATTTTTTATGCTTCTTATGTCTCATTCTATTACGAAATTTTGCCTCTATTCTAACTTCATCTAAAAATTCTGTAGATGACTCGTGACCGTAAGACTGCCCGCATCAGCTTTGGAGGATACTACCCACCTCGTGCCCTGTTTGCAACTGAAGAGCCACAAGAGCCAGAACCT
Organism: Saccharum spontaneum; assembly: GCA_022457205.1. Classification (NCBI taxonomy): domain Eukaryota; kingdom Viridiplantae; phylum Streptophyta; class Magnoliopsida; order Poales; family Poaceae; genus Saccharum; species Saccharum spontaneum. Next base: position 58,039,981 of record CM039598.1, read on the forward strand.
CAGGAACAAGAGAAGACCCCTGTAGCACCAGTCCAAGCACCAGCACCTCCCCAGGAAGAGACTGAGCCTGAAGAAGATCCAGAAATCGTTGAGATTGAAGATGGTGAGGAGGAAGATAATGGAGGAGTACAACCCCCGTCTCCACCACATGAAGCTCCTGAAGATATGCCACCTCCTCCAATGGGGTGGACTGTGAGGATCTACCACAGGAATGGAGGGGATGCTGTCTCTCATATTCGCTTAGTGGGGATGCTCACTGCTTACTTCGCGGATTGGCATCCAGCTGTGGAGTACGTCTGCTGGGAGTACACTCATCCACTAGAGAGCACGTACTGGAAGGCAAGGGCAAGCATCTTTGCACACAAGCAAGACAAGGGGGCATATCAGCTGGACAGGATGTTCTCTCATGTGGGACATCGAGCTACCATAGAGGATAGCATTGAAGATGCTGCTTTTGAAGCATGTATGGGTCTTCGCTATCTTCGCTTTAACCTCATGAAGCATGACATCCATCGCTTCCTTCCTCGTGCACACCCCGAGCTTGGATGGGCTATGACAGATCCAGTGCAGCTAGAGCCACTACCTCGGGTGATGGTGAACTTTGTCTATGACATGATGGACAGGAAGCTGCAACTAGAAGAGATGGTGAGGACACAAGGGAAGACTATCAAGAGATGCCAAGCAACCATTGATGAGCTCCGAGCAAGCCAAGGCATGCCCAAGATCTATGAGAAATTAGAGCATGAGCCACTTCTTTAGGAAGTAGGAGTCCTTTTATGTAATAAGAACGTTCTTAGTAACGTCAGTTGAGTCAGTCGAGTCTGTCGTGTGGTTTGAACCTTGGTGTGCTAGTTGCTTTATTATTATGCTTATGTGTGAGTTGGATCTTTGTTTGAGTGTCTAGACTTGTAGGCATGTCTACAAGTTCCATTATTAAGAATAATAAGTTTATTAGTCAAGGAATAATAGTTGGGTTTGATATTATCTCGTTTCTGTCCTTGCTGTTTTCTGGAGCAGTCTCTGATGTTTCTGCTATAGTTTAAAAACGGTTCGTGCAACATTTATAAAATTTTTATGAGAGAAACTAGACTCAAGCATCTTTCAAATGCCACTAGAATCACCTTTTTATCTAATCTGGTTCGAGAGATATAATTTTCACAAGTTAAAGTTTCTGCACAGTCTGGAATCTGGAACAGTTTCTGTTACGCCTTATTTTTCATAGACTTAACGACATATAAAGCACGCCTCTTTTGGACTTCTGTAGCCCGAGATATGATTGAAATACTGAACTGTCAATATTGCTACTCGTCCAGAAAACTTTCAGATCTCATTCTTAATCTTATAAGTGGTTGATAACCTGGATTTCTTAAAGTTTGCATGTTTATGGGTGGCAGATGGCCGGAAGAGGAAGAGGCAGAGGTCGTGGAAACATTCCCCCGAATCCACCACCACCACCGCCACCAACTATCGAGCAGTTGCTGGCAGTACAGACGCAGTTGATGCAACAACTGGTGCAGAATCAGCAGAATCAGCCGGTTGCTGGAGTTCAACCACGTGACAAGCGTGGTGAATTTTTGAAGGGTCGTCCCCCAGTGTTCACACATGCTGCTGATCCTTTGGAGGCCGATGATTGGCTTTGTGCTGTGGAGAAACAACTCACCATTGCACAATGTGATGACCGACAGAAGGTGTTGTTCGCTTCTGGGCAACTTCAGGGAGAAGCTCAAGATTGGTGGGAGTCATATGAGTATGGTCGTCCTGCTAATGCTCCTGCAGTCACCTGGCAGGAGTTTAGAGAGAACTTCAGGGCTTACCATATACCTGAAGGGATGATAGAATTGAGGGCGGAGAAATTCCGGAACCTGACCCAAGGGTCAATGACTGTAGCTGAGTATCGGGACAAGTTTGCTCAGTTGTCACGATATGCTCCACATGAGGTGGCCAATGACAATGATAAGCAGCGCCGCTTCTTGAAGGGATTATATGATGGACTACAGTTGCAGTTGATGTCCAATACCTATCCCAACTTTCAGACGCTTGTGAACCGCGCTATTGTGGTGGATAACAAGCGCAAAGAAATGGATGCTAAGAGGAAGAAGTTACAGGGACAAGCCTCCAATAGCAACACCCGTCCACGCACTGGCTTCCAACAGAATACTCAGCAGAGACCTCCTTCTGGACAGTGGAACCGTGGTCAGACCCCATTCCGTGGACAGTTCCCTCAACGTCCCCCATTTCAGCCACAGAGTAGCAACCAACGTCCACCACAGCAGAATGGGAATCAAGTGCAGCGCCAGGGTCCTTCCAACAACACTCCTACAAAGACCAGCGCTCCCAATACTCCCAATAGGTGTTTCCGTTGTGGAAAAGAAGGTCACTTGTCTTACAACTGCCCAGAGAAGCCTAACCAGCAGACTCCCCAGAGACAGAGCAGCCACCAGAAGCCCGCACTTAACTCGGGAAGGGTGAATCACTTGTCCCAGGAAATTGCAGTGGAGGAGCCAGAAGTTATGCTTGGTACGTTCGATGTCCACTCTACTCCCGCCACTGTTCTTTTTGATTCTGGAGCATCACATTCTTTCATATCACAATCATTTGTTAGAATACATAGAATCCATTTGTGTGCCATGAAGAACCCTATCTTAGTAAACTCACCTGGTGGAAGCATGCCAGCATCTTATCGCTGTCTTCCCATTAGTCTCAACTTAAGGGGGGTAGAGTTTATAGTTAGTCCTATAGTATTGAGGACAGCTGGGATTGATCTTATACTGGGAATGGATTGGATGATGCAACAACAAGCAGAGATTCAGTGTAAGGATAAATCAGTTGTGCTGACTACACCAAAGGGGGATAGGATCAGGGTTGAAGTCAAAGTGCAAAAACAAGCGACCGCTACAGTGAACCAGCTCAATGATGGTGCCAACCAGGAGGATCCAGTTGTGGAGGAGTTCCCAGATGTATTTCCGGAGGAATTACCAGGTATGCCACCAGACCGTGACATTGAATTTATTATTGAATTATTACCTGGAACTGCACCTATAGCTAAGCGTCCATATAGAATGGGAGTAAATGAATTAGAAGAACTTAAGAAACAAATTAAGGAGTTACAGGATAAGGGTTTTATTCGTCCTAGTTCTTCACCATGGGGTGCACCAGTGATTTTTATGGATAAGAAAGATGGAACTTGTAACAGAACCGACCAAATTATAAGAGCACAAGTACGAAAACAAGCACCGAAGCGCTCAAATTTTCAAACTTGAGCCCATATAATCCCGGTAGTCAATCGAAATCACGAAGGATTTCAAACCAAACTGCTTACAACCAGGATCGCATCATTCAACATACACATCATACGTTACATTTCACAAGTAGTTCCGAAATAAGTTAACACCACGGAGTAGCAATTATTACAAACCGAGTTTGAAAGTAGCGGAAGCATAACACACACTTAAGTTACTTAAATACTGCCAGTTTGGATAGATCGACATCCCACAAAAGCACGAGGAAAGTACATAAAGATGGTCACGCCCGTGTGATCTAGTCCTCATCCCCCGCGGGGTGGAGACAAGTCTTGCAGAAGCCCTAGTAAAGCATGTCATCTGCAACAGGAGGGAATAAACCCTGAGTACTGGAATGTACTCAGCTAGACTTACCCGTCAAAAACCAGAAATAAAGGAGACACCAAGGATTATGCAAGGCTTACACAAGAGGCTAGCTGACACCACATTTTGCATAAAGGCATAAGTAGTTGAAACTCTTATAACCCGTACTAGCAGTTATTTTTAGCATTTACCTGTCATCTATCTTAGCACCTGTACTAAACATGCACTTGATTATCATCAAACAATTATTCATATTATTCCATAGCAGGTATAAATTGTGGCAACATTGTATCATTCACTTAACCATCTGTTTAATTAATGAGATCTACGTTGCCGCTGCTCAAGTCAAGTGCTCACTAACCGGGAGCGACGGCGATTCGAATCGAATTCCTATCCAGCTGGAGGGGTATTTCTAACACTCACCGAGACGCGCCTGGCGAGGGCTGCTCAGGTCATCTTTCGTACAGTTCAGGAATCGCGGGTCCGAATGATGTCGCGACCCCAAGGGCGACACTCTGCCAGGTGCTAGGGACTCTAACCCCCCCTTGGTCTCACGCCAATGTCCCCAAGCACATCCTTTCTCTCCTCCAAGAAGCAACCTACCATTCGATTCCCGGCCTGAACCATACTACTCGACTTCGCGGTCGGAACGACTTATCCGGCCAACTAAGTGTTAGACTGCGTTCAACATGACTCAAGGACGTACAGCGAATCGGTCCTTAAACGACTCAGACGGGCATGGCTCCACACCCAAGACGTGAAGTGTCTTGCGGATGTACCATCGAACTCCCGCCCGGTCTCAATTTCATTTTAAAGCATGGTTCCATCACGATAGCCATAAGCCACTCGCGACCCAGTCCTATCTCTTGCGGATGACCGGAAATCACCCGACTTCTACCGTACTAAGCAGGGCTAAGCATTGACACGTGCTTACACCTAATATAGGATTAGGGCATAGTATCTGGACAAGGACAGGTGTAATGCAACAGTTGTTTTCATACAACTCCTACTACTTAATGCAGTAAACAATTAAAAGTACTCAAGATATCTTTATAAATTGATGGGTTCAGCATGCACCGGGGCTTGCCTTTAAGGAAGGTGGAAGGCTTGTGATCCGGGCACTCCGGGAGGTCTTCAACGGCGTCTCCTTCGCCGAGGGGCTCTGTCTGCTCCTCCGGTTGACTCAGTACTTCCTCTGGAATCGTCTGCTCGAACTCGAGGAGCGTTACCCCCTCCGGTACACCTATTGCATGAGTGCATAATAAATTTCATGAATGCGTAATGAAAGATGCAATATGCTCGGAATGAAATGCATTACAACAATTTAACGCTCTAATCAAATCACTTCAAAAGAGTAGGTGCAAATTTCCTCTCCGAAAGAGAAATACTCACCTAATCTACTTAACCTAAGATAAAGTTGCTCATCCTCAGTTAAGGCCCTAACACCTAACAATTACAAAAGTAGCTTGTCTTAGGATATCACACCATATCAATCAGCAAAGCATCACAGTAGAGCATACTGGACAGCAGCTACTTGTTTTTATCATAAGTGGAGATTTACAATTCCAAAAGATATGATCTAGGACAATCTGGAAAGCCTAAGAAATGCTCTACAATTCATTTTCAGACCTCAACCCCAAATTCTTAAGTTTTCCATGTCAAACTTCACAAGTTCCAGAATCTGTCCTCTCAAAACAGAGAGTAGCAGATTCTGAACTGCCACTTAAAACATCAGTAACTCTCAAACTACAAAGCCAAATGCTCCCAAATTTTGACACAAGCTAGTTCATCAAGTTTACTGTGACTTTGGTATTTACAAGTTTTCCAGCAACCAATTTTATCAAAGGTTAAACCTAGAAATACTTCCAGCTATCCAGAAAACCTAAAATTACAAAGGTTAAATATTTGTTGATATGACCAAAGTCTCCTAAAACCAAACTAATGTTACTAACAGTTCACATTAGGTATAAAAACACCAGAAAGTAAGGTGGAACCAACTAGAATATTTTTTTAACCCTATTTCCTAATTTACTTAATTATTTAGGTGGAATTTTAAACATATATGTAAACTGCTCCTAAAATTCTACAAAAATTACAGGGGACTCTCTGACCTCCAAATAGACCACAGTAAAAATTTGAACAAGTTTTATTCACAGAAACTCCCTAAACAAAATTCACAAGCCCAAAAGGCTGATTTTTGCATAATTCATAAATCACATTGAAAAGTATCAAACAACAGATTTAATATTTTTCTTAGGCACTCTAGGGTACCAAGGCATTCTCCAAAAATTTACAATAACATTGCACATGTAGAAAAATTATAAAAATTACTTCAATTATTTCCTAGAATAAAATGATAGCCTTATAACTTGAAAATTACTTAAGTACTGATGCCCAAATTTTTACCATAGCTAGGACTAGCATAGAGTAACCTACCCACCAAATTTCATGATTTATGGAACACTACAGCTCAAGTTATAAATTAAGCAAATTTGCATGCAATCCAAAACACATTTAAAGGATCTAATAAATTCTTACAGGATTTAAACATCTCAAGCCAGATCCATATTTTTCTAAAATACTACACATCCAGTAGATTCTAACAAAATTTATTTCATGATTTTTGGATCACCAAAACCCTAGATTCCTATTTTTCCAACTTGTACAAAATCAGTGTCAAAATAATAAAATCATTTTTCACTTCGGACGACTGGGCCGGCCCGGAAACGAACTCGGCCCACGACGCATTTCCCCCGCGCTCTCGGCCCGCTCAGCGCCCCTGCCCGCGCGCGCGACGCTGACGGTGGGCCCCCGCGGTCAGTGACCGAAACAGGGGAGCCGGCACCCCGCGAGCTCCGGTGAGCTCGAGCTCGCCGGAGAGGGGCTCGCGCGGCTAACCGAACACGGCATCGTGCTCTCCGTCACCTGGCGCACCGATTGGTACCCGTCGGATGGATGGGAATGGGGTGGAGAGGGCCTGCCACCGTGCGCGGCGGCCGGTGACCTCTGGTGGCGGCGCACCGTCGCCGGTGAAGAAGCATAGTGCGGTTTGGGCTCGGTACGAGCTTCACCGGGGCAAGGCGGTTCCATTTTGCGGTTAAGGGGAGATGGAGACGGACCCGAAGCACCCCGACCATGGTGAGGTCCCATGGCGGGCTCCGGCGACCCCTCGGAGGCGGAGAAGAAGATAATGCGGCTCACCTAGGGTCCAATCGTGGGTTTCGGTAGGTCCGGGGGGTGGAGGGTGTCGAGGCGGAGGAACTGGCGAGCTCAAGCGGCCGGTGGTGTGGCGGAGCTCACGGTCGAGCTCGTCGGAGAAGAAAGGAGAATGGCGGCTCGGTTCTTTCCCCTTTGCAAACGAGAGGGAAGGAGGAGGAGGGAATGGATGGTTGATGTCGGGGCGACCGCAGAGGTGCCCTTCATGCGCTCGGCAGCTGGCCAAGGCGCCAGGTCGCGCGCGGCGCGTGGAGGACACGCGGCGGCGTTCTCCTGCCCGGGCGCCACGACGTGCGGTGACTTGACTGAATCGAAGATGCAACGCGACCGATGGCTGACTGACAGAGCAATTTTGTCACTGAATATCTCCTAAACCGGTTCAAGTTAGGAGCAGATGATAACATCAAATTTGTAGGGCTTTGTGAGGTCAACAACTTTGTCAATTGGTGTTTGGGCTGGTTCGGCTTATATTTGAAACTACATGGCCTCAAAGTAGTGCTCGGTGAAACTGAAACCGGGTTTCAGTTAACGATGCCGACTGACAGCTGAAGTTCATGACACGATAACTCTTGAACCAGTGAGAACCAGGCTTGGGTAGTATTGACAAAGTTGTAGGGCTACATGTGATCTACAAGTTTGTCAATATGAGTGAAGGCTGGTTTGGCTTGGTTTGCAAACTACAAGCTCCTAAAGTAGGCATCAGCGAAACTGTAAGGTCCAATTCCAGACTTAGAAAAATTCTAAGTACTGGAATTACACCACTAGCTGACTTGTGGGCCACTTTTGAGCATGTTGTGGTCACTTTCATGAGATGGTCATATTGAGACTTTTGTTCCTCATGAATTTCTTTACAACTTTGCTTAAGGGTGCTCTTCCATGCAAGGTCTCTAAATTAGACTTTCTAATTGGTCAAACTAGAGCCTTCTAGGGTCAAATGGGGGTCAAACTTGTCATGGAGGGCAATTTTGTAATTTTGGTCAACATGAACCTTGATCCAAATGTTACTCTAAGTATGGCTAAGGTGTTGTAGGTCATGATTGACTACTTTACCTTTTTGTTACACCAACTATCAAATGCTTTATGAATTCAATCAAACCAACCCTAAACAAACACATGAATTGCATTACATGAAATATCAAACATGGATTATGCATGTCATGCTTATGCAAATGCAATGCAATTAAGGACTAAACACTTGAGGTGTTACAGCCCTCCCCCCTTATAAAAATCTCGTCCCGAGATTTGAAAAGCGTACCATTTTTCATAGAATTCTTTATAACCATCCCGCAAATAATCTTCCCGTTCCCACGTAGCATCACTCTCACTCCCCTGATTACTCCACATCACTTTGTACCACTTAACCACTTTGCTTCTAGTTACTCGTTCTTGAGTGTCGATCACTCGGACGGGCTTTTCCTCATAGGTTAAGTCGGATTCCAACCTGATATCACCTAACGGAACTTGTTCCTCAGGAACTCGAAGACACTTCTTAAGCTGAGACACATGGAAAACGTTGAATATGGCTCTCATCTCAGGAGGCAATTGGATTTTGTACGCAACAGCTCCACTCTTGCCTATGATCTGGAAAGGACCCACGTATCTGGGTGCAAGCTTTCGCTTAACGCCAAAACGTTGGACACTCTTCATTGGAGAAACTTTCAAATAAACGAAGTCTCCAACTTCAAATTCGAGTGGTTTTCTGCGACGATCAGCATAGCTTTTCTGTCTAGCTTGGGCTGCAGCCATGTGTTTCTGGATAGTACGGACTTGTTCCTCGGCTTCCTGGACAAAATCAATGCCATAATACCTTCTTTCCCCAGCTTCTACCCAGTTTAGTGGAGTTCGGCACTTACGACCGTACAAAGCTTCGAATGGGGCCATCTTAATACTCTCTTGATAACTGTTATTGTACGAGAATTCGGCTAAAGGTAGCCATTTTTCCCAAGAACCCTTGGATGAAAGGACGCATGCCCGCAACAGATCTTCCAAGATTTGGTTAACTCGTTCTGTCTGACCAGATGTCTGGGGGTGATAAGCAGAGCTTCTCACTAACTTGGTTCCCAGAAGGTGATGCAAATGCTCCCAAAAGCGAGCAGTGAACTGGGGACCTCGGTCAGAAACGATCGTACGAGGTATCCCATGAAGCCGGACTATCTGATTGAAGTACAACTCAGCATAGTCAGTAGGACGATAGTCCACTCTCACGGGGATGAAATGAGCTGATTTGGTCAAACGGTCAACAATTACCCAGATAGAGTTATGATTTTTGACTGTAGGAGGAAGTCCGACAATGAAATCCATACTTATTTCTTCCCATTTCCAGCCTGGAATGGAAAGTGGCTGAAGCAACCCAGCTTTCATATGCACAGCTTTCACTCTGCAACAGGTGTCGCATCTAGCAACATATGCAGCTATCTCTTTCCGCATCTTGGTCCACCAATAAAGTGGCTTCAAATCATAATACATCTTATTACTACCAGGATGGATGGACAACTTGGAAGAATGTGCTTCGGACAGGATCTGATCTCTAAGCTCTCGATCCTTTGGTACCACTAACCTATCCTTGAACCACAGCACACCTTCGTCATCTAACCTGAAATGCTTAGTTTCTTCCTCTTTCATCTTCCGTTTTATGTGAAATATACCCGGATCAGTCTTTTGGAGCTCAATGATTCTATTTCTGAGAGTACCACTGACAGTGATGTTGTACAAGACTGCCGGATGTAACAGGCGGGATCAGTGAAAATCAGTTTCAACTAAGGAATGGCAATGAGACTTACGGCTCAAAGCGTCCGCAACCACGTTTGCCTTGCCTGGGTGATAGTGCACTTGAAGATTATAATCCTTAATCAACTCGAGCCATCTTCTCTGACGCATATTTAGCTCAGGTTGGGTGAAGATGTATTTGAGGCTTTTGTGGTCGGTATAGATATTGCAGACATTGCCCAGCAGATAATGCCGCCATACCTTCAAAGCATGAACAACTGCGGCCAGTTCTAAGTCATGCGTCGGATAATTCACCTCATGCTTCCGAAGTTGCCGTGAAGTATATGCAATTACTCGGCCTTCCTGCATCAGAACACCTCCCAAACCTATGCCTGAGGCATCACAGTAAACATCAAAAGGTTTCTCGATATCCGGTTGTGCCAAAACCGGAGCCGAGGTTAGGAGGGTTCGCAGTTGGTGAAAAGCCGCATCGCACTCAGGAGTCCAGACAAACCTGGTGTCTTTTTGCAGCAACCGAGTCATGGGTTTGGCTATTTTTGAGAAATCCGGGATGAAGCGACGATAATAGCCAGCCAACCCAAGAAAACTCCGGACCTCATGAACCGAAGTAGGAGCCTTCCAATTTAATACTTCTTCTACCTTGGTGGGATCCACCATGATACCTCCATCGGACAATACATGCCCAAGATAACATCTATGTCTAACCCCGGTAACACCAATAGAGCAAGCGAATAACTTCGCCCTTCTATCTCAAACTTAAGGTTCCCCACTACTTTGTTTGTGGAAATATTCCCACTTGCAGCACTAATGCAATAACCCACACCTTCAACAGTATGCAACTTGTGTGCAAATTTGGATGCAAACTTAGGACTGATAAAGGAATGCGAAGCACCTGAATCAAAAAGTACCACTGCGGGACGATGTTGGTCAACTAGGAACTTACCAGCCGTGACTACCTCACCAGATGGAATTTCTTCAATGCTGTTATAATGAGCGTGTCCCTGACGACCACCTTGATTGACATTTTTCTTAGGGTACGGGCAGTTTCGGGCCCAGTGGCCTGGCTTGTTGCAATTCCAGCAAGGCATATTGCTAGGAGGAACACTAGAACTACTCTGACCAGAAGTCCCCTTTGGCAGAGCGACAATATATGCCTTACGGAACCCAGTTTTTGCAGTAGGCTTTTTCTGTGGCGGACGGAACCTTGTATTCTGAGCAGGCGGGCGTGGAGACGCTCTTGGTGCAGCTGAGGACCTTGACTGAGAAGCACTTGCCTCGAGGGCCCTTTTACGGCTCTTAGAAGCAGAATAAATAGCATTGTTGTTCTCCTGTGTCAAAGCATCGCTGATGAAATCATTGAAATTGGTACACTTGCTAGTACCCATAGTCTTCATTAGCTTTGGGCCGAGGCCCCTTTTGAAACTAGCAATTTTTTGGCATCAGTATCCACAAACTCCGTGGCGTACCTTGCCAAGTTGTTGAAGGACTGCAAGTACTCAGTCAAGCTCTTGTTTCCCTACGACAGCCTCATAAACTCTGTGTGCTTGATTGCCATCAGACCTGGAGGGATATAATTCCCCCGGAATGCCGCCTTAAACTGATCCCAAGCAATCGGGACATTGGCAGGCAGCGTGGAACGATAGTGGCTCCACCAGATGCCTGCTGGACCATGCAACTGATGGGAGGCATACTCCGTTTTTAGCTCATCAGTTAGGCGTAGCAGACGAAACTTTTGCTCAATTGTATTCAACCACTCATCAGCCTGCAGGGGTTCTTCCGCTTCCTTAAAAAGCGGGGGCTTTGTATCCAGGAAGTCCTTGAAATCGCTGTACTGGTTTGGCTCTGGGCCCTGACGACCATGCCGAGCCTCTCGATTAGCCAGTTGGCGCATGGCGTCGGCCAACATACGCTGCCCCTCGACCACTGATTGCATTAACTCTGCCGGAGTAGGTGGTGGTGGAGGGGGCGGCTGGTCCTCCTCCTCATTTCCACGACCCCGACGTAGATTGTACGACATCTGCAAAATGCATAGCCAATGAGCACTGACGATGTGGGAAATTTGTAGATGAATTATTGTGAAATGTCAAACTGTCTTCAAGAATAGAATTCTCATAATAATTAAGGCACAATAATTCATCACAACCGCACAATCCATTCAAGCGCATCAATTGCCGAACTCGTACTTGGTAATCCATCAAGACGTTCTTCGATAAAGGCTCACTCACAGGGAGCACAACGGTTATCGGATCGTTTACGTTGCTATCTACGTGATTTTGACCTTTTGCCGGTACTTGGATTTGATCTCAAGATTGTTAGTGCCTGTGAAAGGCTACTTCAAACTAACCACAAAGAGACTTCTCAATGGAGAGTTCTATGTTGGATCAGGACTAGCCACCTCGATACCTGCGCGTGCCAAGCAGCACAACCTTATGTCGCGCGCCATAGGAGGCCCTCGGTTTCGTCGCGGCACCGAAGGGTGCTAATCGTGACACCATCACCGAACACAACACAATAAGACATCCCATTGCGATCGAAATTAACAGGTTCAAACTACATTTAGGAAACATACGGTTCAGCCTTACATTCCAGAGTCAAGTTATTACAAGGCCTCACTCCTTCACAGGGAAGGCACAAAAGACGATCCTAGCATTAAAGGTACGTGATGACTACTCTAAGCATCATCCTCCGAGTCCGTGTCAAGGATCTCCCCGCCGTCCTCATCACTGACAGGCTCTAACTCTTCGTCTTCTTCTTCTTCTGGCTCTTCCTCTGGTGCTTCTGCAGGTGGAGCATCTTGTGGTCCATCGACCTCCACTTCATCATCATCATCAGCCATGAAGATTCCGGAACCCATCTCCTCATCTACATTGTTGTTCCTAGGTAGCAGAGGATTAAGCTGGTTGTTCAGGCGGTGCACTTCTTCATGAAGGTTGTCATTGTATTCTTCAGCATTCTCTAACTGTTGTTCGAGCTCGAACTGACGAGCTCTCAGAACGTTCTCCTCGTGCCAGGCTTCATCCCTCTGTTCCATTACACGGACCAACATACGCTGACAGTTGCGATTTGCCACTGTCAACCTCTGGACTGCAAGTGTTTCTTGATCTCGATCATGAATCACTTGCTCCAGTCGTTGCCGTGCTGCATCCCTAGCAGCAGTCACCTCTGCCAGCTCAGCCCGTAACTATTCCACCTCGGAGGGCTCAGGACGGGGCTCGCGTGGAGCTAACTAGTGGCGAGGGACCCTTCCACCAGTTGACTTACGGGCTGTCATCCTGGTACGAGCCATCTGTATCAACAAGATGTGACTTAAAGTGAGAATCATTTAGGGGATACGAAATTTTTCTTTAGTCGGGACTATTAAAATTTTTTTTAAGGAGGGAGTAAATGACATGTATGATATAATTAAACATGATGCATGCACGATCCGTACGTCCTCTCACCTTAGTAGAAAACTAATATGCTAACGCTAAACGGTGGCATACATACGTTCTCTCATATAAGCGAAACTATCGGTCTACACGTTACGCTGTTAGTGTGCCTGCAGAAAATTTCCATTGCAGCCCAGCAATTCCCAAAATAACATACAAGGAAGCAGTAAACTAAATACTTTCCATATACACATCCCCGGATGTATATATTTCAGTATCAAAGCTACCCGATGGATAGATGCCCACAATTAAGTGCTTTTACATAGTTACATGGTTTGAACATGTAAATATGCAAACCACCAAAACTACTCTCCCCTAGACCGCCGGTTGGACGATCATGCTCTCACAACTCACACTTACCAGAGCGTCGAGGTAATTGATCCATACATTACCACCCAAGTGGATGGCATCCATACAATATCACGCCGTATGGACGACGAAACAAAAACAAACAAGGCCCCCAAGTTAGTCTTTATAATAAGCCACCTAAGAGTCCTTATTTGGGCTAAAGGATGTGATCACTGGCATACTTATAAAATACTTTTTAAAGTTTAACCCTTTTCGCAAACAAATACTTTTGTTTTTAATTACTCGTAATGATGTGCTTAATGTTGAATTATGCTCCGATACCAGCTGTAACAGAACCGACCAAATTATAAGAGCACAAGTACGAAAACAAGCACCGAAGCGCTCAAATTTTCAAACTTGAGCCCATATAATCCCGGTAGTCAATCGAAATCACGAAGGATTTCAAACCAAACTGCTTACAACCAGGATCGCATCATTCAACATACACATCATACGTTACATTTCACAAGTAGTTCCGAAATAAGTTAACACCACGGAGTAGCAATTATTACAAACCGAGTTTGAAAGTAGCGGAAGCATAACACACACTTAAGTTACTTAAATACTGCCAGTTTGGATAGATCGACATCCCACAAAAGCACGAGGAAAGTACATAAAGATGGTCACGCCCGTGTGATCTAGTCCTCATCCCCCGCGGGGTGGAGACAAGTCTTGCAGAAGCCCTGGTAAAGCATGTCATCTGCAACAGGAGGGAATAAACCCTGAGTACTGGAATGTACTCAGCTAGACTTACCCGTCAAAAACCAGAAATAAAGGAGACACCAAGGATTATGCAAGGCTTACACAAGAGGCTAGCTGACACCACATTTTGCATAAAGGCATAAGTAGTTGAAACTCTTATAACCCGTACTAGCAGTTATTTTTAGCATTTACCTGTCATCTATCTTAGCACCTGTACTAAACATGCACTTGATTATCATCAAACAATTATTCATATTATTCCATAGCAGGTATAAATTGTGGCAACATTGTATCATTCACTTAACCATCTGTTTAATTAATGAGATCTACGTTGCCGCTGCTCAAGTCAAGTGCTCACTAACCGGGAGCGACGGCGATTCGAATCGAATTCCTATCCAGCTGGAGGGGTATTTCTAACACTCACCGAGACGCGCCTGGCGAGGGCTGCTCAGGTCATCTTTCGTACAGTTCAGGAATCGCGGGTCCGAATGATGTCGCGACCCCAAGGGCGACACTCTGCCAGGTGCTAGGGACTCTAACCCCCCCTTGGTCTCACGCCAATGTCCCCAAGCACATCCTTTCTCTCCTCCAAGAAGCAACCTACCATTCGATTCCCGGCCTGAACCATACTACTCGACTTCGCGGTCGGAACGACTTATCCGGCCAACTAAGTGTTAGACTGCGTTCAACATGACTCAAGGACGTACAGCGAATCGGTCCTTAAACGACTCAGACGGGCATGGCTCCACACCCAAGACGTGAAGTGTCTTGCGGATGTACCATCGAACTCCCGCCCGGTCTCAATTTCATTTTAAAGCATGGTTCCATCACGATAGCCATAAGCCACTCGCGACCCAGTCCTATCTCTCGCGGATGACCGGAAATCACCCGACTTCTACCGTACTAAGCAGGGCTAAGCATTGACACGTGCCTACACCTAATATAGGATTAGGGCATAGTATCTGGACAAGGACAGGTGTAATGCAACAGTTGTTTTCATACAACTCCTACTACTTAATGCAGTAAACAATTAAAAGTACTCAAGATATCTTTATAAATTGATGGGTTCAGCATGCACCGGGGCTTGCCTTTAAGGAAGGTGGAAGGCTTGTGATCCGGGCACTCCGGGAGGTCTTCAACGGCGTCTCCTTCGCCGAGGGGCTCTGTCTGCTCCTCCGGTTGACTCAGTACTTCCTCTGGAATCGTCTGCTCGAACTCGAGGAGCGTTACCCCCTCCGGTACACCTATTGCATGAGTGCATAATAAATTTCATGAATGCGTAATGAAAGATGCAATATGCTCGGAATGAAATGCATTACAACAATTTAACGCTCTAATCAAATCACTTCAAAAGAGTAGGTGCAAATTTCCTCTCCGAAAGAGAAATACTCACCTAATCTACTTAACCTAAGATAAAGTTGCTCATCCTCAGTTAAGGCCCTAACACCTAACAATTACAAAAGTAGCTTGTCTTAGGATATCACACCATATCAATCAGCAAAGCATCACAGTAGAGCATACTGGACAGCAGCTACTTGTTTTTATCATAAGTGGAGATTTACAATTCCAAAAGATATGATCTAGGACAATCTGGAAAGCCTAAGAAATGCTCTACAATTCATTTTCAGACCTCAACCCCAAATTCTTAAGTTTTCCATGTCAAACTTCACAAGTTCCAGAATCTGTCCTCTCAAAACAGAGAGTAGCAGATTCTGAACTGCCACTTAAAACATCAGTAACTCTCAAACTACAAAGCCAAATGCTCCCAAATTTTGACACAAGCTAGTTCATCAAGTTTACTGTGACTTTGGTATTTACAAGTTTTCCAGCAACCAATTTTATCAAAGGTTAAACCTAGAAATACTTCCAGCTATCCAGAAAACCTAAAATTACAAAGGTTAAATATTTGTTGATATGACCAAAGTCTCCTAAAACCAAACTAATGTTACTAACAGTTCACATTAGGTATAAAAACACCAGAAAGTAAGGTGGAACCAACTAGAATATTTTTTTAACCCTATTTCCTAATTTACTTAATTATTTAGGTGGAATTTTAAACATATATGTAAACTGCTCCTAAAATTCTACAAAAATTACAGGGGACTCTCTGACCTCCAAATAGACCACAGTAAAAATTTGAACAAGTTTTATTCACAGAAACTCCCTAAACAAAATTCACAAGCCCAAAAGGCTGATTTTTGCATAATTCATAAATCACATTGAAAAGTATCAAACAACAGATTTCATATTTTTCTTAGGCACTCTAGGGTACCAAGGCATTCTCCAAAAATTTACAATAACATTGCACATGTAGAAAAATTATAAAAATTACTTCAATTATTTCCTAGAATAAAATGATAGCCTTATAACTTGAAAATTACTTAAGTACTGATGCCCAAATTTTTACCATAGCTAGGACTAGCATAGAGTAACCTACCCACCAAATTTCATGATTTATGGAACACTACAGCTCAAGTTATAAATTAAGCAAATTTGCATGCAATCCAAAACACATTTAAAGGATCTAATAAATTCTTACAGGATTTAAACATCTCAAGCCAGATCCATATTTTTCTAAAATACTACACATCCAGTAGATTCTAAAAAAATTTATTTCATGATTTTTGGATCACTAAAACCCTAGATTCCTATTTTTCCAACTTGTACAAAATCAGTGTCAAAATAATAAAATCATTTTTCACTTCGGACGACTGGGCCGGCCGGGAAACGAACTCGGCCCATGACGCATTTCCCCCGCGCTCTCGGCCCGCTCAGCGCCCCTGCCCGCGCGCGCGACGCTGACGGTGGGCCCCCGCGGTCAGTGACCGAAACAGGGGAGCCGGCACCCCGCGAGCTCCGGTGAGCTCGAGCTCGCCGGAGAGGGGCTCGCGCGGCTAACCGAACACGGCATCGTGCTCTCCGTCACCTGGCGCACCGATTGGTACCCGTCGGATGGATGGGAATGGGGTGGAGAGGGCCTGCCACCGTGCGCGGCGGCCGGTGACCTCTGGTGGCGGCGCACCGTCGCCGGTGAAGAAGCATAGTGCGGTTTGGGCTCGGTACGAGCTTCACCAGGGCAAGGCGGTTCCATTTTGTGGTTAAGGGGAGATGGAGACGGACCCGAAGCACCCCGACCACGGTGAGGTCCCATGGCGGGCTCCGGCGACCCCTCGGAGGCGGAGAAGAAGATAATGCGGCTCACCTAGGGTCCAATCGTGGGTTTCGGTAGGTCCGGGGGGTGGAGGGTGTCGAGGCGGAGGAACTGGCGAGCTCAAGCGGCCGGTGGTGTGGCGGAGCTCACGGTCGAGCTCGTCGGAGAAGAAAGGAGAATGGCGGCTCGGTTCTTTCCCCTTTGCAAACGAGAGGGAAGGAGGAGGAGGGAATGGATGGTTGATGTCGGGGCGACCGTAGAGGTGCCCTTCATGCGCTCGGCAGCTGGCCAAGGCGCCAGGTCGCGCGCGGCGCGTGGAGGACACGCGGCGGCGTTCTCCTGCCCGGGCGCCACGACGTGCGGTGACTTGACTGAATCGAAGATGCAACGCGACCGATGGCCGACTGACAGAGCAATTTTGTCACTGAATATCTCCTAAACCGGTTCGAGTTAGGAGCAGATGATAACATCAAATTTGTAGGGCTTTGTGAGGTCAACAACTTTGTCAATTGGTGTTTGGGCTGGTTCGGCTTATATTTGAAACTACATGGCCTCAAAGTAGTGCTCGGTGAAACTGAAACCGGGTTTCAGTTAACGATGCCGACTGACAGCTGAAGTTCATGACACGATAACTCTTGAACCAGTGAGAACCAGGCTTGGGTAGTATTGACAAAGTTGTAGGGCTACATGTGATCTACAAGTTTGTCAATATGAGTGAAGGCTGGTTTGGCTTGGTTTGCAAACTACAAGCTCCTAAAGTAGGCATCAGCGAAACTGTAAGGTCCAATTCCAGACTTAGAAAAATTCTAAGTACTGGAATTACACCACTAGCTGACTTGTGGGCCACTTTTGAGCATGTTGTGGTCACTTTCATGAGATGGTCATATTGAGACTTTTGTTCCTCATGAATTTCTTTACAACTTTGCTTAAGGGTGCTCTTCCATGCAAGGTCTCTAAATTAGACTTTCTAATTGGTCAAACTAGAGCCTTCTAGGGTCAAATGGGGGTCAAACTTGTCATGGAGGGCAATTTTGTAATTTTGGTCAACATGAACCTTGATCCAAATGTTACTCTAAGTATGGCTAAGGTGTTGTAGGTCATGATTGACTACTTTACCTTTTTGTTACACCAACTATCAAATGCTTTATGAATTCAATCAAACCAACCCTAAACAAACACATGAATTGCATTACATGAAATATCAAACATGGATTATGCATGTCATGCTTATGCAAATGCAATGCAATTAAGGACTAAACACTTGAGGTGTTACAGAACTCAAAGGATGTGTGTAGATTATCGATCTCTTAATGAGGTTACCATTAAGAACAAGTATCCACTGCCTAGAATTGATGACCTATTTGATCAGTTGAGAGGAGCTTGTGTATTCTCCAAGATTGACCTTCGCTCTGGATATCATCAATTGAAGATTCGTGCCAGGGATATACCCAAGACAGCATTTACCACACGTTATGGGTTATATGAGTATACAGTGATGTCCTTTGGTTTGACTAATGCTCCTGCATACTTCATGTATTTAATGAATAAAGTGTTCATGGAATATCTGGACAAGTTTGTAGTGGTATTCATTGATGATATACTAGTGTTTTCCAAGACGAAAGAAGAACATGCTGAACATTTGAGGTTGGTCTTGCAGAAGCTCAGAGAACACCAACTATATGCAAAAAGGAGTAAGTGTGAGTTTTGGCTTAAGGAAGTTTCTTTTCTAGGTCACATCGTTTCAAATGGAGGAATATCAGTAGATCCTGGCAAGGTGAAAGATGTATTGAACTGGAAACCACCTATCAATGCAAGTGAGATCCGTAGCTTTTTGGGATTGGCTGGCTATTATAGGAGATTTATAGAGGGATTTTCCAAGCTTGCAAAACCAATGACTGCATTGTTGGAGAAGAATGCCAAGTTTGTGTGGTCCGAGAAGTGTCAGGCTAATTTTGAGGAATTAAAGAAAAGATTGACTACTGCACCTGTCTTAGTTTTGCCAGACCTGAATAAACCTTTCTCTATCTATTGTGATGCATCTCGATTGGGATTGGGATGTGTTCTGATGCAAGAAGGTAGAGTTGTGGCATATGCATCGAGGCAGTTAAGGAAGCATGAGTTAAATTACCCTACTCATGATTTGGAATTAGCTGCAGTGGTTCATGCATTAAAGATATGGAGACATTATTTGATTGGACACAAGAGTGATATATACACTGATCACAAGAGTCTCAAGTATATTTTCACTCAAAAGGATCTGAACTTGAGGCAGCGTAGATGGTTGGAGTTAATAAAAGACTATGATCTAGAAGTGCATTATCATCCCGGAAAGGCCAACGTTGTTGCTGATGCCCTTAGTAGGAAGAGTTATGCAAATGAAATACAAGTAATGCCTATGCCAAAGGAATTGTGTGCTGAGTGTAAGCATCTGAACTTAGGATTTACTACTAATGCAGTGGAACTAGTATTGGAGCCTACTCTGGAGCAAGAAATCCGTAAAGGGCAGCAGAAGGATGAAAAGTTGAGAGAGATAGCTGAAAACATAGCGAAAGGAAAATCTCCAGGATTTCGTAAGGATGAAAATGGTACGCTATGGTTTGGGAAAAGGCTGTGTGTGCCCGAAGATAGGGAAATCCGAATGGCAATTCTGCGTGAAGCTCATGAGTCAGCTTATTCTATACATCCGGGTAGTACTAAGATGTATTTAGATCTGAAAGAGAAATATTGGTGGTATGGTTTAAAGAGAGATGTAGTTGAGTATGTTGCTTTGTGTGACACTTGTCAAAGGGTGAAAGCGGAACATCAAAGGCCTGCAGGATTGTTACAACCTATGCAGATACCCGAGTGGAAATGGGAAGAGGTCGGTATGGATTTTATAGTTGGGTTACCACGGACTCAAAGAGGATATGATTCAATTTGGGTGATAGTGGATCGTCTGACTAAGGTTGCTCATTTTCTGCCTGTGAAGACTACATATAGCAGTGCGAAATTGGCAGAGTTGTATATGGAAAGAATAGTGAGTTTACATGGAGTTCCTAAGAAGATTATGTCTGATCGAGGTACTCAGTTTACATCTCATTATTGGCAAAAGATACATGAATCATTGGGGACCAAACTAAATTTCAGTACAGCTTATCATCCTCAGACAGATGGTCAAACAGAGAGAATTAATCAGATATTGGAAGATATATTGAGAGCTTGTGCTCTACAATATGGTACTAGCTGGGATAAGAGTTTGCCATACGCAGAGTTCTCTTATAACAATAGTTACCAGAAGAGTCTTCAAATGACACCGTTTGAGGCTTTGTATGGACGAAAGTGTAGACCCCGTTGTTCTGGAATCAGACAGGGGAGAGTCAAGTGTTTGGACTTGATGTATTAAAGGATGCTGAAAAGAAAGTAAGAATGATTAGAGATAATCTAAAAATAGCCCAGTCTAGACAGAAAAGTTATGCTGATACTCGCAGAAGAGAGTTGACTTTTGAGGTAGGAGATTATGTTTACTTGAAAGTGTCACCCATGAGAAGTGTGAAGAGATTTAACATGAAGGGTAAATTAGCACCAAGATATATTGGACCTTTCAAGATTATAGAGAGACGTGGTGAAGTGGCATATCAATTGGAATTACCCGAGAGTCTGGCAGGTGTACATGATGTGTTCCATGTGTCACAATTAAAGAAATGTTTACGAGTACCAGAAGAACAGATTCCAATAGAGGAACTCACTGTTAAGGAGGATCTTACATATGAGGAGTTTCCGGTTAAGATTTTGGAGACTGCGGACAGAGTCACAAGAAGTAGAACAATCAAAATGTGTAAAGTACAGTGGAATCGGTATACCGCAGAAGAGGCTACTTGGGAACGAGAAGAGGATCTGAGAAAAACCTACCCGCAACTGTTTGAGTAAGCACCGGTCGAATCTCGAGGCGAGATTCATTTTAAGGGGGGTAGAATTGTAACACCCTAAAATTTGAAGAAAAGAAAAATAGGGAAAATGTGATTTTTATATTTATTTTTGGTGAAGCATGCAATTATAGAATAAGAATAATTTTATAAATTTAAAATCAAATATAAGGGTAGAAACATGATTGAGCATTCATGCTGCTGCATTTGGAGTTTTGTGTGGAGTGGTTTAAATCAAATTCAAATTTGATTTGAAAATCATTTGAAAAATGGATTTGAAAATTCGGAAAAGAAAAAGAAAAGGGATTTTTCTACCGGGCCGTTTTTCTCCCTCAGCTGAACTCGGCCTGCTAAGCCGCGGCCCATTCTTTTCCTCCCCGCGAGCCCGCGCCGCCTCCAGTTTCTTCTGGGCCGAGCCCAAGGTGCGGCCTGCTAAGCCCAGCGCGCGCGCAGCCGCGTTGAGCCGCCGACAGGTGGGACCCGCTTGTCAGCGACTATCTTCTACCTTCCTTTCTTCTTCCTCCCGACGCCGGCGGGTTTCTTTCCTTTCTTCAACCGAATCAAATCGATCTCCGTATCTTCTCCCTTCCTTACCTAGAGCTGCTATCGGGGTATAAAAACGGAGCCCTCGGCCCTCCCCGCTCCTCATCGCACCTTTTTCCGCAGCCTAGACCGCCTAGGGTTGCCTCGCCGCGAGCTCCGCCTCCACCGCCGCCTTGCCGAGCTAGCCGCCGCCCTCCAGCTGCTCCCCGGTCACGTTTTCGCGCGGGGTAAGGTCGTGGTATTGTGCTCTTTCTTTTGGTGCCCTCGGTTCGGCGTTTGGTGCTCGGGATGCTCTTCTTTGCGAACTCCGGCGAGCTCGGTTTCAACCGGCCATGGCGCCGCCGCCTGGGTCACTGTGGCCGCCGGCCGTTCCTTCCCTCTCTCCTCCGATTCAATCTCGCCCGTCCAATTCAAATCTAACGGATGTAAATAGAAGATACCGGTTCGGCTGACGTTTTTGCTAAAGAGTCCCTGAGTTTTTGTCTTTTTGAACCCGCGGTCCAAAGCGTAATCTGGAAAATACGTTTTTATTAAATGAAAACGTAATTCGTTTCGGAAAAAGAAAAATACGCTTTCTCATATTTACAGATTTGCCACTCAGATTGTTTTAGCCGTAGAATCTTCGTTTTAACTCCGTTTTGATCCATTCAAATTGCGTTAGGTTCATATTTGCGAGCTCTATCTAATGATGTAACTGTACAGTAGGTTTAGATTAATTTATTTTCGAGTTTTAATTAAAGTATTTATTTTTCTATAGGAAATCTTCGGAAATTCATAACTTTGTCGTTTTAGATCCGTTTTTCGTGATCTTCGCGTCTGTGTGATCCTAGCGAGTTGTAGATTCGTTTTAAAGACTTTTTATTTTATTTTCTTACTGTTGGTGTATTGTTCTAATTATAGTCTTGTTTATCTATGCATGATTGCCTCTGGATGTGTGTTGTTGATAATGGTTGATCGAGTATAGACGGTGAGCAATTTGTTGGAGATCAAGAGCCTTACTACGAGCAAGATCTTCAGGACCAGTTTGAGCAAGGCAAGTATAGCATGGGATTATCCTTGTTGTCCTATCCACCTTATGCAATTAATGTCATTATGCATTTATTCCTTGTTAAGGATGACTTAGTGATTGATCCTATACCTTGGTACCCATTATGATGCATTGATTAGTATGGCTAGTGCTTAAACATGGACTATGATCATGTAAATTGATTAGAGGAATATGCAATAAACATTAAAATATGATTTTGATTATTGTATAAAGGGGATTAGAGCATGTGTGTTGCTTTTTGATGCTCTAATTGCTCTCCATAAGGACTCATCTACAAGCGACAATCCGGGACTTACAGTATAACTGTGGGGGCTATATGGCTCTGGCTTTAGTCATATAGAAGGACCTTTTCTAGCTTGTTAGAGGTAACCTTTTGGCGTAAGAATGGCTTGACGAATCGGGTATAGTGCGGCCTCTGTCCTTATGTGTATAGGCTGCGGGTTATTGTGCCATTTGGAAGGGGGGCTCTACATCTGTTTGCCGAGTGAATCTAATGGCCCTAACTTGTTAGACGAACCTTCGAAAGACTTCATAGTGTTTACCCTACCTACTCACCTTGGTAGTGTTTTGGGAGTAATTAACCCGGGCATTTGGGTAACACGACTCACAGTGAAAGTGTACAACCTCTGCAGAGTGTAGAACTGTTATAACAGCCGTGCTCACGGTCACGAGTGGCCTTGGACCCTTATGGAATAGTTGAATAATTGTTTATGTTTATGTTTTTGCTATTCATTAATCATTTCACATGGATCATATGTTTATTGTTTACATTGAGACCTTTTTGATGCTATTGATATGCTAAAATCATGTTAACTAAAAGCTACATGCTGATAAACCCATGATTATGCCTATTTGAGCCTCATGAACCCCATGTTACACTTGTTGAGTACGAGATGTACTTACGCTTGTTTATTTCTCTTATTTGGATAAAAATCCCGGATGGGTAATAGATGGAGGTAATAGCGACTACTACGCCTACTTCCCTGAGGATTACTAGTCTTGCTGTCAACCAGTCAATGTACCTGTGACTGGAGCTACCACGAGAGAGATTTTTATTTATACTTCCGCTACATTTGTGTTAAGACTATGTGTTTAAATATCGTGATGTAATAACATTTGCCATGATACTTCTGTTATAATTTGTGAACTTATGTGTGATTGATCTCTGGGCGCACATAAGGGTAAGCATTCTATTTGGTCGATAAATGGGTGTGACAGAAGTCAGGAACTGACGGAAGTTATGGTGTTAAGTAACATTGAGGATGACCAAATGCTCCGTCTCTTCACCGGATATTACCGACAGATGATGGGAGAAAATCAACGGCGACATACCACCTAGAGACAACTTGGGAACCTTCCAGGGAACTGCGACGCGTGTCCATGGGCAAACATGCAATGTATGAGACTACTGCCTAAATTTAGGAAGATTAGTTGTAAAGAAAATTATCTTATCTTACTATTACTAATTAGAGGCCCAATGAAGGCTCCACGTTAATTCTTACCGAACGCACTAAGAAAAAAGATAAATGCTAGAAATTCTCACGAATTAGAATAGATCTATTTTGTTTTCTAAAAAATTACCCACATCTGCCATTATTACAAATAAAAAATTAGAAGCTAGATGTATTAACACGTTAAAAAGTACTCCTATCACATGGGGCCCCCCAACTACCCTCACGTGGTTAGTTATTTTTTTGGCGAATGGCACTATGTTAATTAATTACTGTACCCATCATGTTCATTGATATATTAACCCAAAAAACCAGATTGAAGGTTAATATCATAGACACGCCAAGAAACAACTTACATGTGTCAGGTTGCAGTTATTATATATAAAAACTAAAGAGGAGACAATTTTTTTCAACATGAAGAAATAGGAATCCATTGTTCAGCATTCGTCCTTCCTTTTTCATTGTACATCCATGTTTCTTTTCACCAGACACATTAGAAAAAAATAAGTTCTGGAAATTCTTACAATAATAATAAAATATTTGGTCATTATTTTGGTAGATTCTTATCGTCATCACCACAAACAAGCATTGAATTTTTTCTGTTCTATGAAAAAAATTAGCCACCAATTGGAGGCCCTGACGGAGTCTCCACATCACTTCTCACTAGATGCGCAAGAGAAAGAGATAAATCTTAGAAAGTCTCACAATAATAAAAAAAGATCTAGCCCTTAGTTTGGTAGAATGTCATCATAATCAATAATAGTCATTGGATCTATTATGCTTTATAGAAAATTAGCTACTTCTGCCATTATGAAAAATGCATAAAATAAACCCCTAATTTTACATTGAAATTACCCACTCTTCCATTAAGAAAATAATTCAAAATAACCCCTAAATTTATATCTAAGTTACCCACTCTTGCCATTATGAAAGATATTTCTCAATAACCCCCCTAAATTTGTATCTAAATTACTCAGGTCAGTTATTGTGAAAGATAATTCAAATAAATTAACTAATTTATATTATAAATTACCCACTTCTACCATTATGAAAAAACAATTTAACATAACACCCTAATATTATATATTACCCACATTGCTATTATGAAAGTTAATGCAAAGTAACCCCCTAAGTTTGCATTCAAAGTATTCATATATGCTATTATGAAAGATAACATAATGTTCTATCTCAATTATCCACTTCAGCTGTTAGAAAAAAAATTAATTATCATTCAATATTACATCTAAATAATACTATAAGTTATTACAAATAATAATTAAATATCCATAAACTATGGTTCAAACATTTGTAAATTACACATTTTCACCATTGCAAAGTTACATATCGACAAAAATAAAGATATATACATCATGATAAATATTTATTTTTAATAGCTTATAAAGCGTGAAAAATTATTGTCTTAACTAAGCACATAGTATTGACACTAACAATTCACTTTAAGTTATATTGATACTCCATGACAACAAATTTCATGAGTTATTTTTTTGAATAATTTATACATTTGGATCAAGCATTTTGCCATATCAATATGCTATATAATTCTGTTTTAAGCACTCCATATTTTAAAACATTGTATAAAAACTCAAATAACCCTCAAATCTACATGTAAATTGTCATAATATTCTTCTAAAAAAATTAAATAACCATAAAGCATATATGTTTCTACATTACATGCTTCTATTAATATTAGTAGATTAAAATTTTCTTAAGTAAACATACATTTTGTGCCATCAATGCAAATCAATTTCGCATGCATGCATGAGGAATAAATATATGTTATGTTTCAGTAATCATGAAAAATATTTCCTTAACAACTCATATACCAATGATACTAACTAATCATTTAAAATTATATTAATAATCCTAACATATTTATTCAAGTTGCTACTTAGACATATTTATACATTTGTTGATATATCTATATTATATATGTTATGTTTCAGTAATCATGAAAAATATTTCCTCAACAACTCATATACCAATGATACGAACTAATTATTTAAAATTATATTAATAATCATGACATATTTATCTAAGTTGTTATGTAGACATATTTATACATTTCTTGATATATCTATATTAATGGTAGAACGATTATTGTATATTATTATTTTTTGATATGAAAATGCAAACATCATGAGAAGTGGAAGATGTTTGTGCAGACCAAAGGTGGCTTTATATTTTTGGCGTTCAAGATTCCTTTAGAGTAAACAGTGGTTATGAGGCTTAAATATTAATATCCTCTTGAGATTAGCACTACTATCCAATCTTAGATCTCGCATCAAGTTCTACCACCAATCTTGAGCCATGCGAGGTGTAGGTTTTAAATGGTTCTTTAATTAGTCATCATAATACTTAAGAGTGAAATCTACAACCTAAAATACTTATTAAAGGTAAAAAAAAGTTAATAAGCACATGAGTTTTAACTTAAGTTCAGGATAAAAATCTATATGGACTAATAAGATTTAATTTAAAAAACAAAATTTAGATTGACGATGTCATAAGATGTGGGCTGCAGCAAGATCACCATATAGTTTAAGCTAAGGTTTCGACTAAATCCATACTGATCTAAACAAAATTGCCATGGAAAGGAAAAAAATATTGATATGGATGAAAAAAATATAGATCAATGATCAATAATTTTACCACAATCGGGTAGAGGTTCTAAATTATCTATTTACGCTAATAGTGTTAGAAAGTGAACAA
The DNA here is from genome assembly GCA_022457205.1 of Saccharum spontaneum. Classification (NCBI taxonomy): domain Eukaryota; kingdom Viridiplantae; phylum Streptophyta; class Magnoliopsida; order Poales; family Poaceae; genus Saccharum; species Saccharum spontaneum. The sequence goes on from CM039598.1 coordinate 58,066,826, forward strand.
AAGAAAAAAGTACAATTTTATATAAGTAACTTTTATCAACCAAATATATTAAACAATAACTAATGCTTATGTCTCCTGAGATTCTATCCCTTGCGGGAGCACGGGTTGATGGACTAGTTGTATAAAACTAGAGGGACTATAGCTTTCTTCAGACGATGCTTGCACATGGACACATTGTGAATCCACGGTAGGGGTGCCTTCGTAAAGTTCATTCCCACAGTTTTAGCTAGAGGACTCGATTTGGGGTTCATGATTTACCTGGATGGTCCTGAACCGGCCACTGGCTATGGTAGAATAGCTCATGTATTAACCCCTTTTTGCAAATTCAAAACTGACCACAGCTGCAAAAGTCATATAATTTTTGTGTTGATGCTATGAATCAAGTAAACGCCATTTTTCTTAGATCGGGCACCAAAGCTTTTGTGGTTTCGAGATGAAAATCTCCCCTAATCTGGCAAAACTATTTGGCTCCAAAACGATTTTAAAAAAAATCCTAGAGAACTCATTTAAAGTAATGGTTTGGAAAGTATTATCTTATCAACTATAGTCCCACGATATGTGCTAGGTGAAATCCCAAAGTTCTTCACAATGATATGCTAAAATATATGGTTGAAATTTCAATTAACGTAAGCAAAGATTCAAATAACAGGGCCTTTCCTTTCCATTACTATTGTCTCAAAGTGAGGAACTCAACCATATGTTCTAAGCGCTTGAGAACCAGGTGCAGAGCACTAGTGTTGGCACTATTTACACCGATAGTTTTGTATCACTTTTGGTGATTATTTCATCTTTATGAGAAGGTTTATGCCACTTGGTGCCCAACAATGCAACATCGTGTTTTCTGGTTCATATTCCTAGATTGTAGAGAAGTAGACTTAGTTGAGCACTTTTATAAGAAGCACAGAAGCAAAGTCCATCTAACCAAGATTAGGCCTCGAAGGACATGAGGGCATGTGAGATAGGAGCATGAATTGATGGACATGCACTTTGGAAATTAATATGATGAGGAAAAATATATAAGGTAATTGATAAACTTATGATACCCAAAAAAGTATTACAGAGTATGACATCTGAATAATATTAGAAAATGCACACAGAGAGACTATGTGCACAAAGTGTTGGTGTCTAATGACTTGGCAACATGCTACGGGGTTACCCGGAACGATGTTAGGTGGGCTTCGACATATGCTGAACTCGATAGTGAATGCAAAGACAACGATTTATACTGGTTCTGGCCGCTAAATAACGTAATACCCTACGTCCAGTTAGGCGTGTTGCCTTGCATTGGATTGTTTTGTATGATGATATTACAAGGGGATGCCCCTGCCTCTCTTTATATAGTCCAGAGGTAAGATGCATTGATCTAGTCCTAGTCGGTTATAATAGAAGAGTCCTAATTAATTCTATTACATAGACTAGCTTTCCTATAATCCGACTAGCCCCTTGTTTAGATGACACCAAAATTCCAAGTTTTTTCACTCTCTCTCCATCACATCAATTTTTAACTGCTTGCATGGAGTATTAAATGTAGGTAAAAAAAATAACTAATTACACAGTTTAGTTGTAAATCACGAGATGAATCTTTTGAGCCTAGTTGGTCCACGATTGGACAATATTTGTCAAATAAGACGAAAGTGGTACTATTCATCAGGTTGAAATTTTTTCGCAATCTAAACAAGGGCTAGGTCAGTCCTTGTAGCCTTGGAGAACATGCCACCTTGTTCCGCGCCATCCGGCCAGACCTTGGGCCAGCTCATCTCCTAGCTGGGTAGTCGGCCCTATGGGAAACCCTTAGGATCTTGGTCCGTCACAAAGGTAAGCAAATTTGATTTGTTGTAGGTACAAAACATGACCTTCTAATTCTTATACTTTTAATAAAAATTCTAGCATATGTAGGAGCATGCATTGTTGGACAAGCACTGTGTAAATCAATATTTCCATTCTCTCAACGCTGTGATTCTAAAAACATTTCTTTTATTGCGATGATTTCAGTGTAAACATCCTGTATTGCCGGCCGATCTTTCGGCGAGTCCACAGAACACATTAGGCCCAGTTGTGTTATCCTTTTGATACAGTTTTGAATACCATTGAGTGTTTGATTCTCAATTTCATTGTCATGACTTGCTGCATCATGAAACGGAATGAGACTGCTGTCCAAAATCTCACAAATATTGTGTGGAAATGCATGCTCCACAAAATTGTGAAGGTTAAGGCCATCTTTAAACATGTCATTTGTTGGATGCTTTCCTGTAATCATTTCTAATAGAATAACTCCATAGCTATAAATGTCACCTGCTGTAGAAATTTCACAGCCCATTCCATATTCTGCATAAATAATGTAATACAAAAAAAATCAAACTATTGTAGCATACGAAGTTATCTTAAGGAATGGTATTGCATGAAACCCCTATTATTTTCAAAATATCTGAGAACGCTTGATAAATTAATTACTTCCACTAAGGCTGACCAAGGGACATATGTCAAAATGAATAAATGCTTACCTGGTGCAACGTATCCAACTGAACCTCTTGGTCCAATAATATTTCTTGAACTATTAAAGTTCACTGAAGAATGGTCATGCAAAAACTTTGCTAATCCAAAGTCGCTAACATGAGCAACCATATCATCATCCAAAAGAACATTGCTTGGCTTCAAATCACAATGAACTAGAGGAGGCGTGCACCAATTGTGGAGATAGTCCAAGGCTGCAGCTATATCTATGGCTATCATTATCCTTGAACCTAGATCTAATAGCGTTCTCTTTGTTTCTGACAGCCCCTTTGAATGCAGCCATATTTCGAGGTTACCATTTCTCATATACTCAAGAATGAGGGCTTTGAACTCATTTCCCATTTGGTCCGAGCCTGAGCACAAACTAATCACCCGTATAAGATTTCTGTGCCAAGTGCTTCGTAACACCTCACATTCAGTAAAGAAGGTTTTTGGTGCTCCAAGTTGGTCAAGTTTGAACACCTTAACTGCAAGAGGGTGTGCCAAAAACTTGAATATACCTATATAGACAAATCCAAATCTCCCAGCTCCAACAAGGTTGTCTGAAGAGAATTCGTTTGTTGCCTTAGCTATGTCAGAATATGAAAACTTCTTCAAACCCTCGAGTGACTTTTGAACAAGCTTGTTCTTACGAAATCTCTTCTTCAAAAGAATGATTGCAGCGAAAGCAGCTAAGATGGTCACAGCACTGACAAGTGGAATTGCTATCAATATAATGTAGGAAGTCTTCTTTCTATTTGATATTGTTGACATGCAATGTGGTAACTGTAGGATTGGGTCCCTTGTGCATAGCATCTTGTTCCCTTCTAAGAAAACCCTGCTTGAGTTGCTAAATGGACCACCTGTAGGTACAACTCCATCGAGGTTGTTGAATGATAAATTAAGAAGCTGCAAACTGCTAAACGTCTCAAGAAAGTTTGGGATTTCACCAGATAAGTTGTTTTGAAACAGAATCAATCTTGGTGATGCCTCTTAAGCTTGAAAAGGATAGGGGGATGCTCCCATAAAGAAAATTCACCTCTAAGTGAATGGATTCCAATAGAATGCAGTCACCAAGTGTGTGAGGAATCACTCCAGATAAATGGTTGTTAGAAATATCAAGGAAGCCAAGATTAATCAGTCCACCAATGTTAGCTGATATGGATCCAGTGAGTTTATTATAGGACAAGTCCAGGCCTTTAGAAAGAGAAGAAATGGATAGGATTTCAGGTGGGATGCTTCCTTGGAGAATATTATGTGACAAGTTCAGCATCACCAAATTCTTGCAATCTTTAATGCCCGGAGGTACTGGACCACTCTGTAAGTAAATTAGCATCACCTAGGTGTTGATCAGAGGGTACATCTTCACTAAAATCGGGATAAAACAAGTAGATCGACCTAGAACATGTACCAGAGAGAGAGAGAGAGGGGTAGAAATGGCTGACCATCAGGCTTGGTGGAGGAGCTGGCCATGGCGGTGAGGAGGACGCTGTTGAGTCGACGGTCGATGGAGAGGGGCGACGCAGTCTAGTGGAAGTGGCGTCCAGGCGGCTGTGAAGGCAGCGGGGCTTCTCGTCGCTCACAGCGCACCCTCTAGATCGGATTAGGGTTTGTGGGTGGGGTTTGTGGCGGCGTCGGTGAACCTCGTACCTTAAGCCCCCCGGCCCCCACCTCCTCTATGTAGCGCTACATGACAAGGGCTCACTAGCCATGTATGCAGCTAGGCGCTCCCAATCAGGGCATGGGATCAAGGCCCGACTCGGTCGTTGGACCGAGTCGGAGGAATTCTTATCTCAGCCCATTCCATCATAGATTAATGTATAGAGCATGCTCGTCATAACAGTTAGGAACATTAGATTAACAGCTACAATACACTTCTCTGTTTTTAAACAGATTCTCAATTAGGCCCTTATTGTCCAAGGATCATAGGCTTTCCTGTAAACCCATGCCGGCTAAGTGTTCTCTGAACACATTAGGCGGTAAGCCTTTTGTAAGCGGATCCACAAACATTTTCTTTGTCCTTACATGCTCGAGACTAATAGAATGATCTCGGACTTTGTCTTTCACAATATAAAACTTTATGTCAATGTGTTTAGTAGCACCACTTGACCTATTGTTGTAAGCATAACATACTGCTGGCTCATTGTCGCAGTACAACTTGAGTGGCCTATGAATGTCGTCGACCACTTTCAACCCGGGCATAAATTTCTTTAGCTAGTTCATCAGCCCCGTGGCCTCATAACATGCTACAAACTCGGCATACATCGTGGACGATACAGTGACGGTTTGCTTGGAGCTTTTCCACGATATAGCTCCTCCTGTGAGAGTAAATACATAGCTTAATCTGGATTTTCTATCATCTACATCTCCCACAAAATCTAAATCTGAATACCCCTCTATATGTAGAGAATCAGATCATCTGTATGTTAACATGAGGCCTTTTGTGCCTTACAAATAACACAAAGCTTTCTTTACCAATCTCTTGTGTTCTATTCTTGGATTACTCTGATATTTGCCAAGTACCCTAGTAAAAAAAGCTAAGTCAGGGCATGAAATACTTGATCATACTGCAAGCTTCCGATAGCTGAAGCATATGGAACTGCTTTCATTCGATCGATCTCATATTGGTTCCAGGGACATTGGAATTCCCCAAAACTATCGCCCTTGACTATGGGAGCAGGTGAAGGCTTATACGCATGCATATTGTATTTCTTTAGAACCTTTTCTAAGTATGCCTTTTGTGATAATCCTAAAACCCCCTTTCTTCTATCTCAGTGAATCTTTGTTCCTAAAATGAATGAAACTTCACCGAGATCTTTCATATCAAAATTTGAGGACAAGAACTTCTTCGTCTCCAGTAGTAGATTAACATCACTACTAGCGAGTAAGATGTCATCCACATACAAGATTAGGAAAATAAAATTCCCATTCTTGAACTTTACATAAATGCAATTATCCTTCATATTCTCTTTAAACCTAAATTTCCTTATTTTTTCATCAAACTTTAAATACCACTGTCTAGAGGCTTATTTTAATCCGTAAATAGATTTCTTCAAGAGGCATCCCATATGTTCTTTTCCTTTCATGACAAAACCTTTTGGTTATGCCATATAAATATTTTCATCCAAATCTCTGTTAAGGAAAGCCGTCTTTACATCCATCTGATGTAATTCTAAATCGTAGTATGCCACTAACACCATTATGATTCTAAAAAATCCTTACATGAGACTGGAGAAAATGTCTCATTGTAATCTATTCTTTCTCTTTGCGTGAAGCTTTTCGCCACAAGTCACGCTTTAAATCTTTCCACATTTCTTTTGGAGTCATATCTAGTTTTGTAGACCTATTTATAGCCTTCTGTATTGGCTCCTTTAGGAATTTTTTCTAAGTCCCAAACATCGTTGGTGCTTATTGATCTCATTTCATCTTGCATGCCTTCAAGCCACTTCGACGATTGAGCGCTTCTCATGGCTTCTTCAAATAAGGTGGGATCACTCTCCATTTGAAATTCTTCACTAGCATAGACTTCGTATCATCAGGAATAGCTGATTTTTTTGCCCTTTGAGATCTTCTAGGGGCCTCATTAGTTGGCGCTTTGTTGACGGTCCTTAAGTATCAATTATAACTATCAAATAAATAGAGAAAAGGATCCAAATGAAACCAACACCTAGACTTAGGGTTTTATCTGACAGAATTCCACGAGTTTTGCTGTTTATCTATTTCTGCAGGGGGTTATCAGGAAATACGGAAGAAAGGCCCACATGTCGGATTAATGACGGGATATTAACCGAACACGTAATTATCTTACATCTAGAAGACTCCAGAAGCCACGGGAACGAACGGGAGGCGTAACGGGGCCGGAGACAGGGCGCCCGCCCTAGTCCCCAGGGCGCCCGCCCCCTCCTGTGGGCCAATCAGGCTCCGCCTCGAGGATTATGCTCCACCGACCTAGAGGATCAAGGAAAACCGTCCGTTCAATGTCGGTTTGATCAGACGGCCCAGATTCATCCGAAAGGGCTATATAAGCAAGGCCCCTGCCCCTGGAGGAGAGGCCGCCCTCGTCTCATACTTCAAACCCTAATTCAGGAGGAGAGCCTCTGATCAAGCCCTAGAGCCACCACATCAACTAGATCTCTAGTTAGCATAGCTACATAGGATTAGAACTAGAAGGAGTCAATCTTCGATTGGTTCCCGGATCTGTCAAGAGGATTCTTGGTAATTCCTCTATTGTTCTTCAATTGTTCATCATTGTTCTTCAATATTATGAATATGACTTTGTTCTATTTCAATATATTGGTTATGACTTTGCTCTACTTGATTATATTTGCAATTATATTGTTCTTAGTTTATCATAGTTATATGCTTGGCTTAGTTAGATTGGAATTATATACATGCCTAGGATCGTATAGCGTTTATCCATGTGTACAGTGGGTGAATGATAATTATTGTGTAGACGTGGTGTCTATACCGTATTTATCTGCGATTGCACCCTATATGCCGGATTGTGGGGTAGTTCGCGATAGTGACAGCTTCGTTGATTCTTATATAGTCCCCCTCTCGTGTATAGGGCAGGCAGAGCAACACTATTACAGGGGAGTGATTGCTATGTTCTTCATCTTCCTTGCTAATATTCACTATGCATGGATATAGTCTTTTCTCACCATGATTGCCAAGTATAATTGCACTAACTATGATATGCTAGACTTTATAGTTAATAATAACTTAGGGAATATCTTTGTAGTTCATCCTAATTCCATGCTAATGACTTGCTAGAATATCTGTTGAGGTGCTTATCATTATTATATGTGGCTAGCTGATCAGATTAATTATCTTTGTCACCATTATCACTTTACCTTTACTTAATGTGACATTTATACCTGTATAAAGAGATTGATAAATACTCTCGGTTATACATGCAATGATGTGTACTCAGTTCCATATTCTCATTCCATTATCAACCATGATACTTAGAAATCCCTTCCCAGTGGTAAAAATATAAATAACGATACCTGGAATACTTCCCAGTTAAAATGCTACATCGGTATTAAGCTGTGCGCTTGCAGATCCCTTTTATTATTATCTTGATGAGCAAATGCATATTTCAATACCGCGTCTCTCATGTCATGCTGGGGATGACAACTTGGCTTAAGTGGCATGAGGGATAGGTTTGGCATTTTTGGCGCCGTTATCAGAATTAGAAAACTAAGTCTACTTTTGGTAGTGACGTTAAGAATGCCCAACAAGCATTTTTGGCGCCGTTGCCGGGGAAGGTTGATTACTAAGTAGGAATGAATACGGAACTTTGAGTCATCATTTGCATCACTAATCTGATCGAGCTTATCAATTCTCTTATACAGTTTTACCCCTGTATTTTCTATTTTGATTATTTATTGTAGGGTGATGCATGAATAGAAGACATCTTCTAGACAACTTTGTTGACGATCCCGAAGCCTTATTCAGAAGAACAAGAGCCAAGCTCAAGAAGACATCGTCAACACTTCAGCACAAAGCTTCATCCAAATCCGAAGACCGCCGAAGTTTCATCCGGAATTTGTCGACTGAATTCGAAGCCATGGCGAACAAGTCGATCCGCGAGTTCTCAGTTCCCACTACGGACAACATCCGCACTGGACCTGCCGCGGCCATCGACAAGAACTTCGAGCTCAAGCCTGGGCTCATCAACATGGTGCAAGCTAACCAGTTCTGTGGGAAGCCACATGAAGAAGCTAGTGCTCATCTTCAACACTTTCTGGAGATCTGCAGCACTTTCACCATGGCTGATGTCCCCAGAGACGCCATACTACTTCGCCTTTTCCCATTCTCACTGTTGGGGAAAGCGAAGCAGTGGTTCTACGCTACAAAGGAGAAGAACACTACGTGGGCACTCTGCTCCATGAACTTTCTGGCCAAATTCTTTCCCATGGGCAAGACCAATGCTCTCCGTGGGAAGATTACAAGTTTTCAGTAACAACATGATGAATCCGTTCCAGAAGCATGGGAGCGCTTCCAAGACTACATCCTAGAATGTCCCCATCATGGAATGGAAAGCTGGCTGTTGATGCAGACATTTTATCATGGGCTCATTAACAGTGCCCGTGAAACCATGGATGCTGCAGCTGGAGGAGCATTCCTATCACTCACCATACCTCAAGCCACAGCTCTTGTGGAGAAGATGGCATCCAACCAAGGTTGGAATGAAGAAAGAACTCAGACACGCAAGAGAGGTGGAGGTATGCACCAGCTCAAGGAGGTAGACATGCTGTCTGCCAAGCTAGACCTACTCATGAAGAAGCTCGATGATCGAGCTAGAGAAAAGAAAGAAGTCATGCACGTCTACGACTCCCACATGACTTGTGAGGAGTGTGGAGGTACTGGACACTCAGGCAATCACTGTCCTGAGTTGCTGGAGGACGTGAACTACATCAACAATAACAACAACAACTACTACAACCGTCCTCAGCAGAATCAAGGTTGGAATCAACAGAGGCCTAACTACTCAGGTAATTACCAAGGTAACAATTCTTTCAATAATAATAATAATAATAATTATCCACCTTTGAGAGAGTTAGTATCCAACCAAGGAAAGCTAATGGATAACCTGTCTAAGAAATTGGCATCTAATGATAAAATACTAGAAAATATAAATAATAGAATGGATAATTTCTCTACTGCCATCAAGAACCAGATTAGCTTTAATAAAATGATTGAATCTCAGTTGAATCAAATAGCTGCTGCTGTTCCTGCTACTAACCCCGGTATACCATCACAACCGGAAGGACTAGAATCTGCAAATCTTGTAGACATGTTTGATGCAGGAGATTACTGGAGTAACCCTATCGTGGAAGTAAGTACTGACCGTCTGCCGGTCAAGAGAGGCGATCCAGGACGCCCCGTCATCCCGATCTCCATCGGCATGCGAGACTTCCCAGAAGCACTCTGTGACTTTGGCTCCAGCGTCAACATCATGCCCAGGGTACTCTATGAAAAACTCTTTTCACAACCATTATTAGAAACAACCATGTGTTTGCAGCTTGCAGATAGGACACTGAGTTTCCCGAGAGGAATATTGAAGAACATCTGTGTCCGAGTGGGTTCCTCGTACGCTCCAGCAGACTTCGTAGTGATAGAGACCGGTTCTGATGAGAGGGCTCCCGTCATCCTAGGGAGACCATTCCTGAACACCGCGGGAGCTGTCATCTATGCTAGTGCTGCCAAGATCAGTTTCTACATTAAGGGGAGGAAGGAAACGTTTTCCTTCAAGAACAAGACCGCACAAATCCCAGAGCAACCCCAATATGAACCAAGGAAGAGGACCAACAGGAGGAACAAGAGCAAGAAGCAAGTATGGACCGAGACAGCTAAGATGGTCACTGCCGTGCACAAAGGTCAAGATCGCCAACTCAAGTCACCGTTCTTGCCTAAGAAGGACGACCCAGGTATGCCAAGCATTTATTGCTCCATTAATGGGTCCCACTTCTACAAGACACTTTGCGACACTGGGTCGGGCGTCAACATAATGGCCAAGGTCACCTATGAACTTCTGTTCGGAACCATGCCCTTGAACCCAACATATATTCAGCTCCAGATGGCAGATCAGACATTCCGACAGGTCGAAGGTACAGTAACTGACGTCCCTGTCAAGATAGACGATCACTTTGTCCATACAGACTTTTAGGTTATTGACATGGGAGAAGATGAATACGATCCACCCATCATCCTTGGAAGACCATTCTTTAGTACTGTCAAAGCAATCATTTACATTGGAACTGGAGAAGTCCACATGCACTTCCCCTCTGAGAAGGTACGTCTTTACTTTACTGACCCTAACTATGTATTTGAAGAATCCAAGTAGGTCAGGACAAGAAGAAGGCGGCGTAACCACAATCAGAAGCAACAGGTCATCAAGGACGGATGGGCAGATTATGAAGGAGAAGTGGTAAGATCTGAAGACATACCACTCAACCAACACTGTCCTAAGGAGACCGAAGCACCGAGACAAGTATGGAAAGAAAAGACAGTTGCACATGAAGAAGAGGCGCTGCCGGAACCACCGACTACGCCATCCACCAAGTCCCAGGACGACTGAACGAATAAGAGTCCCGTTCGGAGGACTTAAAAACACCGAACGCCTTGCCAAGAGGTAACTTGGTAGTTATCCTTTCCTTTTAATTATTTACTTTATCTTAAATAGTTTGCTTAGTTAATCATATTCATACTATCTTAAAAAGAAAATAAAAATGTTAAAAACCCTAAAGCCCCATGTGAGTATGCGAGTGGCATAAAACCCATAAGTACATTCACTGTGGTGGCATAAAAAAAATATATATATAATAAATACATAAATATTTTCTTCTGCTTTATAAAAGAAAAAAAAACAACATAAAAAAATCAAGGAGGCTCAACATGATAAAGGCTAGATATTTATGCTAACACTTAATCAGTTCCACAAAGCTTTGTTGTCTATTTGAGCTTCACAGAATTCAAGGAGACTAGCAGACGGAGGACATTCTAATCGCTGTCAGGGTGCTGCCGACTTTCAAATACATCTCCGCCATCTGTTAGCTACATCAGAAGAGATTATGTCAAGATCCAGCTTGGGGGAGAGCACCTCCATTATCTTGCTAAGTATTTCTATCTTTATCTTTATATTTATATATACTTCTACCTTATAAAAATAAAAATATACATAACTATGAAAAAACCAAATAAAGATTTTATGCTTATATATATATACCTATATCTTTTGCTTAGTGTGTTTTAATAAATAAAGTGGCTATGCTAAACTGAATCTAAATAATAATAAAACTCTAGCATGGATATGATAAATAGTTGCTTTGCCTAATTTTCAAATTTGAAGTTCTCTCTCTAAGTTTACATAACTGTTATCATTTAAAGCTTGCTCTAAACCTGAACTTGTGAGAAGAGAACTTGATCTAAAGTCTAAGTTGTTAACGGATATGATATGGGAAGGTTGAGCTGCTGTTTATCTATTCCTAGAGATGCTAGAATTCTGGAGAATTTTATCTTTGAAAATCTTAAAATGCTACATGATGAGTTCCTGTATGATGAGAGTTTAAGTTCCTACCACAGCCATACATACATGCTTGCTAGACTTTAAGCCATACCTTTACTTTTTACTGCTTATGAGCATTGAGTGTAGTCAAGCTGTGTAGAACCTTAGGAGCTTGTCATGCGGTTAAAATCAAGATTCACTTGCACGATCAATCATACATGCTGCTTCTACTCCGGAAGTACGCATCCACATATATCCACTCATTCTCATCTCTAGATCCACATAAAATTATTCTACTCCTAATCCGGGAGAGAATAGCCAAAAATATTTTCCCATTCTTGTTATCCCCTGTGAAATAAATGCTCAAGCTATTTTGGTTACTACCACTTGCTATATTGTTCTAAGGAGATGAGTGTTCTATACGAGGAAATAAAAAGGGGCAAGTGCCCGGAACCTCGAAAAGAAAAAGATACGAGGAAATAAAAAGGAGCAAGTGCTCGGAACCTCGATGAAAAAAAAGAAGAAAAAGTGTGAGAAGAGAGGTAAAAATGGACAAGTGTCCGACAGTAGAATTAGGGGTACAAGATACCCACCTGAGAGGAAAAAAAAGAAAATATAGAGCACCTCATTCTCCTCAAGAGCTTTAAAAGCAAGAAAGGTACGTATCCCCTCAAAAAAGAGCAAAAGTAGAATTAGACTTTCATCATTGTTATCATCACTACCACCATACACCATTTATTCGCCACACATGCACATCTTGATTTGACTTATTGGCTTGTTTCTCTGGATCCATGGTTTGACTATGCAATAAATGTCTTGTAAGTATGTATACTTTATCTCCCACCTATGAGCTCCAGATATCAAAAGCCTTATTAGAATAGGATGAGAGAGAAGGCAATGTCACTCTGCCTTATACCACAAATACTACATACTTTGCTTTGAGAGAAGGCAGACATCATTACTGCCTTGGTGAGGATCCAGAAATACCACAAAAGAGAGACCTGAGAGAGTCATACAAGGAATCTCTGAGTTTTATTTGAAAATCTGCAAAAAAAACTCCAAGAGCTATAGCTAATCAAGAATAAGAGACATGGCGCTTGACTAGACTGTTCTATCTTTTAACCGCTCAAGACAAAGGTGACGGTTGCAAGCCCCATGGTGAAAGGTATAATGAGTAAGTTTTAAGTCTTGACAGTTTACTTTAACTCAGAGATGAGACTCTATTTGAAAGCATGTGTACCGTCAAAATTCAAAGGCATTTCAGCAACTACTGAGTCTCTCCTTGCTCAGGGACGAGCAAGAGGTAAGCTTGGGGGAGTTTGTTGACGGTCCTTAAGTATCAATTATAACTATCAAATAAATAGAGAAAAGGATCCAAATGAAACCAACACCTAGACTTAGGGTTTTATCTGACAGAATTCCACGAGTTTTGCTGTTTATCTATTTCTGCAGGGGGTTATCAGGAAATACGGAAGAAAGGCCCACATGTCGGATTAATGACGGGATATTAACCGAACACGTAATTATCTTACATCTAGAAGACTCCAGAAGCCACGGGAACGAACGGGAGGCGTAACGGGGCCAGAGACAGGGCGCCCGCCCTAGTCCCCAGGGCGCCCGCCCTAGTCCCCAGGGCGCCCGCCCCCTCCTGTGGGCCAATCAGGCTCCGCCTCGAGGATTATGCTCCACCGACCTAGAGGATCAAGGAAAACCGTCCGTTCAATGTCGGTTTGATCAGACGGCCCAGATTCATCCGAAAGGGCTATATAAGCAAGGCCCCTGCCCCTGGAGGAGAGGCCGCCCTCGTCTCATACTTCAAACCCTAATTCAGGAGGAGAGCCTCTGATCAAGCCCTAGAGCCACCACATCAACTAGATCTCTAGTTAGCATAGCTACATAGGATTAGAACTAGAAGGAGTCAATCTTCGATTGGTTCCCGGATCTGTCAAGAGGATTCTTGGTAATTCCTCTATTGTTCTTCAATTGTTCATCATTGTTCTTCAATATTATGAATATGACTTTGTTCTATTTCAATATATTGGTTATGACTTTGCTCTACTTGATTATATTTGCAATTATATTGTTCTTAGTTTATCATAGTTATATGCTTGGCTTAGTTAGATTGGAATTATATACATGCCTAGGATCGTATAGCGTTTATCCATGTGTACAGTGGGTGAATGATAATTATTGTGTAGACGTGGTGTCTATACCGTATTTATCTACGATTGCACCCTATATGCCGGATTGTGGGGTAGTTCGCGATAGTGACAGCTTCGTTGATTCTTATATAGTCCCCCTCTCGTGTATAGGGCAGGCAGAGCAACACTATTACAGGGGAGTGATTGCTATGTTCTTCATCTTCCTTGCTAATATTCACTATGCATGGATATAGTCTTTTCTCACCATGATTGCCAAGTATAATTGCACTAACTATGATATGCTAGACTTTATAGTTAATAATAACTTAGGGAATATCTTTGTAGTTCATCCTAATTCCATGCTAATGACTTGCTAGAATATCTGTTGAGGTGCTTATCATTATTATATGTGGCTAGCTGATCAGATTAATTATCTTTGTCACCATTATCACTTTACCTTTACTTAATGTGACATTTATACCTGTATAAAGAGATTGATAAATACTCTCGGTTATACATGCAATGATGTGTACTCAGTTCCATATTCTCATTCCATTATCAACCATGATACTTAGAAATCCCTTCCCAGTGGTAAAAATATAAATAACGATACCTGGAATACTTCCCGGTTAAAATGCTACATCGGTATTAATCTGTGCGCTTGCAGATCCCTTTTATTATTATCTTGATGAGCAAATGCATATTTCAATACCGCGTCTCTCATGTCATGCTGGGGATGACAACTTGGCTTAAGTGGCATGAGGGATAGGTTTGGCATTTTTGGCGCCGTTATCAGAATTAGAAAACTAAGTCTACTTTTGGTAGTGACGTTAAGAATGCCCAACACGCTTGTTCCATATGGGGCTGTTGTTGCTCTTCCTCATGTGCGACAACGGGTTCCATAGGATCCTGAAGGATAGGTTCCTCATGTTCATTTATTATCGCCACGGAAGAACTAACAACAGGTGCTGTCACTATAGTGTCCTGCACTATTGGTGCAGCAACAATAGGTACCGAGAAGAATGGATCCTAAACCATCGGAGTGGGCACGTATACCCGCTTCTCCTCAGAGTTAATTTCTCACGCTACCATGCTCCCCCAGACCATCCCATCCTCCAAGAACACAGCGTGTCTTCTTTCTACATACTTCGTATGTCTGTCAGGATAATAGAAATGATAACCTTTTGGATTATCTGGATAGCTAATGAAATGGAAACTGACTATTTTGTAATTTAGCTTCCTAATGTTTGGGTTAAATACTTTAGCCTCAGATGGATAGCCCCACACACGTAAATGGTTAAGTGAGGTTTCCCTTCCTGTCCGTAACTCATATGCTGGTTTGGGCATCGACTTGCTTGGTACTCGATAGAGAATATGAATGGTGGTTTTTAACGCCTCCATCCATGAACTCATCAATAAAGTGGAGTAACTTGTCATACTTCTCACCATATCCATTAATGTACGATTGCGTCTTTCACCTACTCCATTATGCTGAGACTCACCCGGTGTTGAGTATTGGGCAACTATGCTATTTTTCTGCAAAAACCTTGCAAAAAGGTCTAAGAACTTGGCCATATAGGGTATGTCGACCGTAGTACTCCCGCATGGTCGGATCTTACTATCTTAATCTTTAAATTATACTGATTTTCTACTTCAGCCTTAAATATTTTAAATTTATCCATGCTTCTAATCTTTCCTTAATTTGATAAATATAGCCATAACAAGAATAATCATCTGTGAATGTTATAAATGAATCATAACCATCCACACTTTTCATAGGAAATTGACCACAAATATCTGTGTGAATTGTTTCTAAAATTCCTGCGCTTTGTTTGGCGTCTTTCTTTATTTTCTTAACATAATTTCCTTTAATGCAATCAATGCATTGTTCTAAATCTGAAAATTCTAATGGCAGAAGAATTGATTTCTTAAGTAGTCGTTCTATTCTCCCCTCGAAATATGGCCTAAATGATAATGTCATAATTTCAATGATACATCGTGAATTCTTATGGGAGTTCTCTAATGGCTTCAACTTCAGCTTTGACTCCATTTGCTACTCTAATTGATGTTTCTCCTCTTTGCATGGTCCTCCTTCTATGGAATCCCTGTAATGAATTTGCAACATGAATAGTTGCACCTAAATCAATCCACCAAGTAGATTTTGCATAACTTAAATATAAGGACTCATTTACAAATATAATAATGTCCTCACCTTTTCTGATCAGGTGCTTCAGGAACTCTAGACAATCCTTCTGGTAGTGTCCAGTCTTCTTGCACCATCTGTAGGTGTCCTTGTCTACTTCAACAAGGTTGGATTTCTGATGGTGATCATTCTGTGGGGCCTTTCCTTGTGACTTAGAAGAGGAGCTATTGTCCCACTAAGGTTTCCTTTGTGGTTTAGCTTTCTTGTTGTTAAAGTTCTTTTTATTTTCCTTCACATGGTTGATGGAATCACCATGTGAGCTCTTAAGTCTCTCCTCTTCTTGCACACACATTGCAATAAGCTTCTCAATGTTCCACTTTTCTGGCTATAAGTTGTAATTAACAAAAGTCTTGTACTCTTTGAGCAAAGATACAAAAATCAAGTGAACTAGGACCTCATCCTTGAGCCCCATGTCCATTGGCTTTAGCTTGGATGCTGTGTTGCTCATCCTCAATATGTGCTCCCTCCACCAGTGTATTTCTCATTGACTAACTTCTTAATAAGAGTGCTCGCATAAGCCTTTGAAGAGTCAGTAAACTAACTCTCCACCTTCTTGAGATACTTAGTGGCGGTGGTACATTATGGAATTGATCCCCTTATTGGATCCTCAATGGAGCCCTTAATCACCATCAAACACTTGTGGTTTGAACTATCCCACTTCGCATGATCAAGGTCGTACTTTATTCTTACTGTTGCATGGTCATGCTCCCGAGTAGCGAAAGCTGCATCAGTTTCATTTTCTGCCCTCACCGGGTCCTTAGGCTCACTAGGACAAGGAGAGGTTAGCGCTAGATCAATGTCGGACAGTGCAAGTGCTATCTCAAGATTTTCTTGCCATTTGTTATAGTTGCTTCCATTGAGAGGCGGAATGGATGAGATAAACATCATTGGGTTGTATCCTGAAAACAACATCAGAGAAAATGACAAACATTTGACATGAACATTTGACATAATAATTGCATGCCGTAATTTAACGTTGGTCAAAATTAAAACATACAATGTGCTTCTACATTAACTCTACATCACCGTTGGGCAAAAATAGAACTAATGTATAAAACTCATAAATAAATTTATAATATTCATATCATCAACATTGGTCAGAAAAATAATAATATCATAATTTAACTTAAACAAATATGACTACTCCTCTATTTAAATTTTCTTGTTGGTTCCAATTTAATTAAAGGATAAACATAAACATAGCAGCGGAAACATTAATATGAAATTTATCTACTTTTTAGATGTATTACTCATCTACTCTCTGGAAAATTATTCCGTTGGTTCAAATTTTGATAGAGATTTAAACCTCCTAAATTGACAAAATTCATCAAAATGTGCTTCTGAAAAAGATAAAATAAAAAAACTTTGCTACTCTTCCGGCAGCCCATCCGAGAATCCAGCCCTTGGCTCGCGTGCGCGTGTTGCGCACCACGGTGCTAGGCCGCAACCTAGGCCTAGGCCAGGAAATGCCCTTCCCGCCTGGGCTAAAAGTCGGCCCGGTTGCTCCCAGCCATTCATCATCATTCGACGGCCTGGCGTCGATTTCGTGGGAACAAAACCCCCTTCTGGTCACCGTCTCCCCCAAACCCTAGCTCAATTCTCTCCCTCACCTTCTATTGCTCTCGCCCGCACCTGAGTGAGATGCGGCAGTGGCCGCCCGTGGCGGCCTAAGGGAGGCGGCGGCACCTATGCGAGTCCCCTCGCCAGTGCGCGTGTTCGCCCGAGGGTGAGCGTGTCGCCATCGAGCGGTCTTGCAGTGTGCCCTTGGCCCGAGCCCAAGGTGGAAACTGTGCGGCGGCGAGACCTCACCCCCCACGGCGGCTCTGGTCGACCTCTCGCGCGACATCCATGCAACGACCGACAGTGGCAACGGGGTGGGCGGTCCCCAGGTAGAAACCCCTTCCTTTTCGTTCCCTTCTTCTAGGGTTAGAGTTATGGTTTCTCTGATTTCTTAATTTTTGAATCAAATTCAAATCACCTCCTTCTTTATTGCTACCCCTACTAGATCTACATGCTAGAACCTAGCTCTAATACCATTGTAAGTAAATGAGCATCACCTAGGTGTAGATCAGAGGGTATATCTTTACTAAAATCAGGATAAAACAAGTATATTGACCTAGAATGTGTACTAGAGAGAGAGAGGGGTAGAAATGGCTGACCATCGGGCATGGTGGAGGAGCTGGCCATGGCGGTGAAGAGGACGCTGTCGAGTTGGCGGTCGACGGAGAGGGGCGACGCAGTCTAGTGGCGGCGGCATCCAGGCGGCTGTGAAGGCGGCGGCGCTTCCCGTCACTCACAGCGCACCCTCTAGATCGGATTAGGGTTTGAGGGTGGGGTTTGTGGTGGCGTCGGTGAACCTCGTACCTTGAGCCCCTCGGCCCCCACCCCGTCTGTATAATGCTACGGGATGGGGGCCCACCAGCCTTGTGTGCGGCTGGGCGCCCCCGATCAAGGCACGGCATCAAGGCCTGATTCGGTTGTTGGACGGAGTCGGAGGAGATCAACCTAACACACTCAAGTTGTTCTCCTCGAGATAAAGCTTAGTTAAGCTTTCAAGATTTCCAATTGATTCCGGGATTCTACCAGAAAATATATTGCTTGCCAAGTTTAAGGTAATTAACCTACTTAGGTTTCCAAGCGTCTCAGGAATTCTTCCAGAGAATCTGTTTCCTTCCAGTTCAAGAACAGTGAGATTTCCAAGGTTTCCTATCTCAGAAGGTATGCTTCCACTAAAATTATTTTCTCCTAGAGACAATTGTTGTAAGTTAGAAATGTTTGAGCTTGTTGTTGAAGACAATGAAATCCAATCTACTGTCTCAAGATTGTTTGCACTAAGGTCTAGCTGAGTCAAGCTGGGCAATGCCCAATACGAAGGAACTACTCCAGTGAATGCATTATCACAGAGTTCCAAAACTTGGAGGTTGGAAGCATGAACTAGAGACACTGGGAGTGGGCCACCAAAATGGTTTGTTCCCATGGCCAATGTTTGGATGTTTGGAAGAGTGTAGCCAATGTCACTTGGAATTGTTCCAATAAGTTCATTTACACCAAGACCAAGATAAGTGAGTGACGTGCTATTAAAAAAATTTCGTGGAACCCGGCCTGACAAGTTGTTATAACCCAAGCCTAGTGCCTTCAATCTTGGAATTCTAGCAAAATGTTCAGGGATGCTTCCTTGCAAATTATTTTTAGCCAGAAGGAGGATGATAAGGGAGGACATGTTTCCAAGCGTGGCAGGTATAACTCCTGAAAAGTTGTTTCTTGTTAAGCTAATATACTGCACAGGTGAATACATCAAGGATGATGATGGGATGGGCCCAGAAAAACCATTATCTGACAGGTCTATGTGAAGAAGAGATGTGCTGTTGAAGATAGTAGAAGGGATGTTTCCAGTGAGCTTGTTACTCATGAGATCAAGGTAGTAGAGTGTTGAGCAATTTGCCAACATAGGTGGAATGCCACCAGTTAGGCTATTGTTCTGCACAACAACCATGGAGAGTGCTGAACTACTTCCCAAGAACTCAGGAATACTACCATACAGATTGTTACTAGGGAGAAACAGAAATTGGAGTCTAGGAAGCAAACCAATGCCAGAAGGAATGCTTCCACCAAGTTTGTTATTGCTAAGAATAATTTCTTGAAGAAACTGCAAGTTAGCAAGAGTTTGGGGAATCTCACCTTCGATTGAGTTGTTCCTTAGCCTGATAACCTGGAGGCGGGTACAGAAAGATATGGAAGCAGGAATCACCCCGGTGATGGAGTTCATGCTTAGGTCGAGGATCCTCAGACGTGTTAAATTGCCAATCTCTGGAGGTATATAGCCACTGATTAGGTTGTAAGATATGTCTATCCTATGCGTGAAACGAAGGTGAGCAATGGATGGAGATAAGCTTCCGGTGATGTTCAGGGCTGAAAGGTTTAGAGATACAACACGAGGTGCATTCCGGGTGCTGCAGAGCACCCCTCGCCAATTGCAGAATGAGAGTGAGTCATCTCTCCACGAGTCCAGGGCTCCAGCTGGATCAGAGAGCTCTGACCTTAGGCCCAAAAGGGCTTGTCGGTCAGTTTCTGATGCGTTACGGATTATAGATGTGGCTACGGAACATGCACTTGCAAACAAGATGACCATTGCTACAAGCAGAAGCAAGGGCTTGTTTGTGGCTCCTACGATAGCCATTTTTCTAGTGGACGCTTCAATGCTATGGGTGGGATGATTCTTGATTGTGCTGCGCCATATACTTGCACTTTATATAGAGCCCTGAGTGGTACGAGCAGGTGAGAAAGAGAACCAACTTTTGACGGTGAGTGGCAGGGAAAACAAAGCAAGATCTTTTGAAAGTCCTTTTACAAGAGCAATAGAGAAAATGAGTAGTGGTGCTGAAACTGATGCGCAGATTCTACGGATTTACATGCACATATTTCCTTCCTCAATATTTTTTTTGAGATTACAAAGTATAGCGCAGACAAACACAACGCAAGCACACCCACTACTATGAACGCACGTACACACACAAACCGTATCCCTATGAGCACCTTCGAAGGCTACGCCGGCAAATCCTCGAAATTGACAAAGTCACTATAGGTGCAACGCTGTCAATGGAAACGTCATCTGTCACACTCAAAGCACAAAGCTATTAAATTCTAAAATATTAGCTCCCACGGGGAGTCGAGCTCCATTTTGTTATAAAAAATCAAGTAGTTAAAATATTTTCTTGTGGTTGATTGTCACACTCCATTTTAAGGACAAAATAGAATGCATAAACCTTATGTGCGCCCAGGGACAGTCGCACATATAAGTCGACAAATTACAGAAAGTATATCTTACATCACGTTTAATACAACACTTAGTCTTATACAACACAAGCGGAAAAACAAAAGATATCTCTCAAACGTGGTAGCTCCAACACAGGAACGATCAACTGGTTGACTCAAACCAAGAAATCTTCTAGGTAATCCTCATACCTACTGCCATTTGTTACCCATCCGGGATTTTATCCAAAAATGAAAAATGAACAAGCGTGAGTACATTTCGTACTCCACAAGCATAACATGGGGATTCATGAGGCTCAAAAGGTAGACACGGTTTATTATGTTTAGCATTTTAGTAAGTCAACATTTTATCATTGGTTAACATCAAATTATGCTTAAGCTCCCAAATTAACCCACATGATCATATACTAGAATTAAATAGAGTCATTGAACATCATTATAACATCATCATCATCACCATGAATTAACAACATAACAGGTAACCATTTATTCTGTGAGTTTTCCGGGCCGCTCGTGACCATGAGCACGGTTGTTATAACAGTTTTAAACACTCTGCAAAGATTGTGCATCTTTACCCTTGAGTCGTGTTGCCCAAATGCCCGGGGCCCGTCGACCCCCTAACACTCCCAAGGTGAGCAGGCAGGGTACACTATAAAGCCTTCCATAGGTCTCTCTAACATGTTAGGGCCGTGAGGTTTCCTCGGCAGGCAGATGTAGGAACCCCCTTTCTATGGCACAAATCCTTCGCATCTATACACATAAGAACAGGGGCAGTCCTATACCCAAAGTGGCAAGCCCCTCTTGCGCCCTTTCAGGTAGCCTCTAACAAACTAGAAAAGATCCTATTACCGAGCTAAAGCCAGAGCCAAGTGACCCTCACGGTTGCACTGTCAATCCCAGCTCTTGCCGACAAATAAGTCCTTATGGAGGGTTTAGGGCAACATGATCAAAGTCATTTGCACCATCACTCTATAGATCAGTTGTCATAATGCATGTTTTACCTTTGTTCCATAGAACCATTAACCATTGTATAGATCATGTTTGGTTAAAGCACTAGCAATCTACCCAGGTGCAATTAATCCGTAGGAGTCAAGGAGTATGTCATCAAATACTAGAAAGTCCTTACGGTGGTCAAAATTAGACACATGCAAAATGAGTAGATGATTTAAAGTGAATAGGACATCAAGGTAGGCCCATGCTATACTTGCCTTGGTTCACAAAGTCCTACTGGTCCTGCTACTCCTCGAAAGAATCCGGGTTCCCGAAATACTCCTCACCGTTTGAACTCGATCAACACAGACCAACAACACGCATTCCGAAAACAAACATACAAGCAAAGCAATCCTATGGTTATAATAGTACACCAGCAGTAAATAAAACAAGATAAAAAGCTTATGAAGATCATCTACATCTCTCTACAATCACATCGACACGAAGTTCACGAAATTCGTAGCTATAACACAAAAGTTACAAATTAAACAAGATTCCTATAGCGAGTTAATTAACTTAACCTAATCAAGAAATTTAAAAGTTACTAACTGGTTTAACAGTAGCATCATCACGTAGATTACGAAATTATGAAACTAACACAAGTTGAACGGGTCAAATCGGAGCTAAAATGATGATTTTATAAGCAAAACAATGCAGTGGCAAACTTGTAATAAGACTAAACTATTTTTGAATTTTAAATAAATCAAAATTTGGGAATTCCAATCTGGCCGAGGACTGCGGGTGGAATTAGAAGACCGAGGGGCTCTTTAGAAAGAATACCCGCGAAGGGGTATCAGCCATCCTGGGTCGTTGATCTCAGATCGGATGGCAGAGAAAAGTTGGGAGGGGGAGAGAAAGGGTGCGGCTAGCCAGAGTTGGGGAAGGACGCGGCGGCGGCGCCATTGCCGACGGCAGAGAGCTCGCCAGCGTTGCCAAAATGGCCGCTATGGTGCACGGTTTTCAACTCCATGGGCATGGGGAGAAAGAGGAGAGAGAGAGGCGACCTCGATGGGGTGCATTTCACGGCCAGAGAAGACCCGCGTGGGCTCGCCATGGCCGGCAGCGGAGGGAGCTCACCGGAGCTCACGGGAATGGCCCTAGTGACCATCAATCGAGAAGATGGAGGCATGGGAAGAAAGAGGGGAGCGAGGCGAAACTCACCGAGCAAAAAAACGGGGCGGAGGCAGCTCAGGGACGACGGCCGACGCGGTGGGGGCGGACGGCGCTCCGGTGGTCATTGTTGCACAATGGGGCGGTTTTGCGAGCAAGAAAATGGAGCGAGGAGGCAGTAGGGGGAAGCGAAGATGGGGTCGTGCCCTCCTTTAAAGGGGCCGAGGCGCGGGGCAGGCTCCCACGATGTGGAGCGTGGGCGCGGGTGGGACGGTTTCCATGACCGAGCGACACGGGAGTGGCGAGAGGTTGGAGAGGGTGCTGACATGTGGGCCCAGGCAGTCAGCAACTCAGAGGAAGGAAAGGGCGTGGACGGCAACAGTTGCGGCCGAGGTGGGCCGGCCTAGGAGGAAAATGAGGAGGGGGGAGGAAGGAAAGGGCGTGCGCGCGGGCCAGCTCGGCGGGAAAATGCTGCAGGCTGAACTAGGCCGCTCGGGCCGGAAGGAGGGAGGGGAGGGAGAAAAGAAGTTTTTCTTTTTCTAATTTGATTTTCCAAATTCAATTTCAAATGATTTTTAAAACCTTTTAGTATTGAGATAAAAACCAGTCATCATAATAAGTAAAATGCATCAGCATGAGTGCATCAACATGTACCTAACCTTATGATAAATTTTAATTTCATAAAAATTATTATTTCTTATATTTGAATGCGCACATAATTTACATAAATAAACCAATTTAACTATTTTGAAATAATGCAAAAATTTGAGTGTTACAATTCTACCCCCTTAAAAAGAATCTCGTCCTCGAGATTGGGTGATGCTTACTCAAATAGCTGTGGATAAGATTTTCTCAAATCTTCTTCCCTTTCCCAATTAGCCTCATCTTCTTAATATTGATTCCACTATACCTTGCACAACTTTATAGTTCGACTTCTTGTGACTCTTTCTGCAGTTTCTAAGATCTTTACCAGATACTCTTCATATGTGAGATCTTCTTTAACAGCAAGCTCTTCTAAAGGAATCTATTCTTCTGGTACCCGCAAACACTTTTTCAACTAAGAAACATGGAACACATCATACACACCTAACAAACTTTCTAGCAGTTCTAATTGGTAGGCCACTTCTCCACATCTCTCTAAAATCTTGAAAGGTCCAACATACCTCGGTGCTAGCTTGCCCTTCATATTGAACCTTCTCACATTTCTCATTGTTGACACCTTCAAGTACACATAATCATCTACTTTGAAGCTCAACTCTCTTCTTCGGGTATCGACATAACTCTTTTGTTTAGACTGGGCCACTCTTAAGTTGTCTCTAATAATCCTCACTTGTTCTTTTGCATTTATGAGAACATCCGGTCCAAACACTTGAGTTTCACCATATGATTCTAGAATAAAGGTGTCCTACACTGACGTCCATATAACGCATCGAATGGTGCCATTTTGAGACTTTTCTGGTGACTGTTGTTATATGAAAACTCAGCATATGGCAAACTCTTGTCCCAACTAGTACCATACTACAAAGCACAAGCTCTCAACATATCTTCTAAGATTTGATTGGTCCTTTCTGTTTGTCCATCAGTTTGGGGATGATATGCAGAACAAAAATTCAACTTTGTCCCTAAAGCTCTATGTACTTTGTGCCAAAATTGTGATGTAAATTGAGTACCGCGATCAGACACAATCTTCTTTGGGACTCCATGTAAGCACACTATCCTCTCCATATACAACTCTGCTAGTCTTGCACCAATATAGGTGGTCTTGACTGGCAGAAAATGAGTAACCTTAGTGAGTCGGTCCACTATTACCCAAATTGAATCATATCCATGTTGGGTACGAGGTAATCCAGTAATAAAGTTTATACGGACTTCTTACCATTTCCACTCTGGTATTTTCATTGGTTGCAGCAATCCTGCAGGTCTTTGGTGCTCAGCTTTTACCCTTTGACAAGTATCACATATAGCCATGTACTCTGCCACATCTCTTTTCAACCCATACCACCAATACTTCTCTTTAAGATCTAAATACATCTTGGTGCTTCCATAGTGTATTGAATAAGCAAACTCATGTGCCTCTCATAGAATTGTATCATGGATAGCTTTCACTTCAGGTATGCTATGCATTCTAACAAAGGCTTGAGAAATGAAAGAATGCGAAGCACCAGAATCAAAAAGTACTGTAGCAGAGATTGAGTTGACACTGAATGTACACAACATAACTTGAGGCGCCTCCTAAGCTGTATCATATGATACAATGATTCACTTTCCCAGTGTGAGGAGGTCGAGCATTAGGCCTCTGGTTGTTGTTCTGGTTCTGTGGAGCTTGCTGGTTCTGCTTCTTGGGACACTGGTGAGCATAGTGACCAACCTCTCCACAGTGATAGCAAGCATTGGGGTTGTTGTTGGGTGCACCACTCTTCACCGAAACATTGTTGGGCACTCCTTGGCGTGGTGCCTGATTGCCAGACTGCTGCTGGGGCCGCTGCTAGTTTTGGTTGCCATACTGCTATGGGTATTGGGGACGTTGCTGGTTCTAGTTCCGCTAGGGGTACTGGCCACAGTTCCACTGATTGGGTGGTCCCTGGTTTCTCTATGGAAAACCCTATTGCAGATAGGCACACGGGTGGGTGTTGCTTCTAGAAGCCTGCCCTTGGAGCTTCCTCTTCTTGGTATCCATCTCCTTGCGCTTATTGTCGATTACAATAGCACGGTTCACCAATTCCTAGAAGCTGGGGTAGACATTGGACATCAGCTGCAACTGAAGGCCATCATACAGTCCCTTAAGAAAGTGATGCTGCTTGTCAGAACCTTCGCCACCTCATCAGGAGCATAACGTGATAATTGAGAAAACTTGTTACGATATTCTGCCACGGTCATAGATCCTTGTTTGAGAGAACGAAACTCCTGCTTCAGTTCTATGAGTCCCTCAGTAATATGGTAGGACCTGAAACTGTTAGTGAACTCCTTCCAAGTGATGGGTGGAGCGTTGTTTGGGCATCCATATTGATAAGACTCCCACCATTCTTGTGCAGCTCCTTGCATTTGACCAGAAGCGTACAGGACCTTCTCAAGATCACTACACTGGGCTATGTTTAACTGTTTCTCTATAGCCCTCAACCAGTTATCTGCCTCCAAAGGATCGGAAGCATGGGTGAATACTGGCGGACCTCCTTTCATGAACTCCCCACGCTTGTCCCTGACTTGGACAGGTAGGGGTCCTCTTGCGGCCTGATTATCGAGACGGTCCATCACCACTTGAGTTGTGCCTGCATCCCCATAAGCTGTTCAATAGTCACTGACGGTGGAGGTGGTGGTGGATCCACGAGTGCGCCACGTCCACAGCCATGTCCATGGCCTCGTCCTCCTCTGGCGGCCATTTGCTTCCAAACAAATGTGCAAGACTTTTAGAGATCATCCAAATATTTATGAATCACTTATATGAGATAAATAGCATCATTGGACGTTTTCTGGACGAGTTTCAATAACAGCAGATCGGTAATTAAGGCATAACTCAAGTTTTCTGGACGAGTTTCAATAACACACCGTTGGAAAGCTTAAGAAGTCTGCTACAACTTTTATTTAGAACCCTTTTACAGATTCGGACGGCGACTTAATCAAAAATAGAGATAAACAAATTCTGTCCTGAGTCCCAGACCGTGCTGAAACATCAGATTGTAACAGATATATCTCCCAAACCAGAGCTGATAATAATGTGGTTCCAGAGGCAAATGAAAGATACAAAGGTATATTTTCTTCCACAAAAATTTCACAATTTTTGGATATACGGATTCAGAGATACGAGATAATCATCACAGGCTGCTCCGAAAAATAGCACAACAGAGATATGAATTATCAAACCCAACTATATTAAACATCGACAAAACTTAAGGTTTCGATACTTCAGAACATGGGGACATGCCCACACTGTTCTAAATAGTCAAACAAACTCCAAATCAAGCATGTTCACAAGCACAAACAACTAATCACTTAAAGGTTCATTAGACACATAAACTCAACAAGACTCGCGATCTAGCAATGTATTTAATTTAGCGGGCAGCAAGGCATCTATGGGGCTCTATCCATCATGGTGAACTTCCTATCCTTCTTCTTGTAGATGGCAGGCTGTCCAAGCTGAGTGGCCAAGTCATCAATCTGCTTCTAAAGGCGCTTCTCGGACTACTGCGCCGCATGAAGCTCCTCCTTGAGTGCTTCATTGGCCTCCTGCATGGCACATAGGTGTTTCACCGTGGTATCCATGGTTGGATCAGTCGCCGAGGGAGCCAACACCACCCATTTTCGTTCTGCATGGTCGTAGCGTGGGAGGAACCTATAACGATTCTCCTGCATGGCCTCAAAGCGACGGCCATGGTAGTATAGGTAAGCCTCCTGCACAGCATCCTCCATGCTGTCATAGGCACTGGCACTCCTGGACCTGTGTCTATGGGTGGTCTCCACATCATGCGAGTTGTCAGCATTATTCCATGCAGTGATAATCACATTAGTCTTCCAATAGGTTGCCTCCACGGGGTGCTGATGCTCCGTGCAGTAGTACTTGACGGTGGCAGCAAGGTCTGGGTAATTCTTAGCCAGCACAGTAGTAAGCAAGTTGTGGTAGTGAGCATCCTCGGGGGCGTCCTTGAATTTGTTCCTAGTGGTCCACCTCATCTCTTCCTGTGTCTCTGGAGCAGCTGAGGGTGGCACAGGTGTCGTTGTAGAAACTGCGGATGACGTCGGTGCAGGAGTAGAAGCAGATGCATCCGTTGGGGTAGGCGGCTTCACTTCTACCTCCATGGGATCCTCCTCTTTAGCGTCGGAAATGACCACAACCTCTGGCTCCACCCGTGACGCTGGGGTGAACTGAGCGCGGTAAGCTGCAGTGCTAAGTCGAGGCATCTAATGTTTTAAATTAAAATATCATTAGAATCAATAATTTTATGCAATAGAATAAGGAATAAGAGTATAAAATTTTTTATTAAAATAACAAGACTGAGATAGAAGCAATAAATAAGTGAAACACCCTTGTTCATTTTTTATTTTTGGATAAAAATTCCGGATGGGTAACATATGGCAGTTGGTATGAGGATTACTCAGAAGATTTCTAAGTTTGAGTCAACCAGTTGGCTGTCTCTGTGTTGGAGCTTCCACGTCTGAGAGATATTTTTATTTTCCACTTGTGTTGTTTAAGACTAAGTGATGTACTAACTGTGATGTAAGATACACTATGATGATATTTTCTGTAATTTGTCGACTTATATATGTGACTGTTTCTGGGGTGCACATAAAGTTTATGCACTCTATTTTGTCCTTAGAATAGACAGTGACATTGATACTATGGCTACCAATATAAAGCGTCAGCGTGACTTTGTTAAGTGGCATTTTCTTGACTCACTTTTTCTCTTTCGTGCCTGGCTATAAATATAATCTTGACTATTATACTTAAAAGTTGCGCACCAAGAAAAAGTGCTTGACTACTGTATTTGGCCTCATGACTTATAAAGTAGTCTGTTGTGGAAAGTATAATTCCTACTAGTGGAAGGTAAAAAGTTTATGAACATGGACTGTAGAAAACATGTATTTCTAGTAACAGGTCCAGTTTTGTCATTGACCATACAAGGTGGGCCGTATCTCCTTGGTCACGGTTGAGTCATTGGCTCGTGAGTGATCCAACTATACGGATTTATATACAGAATTTCTATTCATCTATCGGTTGTTATTGTGTCTCTTTATCAATCAGTTTTTTATGGCTGTGATTCTGTTGAGATTCGTGCATTATAAGTGCGTGTCTTTGTTTTTGGGTCACATCCCCACGTAACAGGCTTGTTTTTTGTGTACTAGCTAGGCCCATTTCAGTCCATCTTTTGTTTTTATTCTTTTGGTCGATTCAGACACTCGGCGGAGGAGACAGAGTGAGCTTGTTGCTCGCCGGAGACAGAAGCATACGTGCCGACGCGAGCGCCCTTTTGGCATCGGCGGGGGCGGGGGCGGGGGCGGAGGTGCCAACGCCAGCTCCTGCTCTGGCGTCACCGTCAGCGAAGGATTGTGCTTCTCTCGTTGTCTCCGTCGATTACAAAAGCTGAAGGTGCGTGCTGCCATCTGTCTCCCAAGAGATTTTGGATTTCAATCATTTTGGTTCATCAAGATTTGTGTTTGCGTGGAAGCACGGGGTCAAATGGTGTACCAACGGAAGGTGGATATGAGTTTGATTAGGTGGCCAACAAGTTTTTGGGCATAAGGATTGGAGGAGCGTGTCGGGCTGTCAGCGCTGCTGGACGCTACCTGAATGTAGTTGGAGCGCATGCTGTTGGAGAGGTTTAGGGAGCAATACTCTAGATCCTGCCACCTGATTTTTTGTGTTAATCGCCTGCAGTAGCTTCAGATCCGAAGGCCTTGTTCATACTAGTAGCTTCAGGAATCCTTGCAGGAGACTAGTAACGTGTGTTGAGCAGGCCAGTGAACCCCTTTTTTCTGTATTGCTTGTGTTTCAGATTTCAGTATATGTTAGTTTAGAGTTTGAGGTTCAGTGTTTCAGTTGTCCCTTCAATGTTTAGTGTTTCATATTTCAGTTTTTTAGTTTTTCAATTTTCAGTCCAGAATATTTAATTTATTGTTTGCATGCTTTTTTCTGGCTAGTAGCACCTAAACTGTTTCAGTACTGATCAGGGGACCGATTTCTCGGTTTGGTGCGCGCAGTTGCATCAACAATAAGTTCAGCAACTAGCACAAGGCCACCATCGGCGCGGATTTCGTCACCAAGGCGATCCAGATCGATGACCGCCTCTTCACATTGCACTCCGCTTGCTTCATCTTCTTACAATTCATTTTAGGTTTCTCTTCACTTGCCTGGGGATATCTACCTCCCATGATTCGTAAGCAAGCAATGGAGGTAGTGAATAGAAGGAGCAGCATCATGTTTTATATTTGTCTTGTGTCCATGTTGTAGCAGCAGCACTGCAATGCACATGAAATCTCACAAGTTAAAATACTGGGTTTATGCAGTATAAATACATCCCTGCCAAATGTTAGTCTAAATGACAATTGGGTTTATACAGCCAGACTGATGCATTCAGGCATGTGCATTTGGGTTTATGTAGTCTGATGCCACCTCTGACAGTGATGCATTCAGAGATATTGAGAACCCCGAACTGTTAGATGCATACTTGCCAATGGAAAGTCATATAGATAGTTTATATGAATTATACAGTTCTTATACTTGACAAATATTAGTGTAACAGAACTACATTATCAAGCATGATGGACTTTGTGTTTTTTCTTCACTTTGGATAAGCGTGAGCTTGATTTCCAATAGAGTCAGTTGGCTTTGTTTGTTTTGTCTGTGGTTCAGTTTTAGTAATTCTTTTTTCTTCAATTTCAGACACTGAGCACTAGGTTTTTTTTTTGGAAATGTAGTAATGTGATTCACGTAGCCCCGTCTTGCGCCTCAGTCAGCTTGCAGTGAGCGTGAGCTACTGCTAGCATTGGTTCTGCAGGGTGTGGTGGGGTAGCGGCGGCTTTTGCACCTCGTGTAGCGGTGTAGGCCCAGCTCTCTAGGGTTGTTCGGCCGTTGGCGAGCAAGAAGACACGCCGTCGCTGCAACCCCGTGCTGCAGTCTGCACTCTGCAGAGGCCAGCGTGCGTGCGTCCTTCTCTATAGAGCACGCACGGGCGCAATAGAAGTACACATTAAGGCCTGCTCGTCATCTACTCATCTTCTTCAGTTTCAGTTGTTATGTTTTTCGAGTGTGAGTGTTTCAGTTTTTATGATTTTTCAGTAGAAATTCTGCTTTGTTGCTATTAAATAGCATGTATTCAGTTTCACTATGTGCTCTGTCCGTCTTTGGTTTTCTTTCCCTTCAATGTTTAGTGTATCAGATTTCAGTATTTTAGTGTTTCAATTTTCAGTCATGAATATTTAATTTTGTATTTGGTCTGCAGTTAGTTTGTAGCATCTCATGAGCAAATCTTTTGGACAGCAACAGCAGCCATTCCGTTTTCAGTTTATTTCATTGCAGTAACAGTTTTAGTTTTCTGATTTTTACAAACTTTGTTCCAGTTAAAATATTTCCATAAGTTTCAGTTCAAAGATTCTGCGTTTCAGTTTTCCTTTCAGGTATGTCTTCCTAAATCCTAGATATTAGTTGTGCTTCGGTACTTTTGTTTGACGAGATTTTGTACAAAATTTCACTAGTATGCATGTACATCTAAATGTGCTACTGAAAATAAGGGAAAAAACATGAATCAGGTTGCATTGGACTGTGATGAGCTAATGCATAGTGCGCATGTTTATTTACGTGTGCTGGAAAAGAAAGAAGCTAACACGTTACTATGCCGTGCATGCATGCATACGTCGACATGCAAGCTAAGTATGTATACGTTCCATGCGTGGTATACACTTCTCAAATATGGCGGAGCTCAAACGCCTTTAATTAGCAAGCGATCAGAGCCCACCAGGCAGCCACAGGCACATGACGTCTGTGTACTGGGGTCGAATTCAGATCCTGTACGTATTATACGGCGTATAGGTGAAACCGTATACGGAGTACGATCTTGTACCTCAACCACAGTCCGGGCCGGTAAATTTTTTTGGGCCTGCGGATGACAGGTCCAACCCACAGAATCCTTCTAGAAGCGTTTTCACGAGAGATAATCGTGGTACGTGGATAAGTACGTGCTTCATCCGGCGTACGAAGGAAGGAAGGAGACGGCTCCGGGTATCCTGCGCTCGCCAACAGAATTTAGGCGGCGCATGCATGCGGCCAGGAGTCTGGCTGCTACCCTAGCTGCTGCCTATATAAAGGACCCCCAATACTTCACTCAAGGGAGGACGATCTGCATCCGGCGGCGCCAATGGAGAGGCACGCCCTGCAGCTGACCTAGCCAGCCCTAGACGATGCCATAAACCACTGGAGGAGAATGCCGCGTCTCGTCGGCTACGGCGGCACAACGCCAGGAAGTTGATTGCAGACGTACACACGTACGCGCCGCCGACTAGAGGGCTGCAGACGTGCTGCTGCGCCGAGGGGCATGGAGAGGATCATCCACTCCATCATCAGGAGGAGACGGACGCAACCTTTCCTCTGCATCATGCCATGTATCGAAGCCCCCCCCCCTTTCGGAGGGGTGCTGGCCATCTACGTCGGGAAGGAGGTCCGGCTAATCACCGGCCGGAGCGATGCCCCAAGGCAAGTTCATCACTTGCGCCGCCAGAGCTAGAGTCCATCTGCCATGCGCCAAGCAAAGAAGAAGGCAGCCACACCCGAGGAGACGCTCCGTCGACGGGTGCCCCGCCGAGGGGAAGGACACACCCCGACGCCGGAAGAGCGTGAGCCCACACACATCGTCGACCACGGCTAGACGTACGTGGGCTGCTGCATGCTTGACGTGAAGCTAGCCTGGAGGTGGGTCGACACTCGGCAGTGGCATATGAGTATAAGCCTTTGTCTGCTTAACCACTGCCAAGCTGCATGTGTACATGCATGTATATACGTGTATATGCGTGCGCTTGAATTACTGCTAATAAGAAAAGTGTGCATATGCACGTACTAACCGTATGAAACAAACAAAGCAAGCTATAGGGAGCTCGGCTCTCGTTCGAGCCCTGAATCAAATTTGTATAATTTTATCTTTTGTATATCAGATGAAGCTGTCCGGACATTTGAGCCACACGTCTGCCTGCTACTTCAGCTACTACCACCACTACGCACCAATCAACACCGGTGAGGCAAAGTGCAAGTCTTCATCAACTACTACAACTTCAACAACTCCAAGTGATCAAGTTCCACAGAGTACCACGACAACATTGCCAAGGAAGTCCAAAGCAGTCCAAACTACACCAACCATGCAAGTGCTACTACCACAACACTATGTGCCGTTCGACACCGACGAGGCGAACGACGCAGGCGGCATGACTCATATTCCAGTCATGTTACACCGGCTCATGGACCGACGAGGCCATGGACATGCCGACGCCACCCACATCTACACCAACACCATGCATGGAGACGTGAAGCGAAGATTGAAGACGACGACCCACAGCAGCTTAATCGGAGGTGCTCTGTGAGCTTGACTCGCAGGGGTAATTAACTGGGAGCCTTCTGAGGCCCCAGGAACCATGAAGACTACATTGCCTAAGTTAGATCGTTGCCAACAGGCTACGAAGCGCACACTTGTACAAGGGAACCCCGTATCTGTATTTCTTATAAATATGAATAAAACTTGTGTTCCCTTCTCTTTGTTTATTTTGTGTACTTTAGTACACTGGCACGCCCACACATTTTATTTATTTTCTTTGTGGTAGAGAAACATAATATTTTTTCTGTCCAAACAACTTTCTGCTTTTAGTTTTCTGTATTAATTGTTGTTTGAATATTATTCATTACGCATTGAATTATTAGTGTTTCAGTATAACCTTTTCAGGTTTTTTTTAACGGTCACCAGGGGGATGAACTATCCCTATCTGAATTTTCATTCCACAGGTGCCGGGCAAGCCAGTTGGTTGAAGGACATGGCGCCAATCCAATTACAATAATCTCAGAGAGGTACAGTAGGGGAGAGAGATTACAATAACACAAACAACGAAGATGACAACAACAACAGCAACACTTAACAGACTCAAGGGTAAGCCTAGACGCAAGCCGAAAGACGCCAACTGATCGTCAATTTATGCCACCTCCGGACAGCATACTTGCCAATTTCGCTGTGACCATTGTGCCCTACACCACTCCTCGTTGCTACGCCGCTCCAATACCACCCTCCATCTGAGGACCAACCAGTGGAAAGGGACTAAGAGTGGTGACGGACACGCAAGCCCAAGATCACCGGATACAACGACCTCCCTTGAAGTTGATGGTGAGACACACAGCACCTCCGGGCCCACGTACCACCATTCAACACCATCCATGGGGAGGAAATCTTGGAGGGGAATGACGGCAACGGTGGAAACACCACCCGACATAAGATTTTCTGGCACCATCAAGGAGAGCGCCGATGGAACAGAGACGCTAGAGGAGGACACTCGTTGAAGCATCGACAACAATCAACAACCAGGGCCAGTCTCACCCAAGAGGGAAGCAAGGAGCAAGGAGCAAAGAGACACATAAGGATACCGACGATGACAGGCGGGCACGGATGCAGGCGTGCTTGTATCAATGCCTTCAAGAAGGGAAGTGATGCCCACGGGCGCCACCACCGATGACCCGAGTTGTCCCTTCCATAGTGGCGCCCCCTCAAGAGGGGCGCGGCGTTGTTGACGCCACCACCACCGGCTCCAGATAAACAGAGCTAGGTTTTCACCAGGATGAGAGCCAGAGACGTGCTATAGTTGGGTGAGAAGGCTACGCCGACACCTCCAAGGAGGAAAATGGCACCAGATGGCGTCACCGTTGGCTGCATAGTCACTTTGTGCATGACTTTCGCCTAAACTCCTCGAAACCCAAGAACTGAAGTCCATCAACTCAGGCAAGCTGGAGCGGCCCGATGATAGCGGGGAGGAAAGCGGATGCGGGAGTAGGCGTGCACGACTGGGGACACGTCTAAATCCACCCCCCGCCGGACCGCACCAGACGGCGCCTCGTAGTCAGGCCGGCTGTGGTCAGGACCTGGGGGCCAAAGCCTGCACGACTGCGCCGCTTCCGAAGCTGGCCTTACCGCGTCAGCCCGCTGAAGCTGCAGGCCAGGAGGCCCTGGATGACGCAGCCCGCGCTGCACGACCTATGGCCGCGCGCCGCGGAACGGACCACCCATGGCGCCAGCAAGGCCACTGGCCTGCGTGATGCCCAGTGGGGTCAGCACGCATGACAGGCTGACAGGGTCAGCTCGCGCAGGAGACGTTGCCGTCCACGCTCCTCATCATCATCAAGCGGAGGAACCGGCTAAGGCTCTTAGCTTTTGTCCTTCACAACAGCTAAGAACAGCTATATCCGGAGATAGCCTCAGCTATGCCATTTAGCTGTTTTTGCAAAAATCATGAAAAAAACACAGATCCTTAGCCCAAGAGCATAACCTGAGTATACCTGATAACTGTTACTGAGTTACAAATTGATTCATAAGCACATCTTTGTTGAATGCGTCTACACTCAGCAAGGCAGTAGCACAAGACAACTTGCCAGATTGCACGTCAGAGTGGCCGCTCTGCCTTCTAGCCGTCGTGCCTTCGATCGGGGAAGAGGAAGAGATGTGGGGCGCCGTACCGTCGACTTCGGGGCTCCATGGACTGGCTGCCACCACCAACCACTCGCAGCCGCCGCGCCACTGCTTGGAGGAGACGAGATGTGGGGAATCGCCGTCGCGCCGCCTTCTCCGGTCCGGCGCCGATTTGGTGGACAGGCCACCACCGCTCACAGTCTATCTGCCTTGTAGCCGCCGCGCCGCTGCCTAGGGGAGAGGAAGAGATGTGGGGCGACGCGCTGCCTTCTCGTCTGGCGAGTTCGGGGCATGGGGCACCGGCTGCCGCCGCGGCTGCCTTTTCTTCTGTGAGGAGTAAGAGAGACCAAGAGAGTCGTCCGGAGCCTGGAGCCAAGCGAGCTTAGAGAGCTAGGGTTATGTTTTTGGGCTGGACGGCCGGTGCAAGCTTTTTGGGCTGGACAATCGTTTGTTTTTGGGCCCATGCAAATTTTAGCTGCGCTAAATGAAGTCCCATTTAGCGGCAATCTCCGGCTAAATGCCGCTATTAGCGTTTACGATTGCTTAGCGTTAAAAGTTTCTTCTCCTAGCTGTTGCCTTCTCCAGCAGCTATCTCCGGCTATAGCTGTAGCTATAGCCGGAGATTTAAAACTTTGGGAGGAACAGGGCGCCGTCGCCGAGCTGACCGTCACCAGCGCACATCGACGACTCCTCCGCCAGGGAGAAGACCACCATGGTGCCCTTCTCCACCGCGCGCGAGGAGTCGGCGCACCTCGGCCTCAGGACCAGGCCAGCTAGCCGTCATGCTCGCTGCCAGGAATCTGTCTCGCCGCAAGTCCCGAGCTCGAGATGGGGAAGTGCAGACCATGGCCACGGGAGGCGGACGACCAGATCCGCCTGACCGCTACTCGCCCTGGGCGGTGCTGCTTCAGGTGAGCGTGCACGGGCGCCGAGCGAGGCCGCTTCCGCCAGTCGCCGCCTTCCCGCCAGTGCGCCCATCGGAGTTCGCTCGCCGCGCATTGGGTCCCTGAGCAGCTTTTGTTGTGTGACTAGGCCACCAACAAAACAGTTGTAAACTAATATTAGGTTACATTAGCTACTAATTAAATATGGTTGGATATAGCCATCTACCCAAGGACTCTAGAATCCTTGCAGGATACCAATAACGTGTCGTGAGCATGTCACCAATGCGTTCACCTCCCTGCTACAAATATCGCAATAGTGTTCCTTAGTTTTCACAGGCACACCTGTTGTTGCTGCAAGCAAGCCTGCAACTTTTGTTGTGTGGTTCACGTTTCAGTCCACTTAAACTTTTCCGCCTTTTTTTTATGTAGTGCATGTGTTTCAGTTTTCTTCTTTTTTTTTTGAAAGGCATGTGCATGTGTTTCAGTTTTCAGTTTTGTGAGTTTAGAGTTTGAGATTGCCATTGTTTCACTTTTCCCTTTAAGGTTCAGATGGCTACCTCCTTGAATCATAGACATTAGTTGCTCTTTATTAGTAAGTGTTTTCAGTATTCAATTTTATTTTGTTCTTTAATTTTAGTGTATTTTATTATTTGATTTTTTATAGTTTGAGTAATATCCTGTTATTTCAGTATTTCAGTATGGTATTCTATTAAGTAATATCCTGCTATTCATATTTGAGTCGAGTCATTGAAATGAGTCTGTATTTGGTCATGGATTGGATCCTGGAATGAGCAGAGTGGTCTATTTCATTGATCCATCTCACCATTTTGAATAGCAAGAGCACTCCCAATGCAGAAACCATTATAGTTTCTATAGACATTAATTGTACTACCACCTAAGCGTTTTGCTGATGCGGTAAGGTAGTTATTGAAGAGAGAGAGAGAGCAAAAATCATAGAAACCAGGTCTAAGTTAGAAACCATATCTATATGAGAACCAAGACATGAAGAGGTGTGATTGGTAGAGAATGGAGAGAGAATGTATGTGATTGGATAAAAAATTATTCTGTAGAAATCATTCATTAGGACCATAGTTTCTATATGTAGTGTCTATGGAGATTAATAGGTATAGAAACTACAGCATTGGGAATGCCCTAAGTGGAGTATTGCTTTCTGCCGGCTAATATGTGTCAGCCGTTGTAGTGCTGGGATGCTGGTGAACCTGCAGGTGTCCTGGATCATTCTGGGGACATCCTGAGAACACACCTCTGTTGGTTCAATCCCCTGACGTGAGTACCTTTTAAACTCACGTGCGCAGGAGGTGGCCCATTAGATAAGATCTGGTTGTTGATGGTTTTAGTTTCAATCAATTTTTTATTGTTTTATGTTTCTGTTAAATTTGGGTGATTTTTTTTCTTTTATCTACCAGATCCCGATTCAGTTTCAGGAGCCTACGTGTCATGTGATGATTGGACGAAAATCTGATTGATGGAATGAAACAAAATCAACCGGTAGATGTGTAGTCACTCCCACCTTTATATATATTCATAATAGGAAGAAATATGCCGGTGTATTGCAAGGAAAAAAAAAGATCATTGTGTCTCTAGTCGTTGAGATGTTCTTTGGCATGGTACTCACATTGTTGAAATACTGTGTTACTGACAGAAAATTAAAACACCGACCAAATAAAAGTGACAGATAGAACTTCAAACACAAATCTCCAGATTTCTCACAGGAATTATTTTGACCATCAGAACGTTTAAAATTATTTTTTAAAATATAGTTTAAACGGAGTTCAAAAAAATTACAAAATAAGTTTGAAAACTAGTTACAAATATTTTTCAAAACCTTTCTCTTCTCTTTTCATTTTCGGCCTGCCATTCTCTTCTTCTTGGGCAGAGCCCAACTCTCCGCGCCCCATCCCAACTTCCACCTGGGCCGCAGGCCCGTTAGCGCAGCAGCCAGCCAGCCCAGCTCCTCCCGCTCTCGCACCTGGGCCTCGGGCCCGCACTCCCGCGGACTAGCAGCCCACCCCAGTAAGGATGAAAATGGTCGGAAATGGTTGAAAACGATATTACAATATAGAAAAACGAAAGTGATCAGTTCGGGATATTTCTACATTTAGCAATTAAAGAGTACAAAAAATAGTTGAAAATGGTTATAAAACTAATTGAAACTGACAATTTTTTATGTTAGGGTGGCACACAAGCAGTGAGATCGGGCAGAGCATGCGTGCCACCCTCACTGCCAATACCACAAAACAGTGAATGCAGAGGAGGGATCAGCAAAGAGCAAACAATTCAATGTCCTCTCTGCCTCCATGCACTGTTTGCAATTAAGGATGAAAATGGAACGGAAATATCCCGAACCGACCGCTTTCGTTTTCTACGTTATGATTCCGTTTTCAAACATAAAAAATTATCAATTTCAATTGGTTTCACAACCATTTTTAACCATTTTTTGTATTCTTTAATTGCTAAAATGTAGAAATGTATCGAACTAACCGCTTTCGTTTTCTATTTCGTAAGTCCATTTTCGACCGTTTTTGACCGTTTTCATCCTTATTTGCAATAACCTTCGCACAAATCTGTACTACTTCTTTTTTCTAATTCCTTCCAATAAATTAAAGCTAGTATTGCCTAGCACATATTTTTGCATGATTGTTAGTATCTGGTAATAGTATTATAATATGTTCATGCATGCACGATCGATGCTTGTTACACTAGTATGCTGACGTACGAAAGGGATCACCATTTCTCAGCTCATCAGGATATGTAAGTTAAGTATGTGCCATTCGTGGTACGTCATCCGACATGCCTGCTAGAAACAAGTATACATAACACTAGCACCCAGAATTTCACGATTATTGATTTTATTTACTGCAAACATACGAGATCTAGTATTTTGTGGGCTTGTTAGGGGAGCATGTGGGTAGCAGTAACTGCCTCCATGGTTGCAGTATGGCCAAGTACTCCTATGGGACTAGGAGAAATGCATTTGACCTTTATGTGGAAACTGCAGTAGTTCATTAGTTATTTAACGTCTGCTGGAAAAAAGATTAGAGCATCTCCACGACCTTGTTAAAACACTTCCCTGATTTTTTTTAGCTAAAAGGAAAATGACCTTCAACAGTTTTATATCCGAAGTCCCAAAATTAAGATAAGCACTTAGTAACTGTGTAAAATTCTAAAAATAATCTACTCTAATCCTACTGCACCATTTTCCCCTCCTCCCAAGTGCCCCTCTCTTGCTTGGTTTTCCTTGCGTCGAGCCTGGTTTCTCCTCAAGCCACTATCACCTGTCTCGCCGTCCAGCCATTTGGCAGGCTTAATCCACATGAGTTCACCACAGGTTCCAATCTCATGCTCCCTTAGACTGGGAAAATTTTGGCTTGCTTCATTGAGCAGCACATTCAGCACAGGCTATGAAGAACCTGAGGACCATGGTCACCACTTGATCAAGTTGCTGCCAGTAGGTGCCTTGTACAGAAGCTTCTCTTCCACAAGTGGTGCATGTTAGATTACTGGGAACACAAAAGGAAATGGCAGGACAGTTCATTTTCTTATACACAACATGACTGTATTCAACCGTCATGAATTCCCTATGCTTCACATGCCATGTCCTGTACCAAGGAGGATATGGGAGTCAATCTCAATCCTAACATGTATCGGTGGCTCGGTGCTCATGTATTGCTCACTCTTCCAACAGTACAATACTCGTATTGACGACCCTTGGGAGCAAGTATATATGCACTTGTCCTTAGTAGAAGAGTGAATATAATAATGTAGATAAAAGTGGCAGGCTTCTGCTGCTGGCAGGACCGCTGCTGTGGGTTCTATTGATTTTTAGCAATCAAATATTGTAAAAATTAAGGAAGAAAAGCACCAAATTAGCTCCTTATACAATTGGGACACTTGGTATAATTCATTATTTGGGAAGTGTTTCGTAGAGCGCTTGACCATGCTCTAAATTCTAAAAGAATTTATTGTCTTTGCAACTGTTCTATTCGCTGTGGACAACTCATCGTGGCCAAAAAGAAAATTAACAAAGTCAGAAACAAATTTAGCAGATTTTTTTGTGAGCTCTAGTACAAACGCAGACGCTCATATATACGAGCGTACACTCACCACTATGAAGGCATTTACAGATGCTATGCTGTTGATGGGCACATCTCCTACCATTGAAAGAACAGTGTTGTTGTTCAATCCTATAATAAATGCAGGAAAATGCAAGCACCAATGTAAAATTAGGCAAACAGGTTCCACCACAAGGAAACTAACCACAATTAGTTGGCAAATTTAACAGAATTATATATGGCCATGTGTAGAGAATCATTGGTCATTTTCAAGTTTAACTAAATCATCAGGCAGCAAAGGAACAGAATAGCAGACCTCCCTGATTCCTCACAATACAGAATTACAGTCGGATCACCCGTGTCACCTTGTCAGGTATCACAGCTTGCAGGCCGGCGGATGTAAAATATAATGCTGACATAAACGACCATCATTAATTGAACTGATACTTTTATCTTTTTAATTACTTGCAAATGTTCTTGTACGTTTCTACAGGTGAATATAACAAAATATTTGCTCTTTAGTTCGTTTCCAAAAATACTATTGCTAGAAGCTATTATCATTTGTAAAGAAACAAATTACACTAACATTGGTGGTGGTGCATTGATGATGACTTCTTTGGAAGATGATTATGCTTTGGGCCTTGGGGACGCACTTCATAAAAAAAATGGGGGGTGGAGGTGGGAGAGAGGGGTTATGACATGTTATCGCCAAGGAGTTGTCAAAGCCTTTGCCAACCTCCATCTTAGCACAAAGTTTTACCTAAAGAATTTTAATGACGCAGACTTTAATGGGACCTGAGGTCATGACACTGCATAATTGAATATGCAGAAGGTGTTAGCACGTCATACATGATAAAATCACAATTTCTTTACTGAATTTCTGAGAACATGATCAGCAGGACAAGCATCAACAATCGTAGAGTATTAAGTACTTGCTGAGCATGGCATCACTCCTACCAAATCCAACCGTGCAGACCACATACCACCAGTTACAGTCGATCCCGTAGACCAAAATCACCTTCAAAACTTGGTCTCCTCCAGTAGGCAATAGCATGTGCAGGTCCGGAGCTAGTGGATTGGTCGATGACTTAAGCATGTGGGTGACAACGACACTGTCCATGCCATGACCACGAGATGTGTGTTAAAGAATTAGGCAATTTCCAGATTAAAAGCATGATTAAATCTAGAACATAAATCATGATAAATATAAGAACTAGATTAAACATGTATGACATACTAGTATAGCAGATCAGCATATTCCACAGCATTAACATGACAAGCATTGATAGTCCAGCAGATAGATTAGATTGTACGAACGTCAAAATTAGATCAAGAGAATTATACCTTTCAGTTGTAGTAGTAGATGGTGTTGAAGATGTTGCTGGCGGTGGTGATGGAGCGAGATCGCTGATGTCGATGTCGTCGATGTTGAAGTCGTCGTCAAAGTCGTCGATGAGAGGCGGAGGAGTATTCTTGATGACGACCCCGCGAGCTCTAGCACGACGAAGCCGACGCGCCGATGCGCCCTTCGGAAGTCGAGCCGTTGTGGAAGCTTTGGGAGCAGTCGCGCGAAGAACGCTTCCCAAAAACCTTATTCGTCTTCTCCCGGTGCAGGATCGCAAAGACGAGGGTTCCGGAGACCTGCTCACCCGGTCGCTGGTGCACGCAAGCGATCGGGCTGGAGTAGCTACAGCGGCGGCGCAATAGCGAGTAGAGGCAAAAACCCTAGGATTAACTGGATGCGTTTTGGCGTGGCCGGCAGGTTGCTTATATAGTCCTGTCCAACCAATCTCGTGTCGCGATCACGATCTAAATTGATTTAGGACTCTTAATTTGTAACCGGTTAGGACTCATGCAACTTGAAGGCCAAGAAACCAAAAAACGAAAACAGCAAAAGGAGACCGCGCTCCCGCAAGGCGAGGAGCCGGATTTCGGCGGACCATTCACGCAGGTGCCGCGCACCCGCGCCCTTCGCCCCGCCCCGCCCGGCCCGGCGAGGCGAGGCGAGCGCGCGTGTGGACTTCACTTACTCCTCCTCACACTAGACTTGAGGAAGTGGGAAGGACTTTCATATTTAAGTATGACTACCTCCACTTCCACAAGCAAGGTGGTACTAAAGAGTTCCCACATCCCCTCTTGCTCACATGAATGGGCCTTTGAGATTTATTAGGAATTTCACAATTGGTTATTGGGCCAAGCCCATATAAATTCCAACAATCCCCCACCAGATCTCAAATACCCATTTAGAGATTTGCCTGTTCTCACTACTGTTTGATATACCAGTGTTTCGGCAGAGACTGTGAAGTTGAACTTCCGCCTAGAATCTCAAGCTACACTCATCCACAACTTGAACAATGGACTATGCCTTGAATTGCAAGTTTTGTGTGAACAAGCTTTGCTCAAAATCAAACTAGTACTTGGCTACTAGTAGCCTTACTCCGTGGGTGGAGCATATACGTCGTACTCCCTGGTCTCTTCATGATCTTACTAGAGACCACCCAAGTCTCATAGACTGCGACGTTCTACAGTCAAAATCATATAGGCATGTTCTTTCAAGAATGCTCTGTAGGACAGCATCTTCGCTTGTTAAAGCCAATAAAACATGTTAAGGCATTAGCCAACCTACCATACAGTGCCTCAACGCTTTGAGAGTATTGCATCTTCACATAGAGAGGGATATAATTATACTCTCCTCAGTTTACCAATAGTTTGTTCTTCCCAGATCCTAAGTCACGGGATCTCCGATCAAAAAGGTTGGGTTACTACTACTGTAAACTCATATGGGTCTCAAACCCATCTCCCTTGATGCTATTTCTATCACATTCCGTGATAGTCCTTTGGTAAAAGGATCTGCCAGGTTCTTGTCTGTTTGCACATAAGCCACAGTGATTACTCCGGAGTTTCTCAACTTCCTGACAGACTTCAAACGTCTTTTAACGTGTCTTGTTGACTTCGCATTATCCTTAGCATTGTTTACTTTAGTGATCACTGTTTGGTTATCACAGTTCATAAGGATAGCCGGTATTGGTTTTTCAACCACCGGCAAGTCTGACAAGAGCTCACGCAGCCACTCTGCCTCTGCAGAAGCTGTATCCAAAGCAGTAAGTTCTGCTTCCATGGTAGATTTAGTCAAAATAGTCTGTTTACTAGACCTCCATGACACTACGCCACCTCCAAGAGTAAACACATACCCACTAGTAGCATAGATTTGATCAATATCAGAAATC
Source organism: Saccharum spontaneum (assembly GCA_022457205.1). Taxonomy (NCBI): domain Eukaryota; kingdom Viridiplantae; phylum Streptophyta; class Magnoliopsida; order Poales; family Poaceae; genus Saccharum; species Saccharum spontaneum. Next base: position 58,109,864 of record CM039598.1, read on the forward strand.
CAGTTCGCATCACTATATCCCTCTAGCACAGCTGGGTGCCCAGAATAGTGAATCCCAAAACTCATTGTACCTTTGAGATAACGCAAGACCCTCTCAAGTGCATGCCAATGATTTTCACCCGGATTGGACATGTACCTACTCAACTTGCACACGGCAAAAGAGATATCTGGTCTGGTTGCACTAGCTAGATACATGAGTGAACCAATTATCTGAGAATATCTCAATTGATCTCTAGCAATCTTCTTATTCTTTCTCAATGTCACACTAGGATCATAAGGTGTTGAAGTAGGCTTGCTATCCATAAAGCCAAAACGGCTCAAGACCTTCTCAACATAGTGAGATTGTGACAAAGTAATCCCACTATCTTCCTTAATCAGCTTAATGTTTAGAATTACATCAGCTTCTCCTAGATCTTTCATGTCAAAACTCTTTGACAAAAAAGACTTGACCTCATTAATAATATCAATGTTTGTTCCAAAGATTAGAATATCATCAACATATAAACATAATATAACAGATTGGCCCCCACTATGTCGATAATACACACACCTATCAGCTTCATTAACAGCAAAGCCCGCACCAGTTAAAGTAGTGTCAAACTTCTCATGCCATTGTTTAGGTGCTTGTTTTAAGCCATACAAAGACTTCAGTAATTTACACACCTTCTGCTCTTCACCTTTTACCACAAATCCATCTGGCTGATCCATATAAATCTCCTCATCCAACTCTCCATTAAGGAAAGCTGTCTTCACGTCCATTTGATGAACGAGAAGACCATACGAGGCAGCCAGAGAAAGTAGCACTCGAATAGTGGTCATTCTAGCAACAGGTGAATAAGTATCAAAGAAATCCTCGCCTTCCTTCTGGGTATAACCCTTAGCCACAAGCCGAGCCTTGTACTTGTCAATAGTACCATCAGGCCTAAGCTTCTTTTTGAACACCCACTTACATCCAATTGGTTTACAACCAAAAGGTAGCTCAGATAACTCCCAAGTTCTATTAGAAAGAATTGAGTCCATCTCACTACGAACAGCTTCTTTCCAATCATCTGCATCTGGAGATGCATATGCCTCTGTAATAGAAGTAGGAATATCGTCCACAAGATACACAATGAAATCATCACCAAAGGATTTTGCAATCCTTCGTCTCTTGTTCCTCGCAGGAACTTCATTGTCATTCTCCTCAAAGACTTCTTCAGGTGGTTGCTCAAATGATTCAATAGAAGACTCAATAGGTATCGTAAAATCAGGAGCTATCTCAGAGGAAAATCTAGCATTGCTACACATATCTTTCATAGGGAATATATTTTCAAAAAATGTAGCATCACGAGATTCAAATATTGTATCAACATGCATATCAGGAACTTCAGATTTTACTACTAAAAATCTATAGGCAATGCTATGGTGAGCATATCCTAGAAAGACACAATCCACAGTCTTCGGTCCAAGCTTACGCTTCTTAGAAATTGGAACATTGACTTTCGCCAAACATCCCCACGTGCGCAAGTATGAAAGTGATGGTTTCCTTCCAATCCAATTCTCATATGGAGTTGTCTCTTTATTTCTGTTTGGAATTCTATTCAGGACATGACTCGCAGTCAATAGAGCTTCCCCCCACCATGCCTTAGATAGACCAGCAGTGTCTAACATGGCGTTCACCAAGTCAGTCAGCGTGCGGTTTTTCCTCTCGGCAATCCCGTTAGATTCGGGAGAATAAGGAGCTGTCCTCTCATGAATAATACCATGTTCCGCACAGAACTCATCAAATAATATAGAAAAATATTCACCACCACGATCTGACCTTAGATGTTTAATTTTTCTCTCTAGTTGATTTTCAACTTCAGCCTTATAGATTTTAAAGTAGTCTAGCGTTTCATCTTTAGTTTTAAGCAAGTAAACATAGCAAAATCTAGTTGCATCATCAATTAAAGTCATGAAATATTTCTTTCCACCTTTTGTCAACACACCATTCATCTCGCAAAGATCAGAATGTATGAGTTCTAGAGGTGCCAAGTTTCTCTCCTCTGCTGCCCTATGAGGCTTTCGAGGTTGCTTAGATTGCACACAACTATGACACTTAGAACCTTTGACAATAGTGAGATCTGGAATTAAATTCAGACTAGACAAACGTAACATCAATCCAAAGTTAACATGACATAAGCGAGAATGCCAAACACTCGAATTATCATTAATCGTGCCACAAATATGATTCACTGACTTATTACAAAAATCTGCTAAAGATAGGCGGAACAAGCCTCCGCAATCATAGCCTTTACCAATAAATTGTCCATGCTTAGACATGACTACTTTATTAGACTCTAACACTACCTTAAACCCATCTCTCAATAGAAGGGAGACGCTAACAAGGTTCTTGCGAATAGTAGGGACATGCTGTACGTTCTTCAGCTGCACGATCTTTCCCGAAGTAAACTTCAGATCTACCGTGCCAACACCACGAACAGAAGCATGTGACCCATTCCCCATCAGGACGGAGGAACCTTGGAGCCCCTGGTAAGAAGAAAACAAAGAGATATCAGCACACACGTGAATATTAGCACCTGTATCAACCCACCAACTTGGAGATTGAAACACTGAAAGTACAGTAGGAAAATTACCATACCCGTCATCAGCACTGCTAGCAGTCACGAGGTGAATTTTCTTTTTCTCTTTCTTGTCCGCTCGCTCCGGACAATCTTTAGCAAAATGACCAAGCTCTCCACACGCGAAGCAAGGTAGCTCTGCTTTGTCTTTCTTCTTCTTCTTGAAGGCAGTATTTTGTTTGGCATTGAAAGCAGGTTGCTTAGGCTTTCCCTTGTTCTTGCCATGGTTTCTCTGGACAAAGTGGGCGCTAGATTTTTCCTCGTTCCCCTTCTCAATGCTATCTTTAGCCCGAGCTTTTTCCTCGACATCAAGAGATGCTATCAGGTTTTCAACTGATATTTTCTGTCTCTTGTGTTTGAGACTTGTGGCGAAATTCCTCCATGAAGAAGGTAATTTAGCAATAATACACCCAGCCACAAACTCATCGGGTAAGACACATTTAAGGAGTTCAAGTTCCTTAGCCAGGCGCTGGATCTCATGAGCTTGCTCGACTACTGATTTGTTAGCAACCATCTTGTAGTCATTAAAGCTCTCCATGGTATACAGCTCTTTGCCTGCATCTGAAGCACCATAAGTAGCATTCAGATGATCCCATAAAGCCTTTGCGTCTCTTAAGTGCATCATAGTATCAAATAGATAATCTGAAAGCACATTACGCACAGCTCCCACAAAGATATCATTAGCTTCCTGGAATTTTCTCTGATCTTCATCAGAGATGTTTCCCTCAGGCATGCCATCTTTGACCCAGAAAACTTTCATGGCAGTAAGCCAATCAGTGACCTTGACAGACCACCTTTTAAAATGCGCACCAGAAAACTTTTCCGGCCTCAGCGCGTCAACAAAACTAGCCATAGATAATTCTGGAAACAGCCTATAGTAAGGTTTTTGGATTGTTAAAGAATTAGGCAATTTCCAGATTAAAAGCTTGATTAAATCTAGAACATAAATCATGATAAATATAAGAACTAGATTAAACATGTATGACATACTAGTATAGCAGATCAGCATATTCCACAGCATTAACATGACAAGCATTGATAGTCCAGCAGATAGATTAGATTGTACGAACGTCAAAATTAGATCAAGAGAATTATACCTTTCAGTTGTAGTAGTAGATGGTGTTGAAGATGTTGCTGGCGGTGGTGATGGAGCGAGATCGCTGATGTCGATGTCGTCGATGTTGAAGTCGTCGTCAAAGTCGTCGATGAGAGGCGGAGGAGTATTCTTGATGACGACCCCGCGAGCTCTAGCACGACGAAGCCGACGCGCCGATGCGCCCTTCGGAAGTCGAGCCGTTGTGGAAGCTTTGGGAGCAGTCGCGCGAAGAACGCTTCCCAAAAACCTTATTCGTCTTCTCCCGGTGCAGGATCGCAAAGACGAGGGTTCCGGAGACCTGCTCACCCGGTCGCTGGTGCACGCAAGCGATCGGGCTGGAGTAGCTACAGCGGCGGCGCAATAGCGAGTAGAGGCAAAAACCCTAGGATTAACTGGATGCGTTTTGGCGTGGCCGGCAGGTTGCTTATATAGTCCTGTCCAACCAATCTCGTGTCGCGATCACGATCTAAATTGATTTAGGACTCTTAATTTGTAACCGGTTAGGACTCATGCAACTTGAAGGCCAAGAAACCAAAAAACGAAAACAGCAAAAGGAGACCGCGCTCCCGCAACCAATCTCGTGTCGCGATCACGATCTAAATTGATTTAGGACTCTTAATTTGTAACCGGTTAGGACTCATGCAACTTGAAGGCCAAGAAACCAAAAAACGAAAACAGCAAAAGGAGACCGCGCTCCCGCAAGGCGAGGAGCCGGATTTCGGCGGACCATTCACGCAGGTGCCGCGCACCCTTGCCCTTCGCCCCGCCCGGCGAGGCGAGGCGAGGCGAGCGCGCGCGTGTGGACTTCACTTACTCCTCCTCACACTAGACTTGAGGAAGTGGGGAGGACTTTCATATTTAAGTATGACTACCTCCACTTCCACAAGCAAGGTGGTACTAAAGAGTTCCCACATCCCCTCTTGCTCACATGAATGGGCCTTTGAGATTTATTAGGAATTTCACAATTGGTTATTGGGCCAAGCCCATATAAATTCCAACAATGTGGAGGCATGAGCCTGCGTAGTGAGCAAATCCCACTACACAGATGCAGTAGACATTGGCCACAACATGAGGGGCCGGATCTTGTCCACTCACGTTGTGCTGGGGATCTTGTCCACTCATGAGTTGGCCACAACATGAGGAGGCTTTGAATGATTGTTAGTTTCCACCAATTCAGACAGGCTTTGATTTTTCTTTTTCTATATATTCCAAATAAAATCCACATGAGACTTGATTTTTCTCTGTTTGTGTTCTTGTTTACCGGACAGGCTTTGGTCTCATCTAATTCTATTGTGGGCCTAGATGGTTTAGGATTTGTTTGAATTTCATCCTGTTTGTTTCACAGTAGATCCCAAGCGATGAACACCAATGGGTGTTTGATGGAGTGGGCTCGGTATGTGATTAGAAAGTGTCTGTACGTTTTTGGAGAGAGACGGGCTAAAAATTAGGAGGAGAGAAATGTTTGCTCATTAATAAACTATACTAGATATTGATTTAATGAGTAACTGCTGTATGTGTATTATATTAAACCTCCTTTCTGAAAACGCGCCCATCTTTACAAAACAAGTCATCACACAGCACTGTGCCAAACATCTACTGATTTTTTAGTGGGAATCAACAATTATATATACCGTGTACCCAGTGTCAAACGAAATGTTTTCTGCTAGGTATATAAAAGTTGGTAAACATGGAGCTAACCTCTATAAAGATCGGTGTACACCAAACAGTAGCACGACTGAGATCCTGTCTTGGCAAGGTGGGTGAACAAGCAGTCACACATTGCTCGAAGCTCCAAGAGGTACATTATTTATAATGGCATTGCGTTGTGAATGTGGCTCGTCCATCTTGGTGTGCGCAGGCCCCACAATCTGATGAATGTCTTTTTCCTGAAAAAATCTCTAGAATGTCCTGGGGTGAGCTTAGAGCTAGAGTGCAAGGAGCAGAGCCCAAATGGGATCAAGCCGCTGGAATTGCGTAATTGGTGTTACTAGAATATACGGTGGCGTCAACCAAAAGCCTTCTTCCATGCATGTCTACTCTCTGTTGCAAATGTAGAATTCTCTATACCTCCCATGCCTATCCTTTCCTATATATACTGTCTTCGGGTTGGTTATTGATTTCCCTCAATTTTCCACTATGTTTGTTTGCAGCAACTCGGTGGTATTTATCTCTCTGTGTATACTGTCGCTTGCATGTGTGTTCACATCCTGAGGGTTTTATAGTCAAATTAAAGATCTCGATGATGAGTTATAAAACGTTGTCTTATGAACTAGTTAAGCCTCCCAAATGGATGCAGCACTCCATAAGTGATTTACTGTACTTTACCACGAGGTCATCGATGAACAAATGCACGCTAGTTTTTAATTCTGTATAAGGACGCACAACCACCAGTTCTCAAGGACATCATCAATTGTGTTAAAATATGCAGTTCTATTGTGATTGCAAACTCTGAAACAAATATCAATTAAAATTTTATTGAGCAAAGGTGTTCCACCACAAAAGCAAATTCATCGAATTTTTAACTGCAAGACAAACAAAGTATTTTATCTGGGTACATAAGTAGGTACACATAGAGTTATGATTTTTACATAAATAGGAGAAGTACGCCAATCAATAGCTTGGTGCCTGACGTCTGCAGGCTTGGCAAGGCAGGACAATAGGTTGGCATGGTGAACAAGCAGCCGTCATATTGTTGTTGGAGTCACCAAATGTATATAATTGGTGATTGTGTACGTGTCCTCGACATATGGGTGTTGTGGATGAAATCCTAGGCTCCGAAACACCAAGTTAACGAGGACCAACACATCCATCTCAAGGCAGCTCAAGAAGAGACCTGATTTTGCGGGTATTTGACCCAATGAACTCAGTACAGAAACTATTTTACTTGTGGTAGATTATTGTGATCTTCACTGGTGGTGGTTTGAACCGCTAGTGTGAAAGGGCAATAGGAATAGTGAATTTCTACTATCGTCGGTTTAATAACCACCACAATAAACACATGCATAAGTCTATACTGGTGCAAGATTTCATGATATTATTTCTGAGACTGCTAAATCAGCTAGCATAAAAATATGCAATGAAATCTGGACGAAACAATATAATCACTCTCAATGTACAGTTTTGTTTTATTGTCATAGCCTCTCCATAACATTTGATTACATGACTCACATAGAGTTGGAAGCCAAGCAACAGTCCATGGGATCCAGTGGCCACAGAGCAAGCAAGGAGCACAGCCCAAATGGGATGAGGCCACCGGAAATACATGACAGTTTCCACATAAAGGTCAAATACATGACAGAGTAGTGGGTTGTGTTAGTCCAATACATGACAGTTTTTCCTCCAAACAACTTCAGCCATTGACGCATACTCCATACTGCAAATACAGAAATCTCTATACCTCCCATACTGTCCTTTCTGAGACTATCTGTGGGTTAGTTATCAGTTTGATTGGTAATTGGGATTTTTCTTCTGTATTCTACCATACTAGTCCATTAACCTGTGCTCTCGCACAGGCTAGAATTTTTAGAGATATAAGTATTAGTTATTGTTTAATAATCCCTTCATTTCAAATTATAAGACGTTTTGGCTTTTCATGATATATTATTTTTACTATGTATCTAGACGGTACATCTATTTGTATAGCAAAAGCTATGTATTTTAAAACTCAAAGCGTCACATAATTTGGAATAGGAGTACATGTACATTTGTCGAATAAAAAATTACTTGTATTAAATCATATGTTTTTTCTCTTTGTTTTTTCTAACATAAAAGACATGATAGATACACATTAGTCTATATCTAGTTATCATAAAATTGTTGATTACTATTTTTTAGGAACTAATCCATATATTTTTTTATCCATATTCATATTTTTCCTTCGTATGACACCGCTATATATTTTAAATATGTAATTACTTTGATACCTTACCATTAATCATGGTGGCTCTTATTGCATCATCTTTCGTATGAAGTCATAAATCTAACTTTTGTTTTTTTTTCAAATTTTATTCTTATCGACTACTATGGATTTTTCTCTCTCCTCAAGTTAAGTTGAAACTCTTGTGCTTATTGTATCTTTCATTAACTCTCCCTTTTGCACTTTTAAAAATTAAGGTTTTGGGTCATAGAATATGTTCTTAAGTACTATAATAGCATAAGCCATTATTTGCATGCACCATATCATTTAAGATAAGTCACAGAGCTTGAAGTGAGATCTTGGATAGGGTTAGTGATAACCTCAGGAGAATTTTAATACTTAAACCTTATAGTGATCAACTTTTTTACTCTAAAGTATTCATAAAGGGCTAGAAAAATATAGCGCCCAGTGATCTCCTACACTTCTCAAGATGATTGAATTTTCCTATCATAGTATGGTTATACTATAAATGTAGACATGTCAAACATTTTAGTTAAAATACATAAATATATCTAAAGTATCAATCTATACAAATTATATGTTATTTATACTAATATGGTTTTAAATAATTTGTTAGTATTATTAGCATGTGAGTTGATAATAAAATATTTTTTGTAATGAAATATAACATATGTATTTTATTGCTCATGCATGTTGGCACAATGCTTATATTTACTTTAATCAAATATTACTTTATTAATACTGATAGAGGTGGGGTAATGTCGAAACATATTTATGCTTTATTTGTTATCTAAACAATTTTTTTTGTAATGTGTTGATAATGAAGATGTAGATTAGAGGTTATTTAATTTTAATTTTCTAATGATGAGATGAAAATTTAGTTTTGTAAATTATCAATCATAATAAGAGAACATCGGTAATCGGTAATTAAATACAAATTCAGGTCTACTTTAGATCATGTTACTTAATGACATATGTGGTTAATATAATTATAGTCATGAGTTAGTTTATATTATTTTACACAATAACTAAAGTTAATTTATATTGTTTTACACAATAACAGAAGTGGATAAGTATTTACAAAATAGAATAGATCCAAAAGCTATTATTATTATCAATGATGATTAGGTTATACCTAATTGATGATAAAATGTTTCTTATTTTTATGAAAATATCTATGTTATACCTAATTGATGGTAAAATATTATCGAGGTCGCTAAGGGAGGTAAGGAAGGCGTGCTCGTGGGCCTTAGCCTTCTTGAGGTACATCTTCTTGAGCGCCTCCTTGTCGAATCCTCTCTTCGACTTGTGCTTGCCAGAGGTGTACTCGTGCTGGTCCTTGCACTTGCTAGAGTCGTACTTGTCGGAGGAATGTTTGTTCTTCTTGGGGCAGCGGGCGACGAAGTGGTTGGGATCTCCACAGTCATAGCATCCTTCCTTCGGACCACCACCATGCTGGCAATTCAAGAGGTTGTTGTGGAACCGTGAGAACCGGCCGATGACCAGTGCGAGCTCGTCGCCCCCAAGGGCCTCCAACTACTCTTCTGTGACAGACACCAAAGAAGACAAGGCAAACAACATCTTTGAAGGGTTAGCTGAAGAATTTGAGCCGTTACCTGAGACCAAAGCCATAGTCAGTGCAGAAGGGTTCTTGATCTTAGCTCGGATCTAGTAATCAGTCTCAGTGGACTTGGAAACCTCATCCACGGTGAGAGTGTCGTAGTTCGCGGTCTCAATGATAGCGGACACCTTCACATCTCAAACCTTCCGATCTAGGGCATAGAGTAACTTGAGTGCCTTCTCATGATCATCATAAGATAGCTACGACTTGTTTGCCCGCATCTTGTTCACAATCGTCCGAAAATGAGAGAACATGGCATCGATAGATCCTTCATCCAACTGAGAGAAGTTTTCATACTCTTGCTTGTACTTCTCAAAGAGTCTGGTTTTGACCTGTGCGGTTCTCTCGTGATAGCTCTGAAGCCTCACCCAGATCTCTCGAGCAGTCGTACAATCGGACTCTCTCAAACTCAAAAAAGCGAAAGACTCGAAAAGAGAACTTTGCGAGCCTTGCTATTTGTGTTGTGTTGATCAACTTGATCCTGAGTGTTGTAAGCATCGAGCACAACGTAATTAGCATTCTCACAAATCTCCCAAACTTTCCGATCAATCCCATGAAGATGCGCCGACATGCGAATCTTCCAATAGGGATAGTTTGTTCCATTGAAGAACGGCGGTTTGCCAGAACCACGCTCCATGTCGTCTTCATGACCGATTATAGTGAAATGATCCTTAACCGGCTCCGATATCATTTGAAGGACCGAAAATGGCGACTAGAGGGGGTGAATGGGAGCCTCAAATTTCTTTTGAAATATTCAGCCGCTGTCCCAAAATCACCACCGAACACGCAAACCAAACACCGTGATGTTCATAACTTAAACAAGTGGATGGATGTTCTCTAGAAACATAGCAGGACACCACACAGCAGACGAAACGAGAAACGGAGCTCGAACACGCAAACGGAAGGCCAAAAGCTAATGGGCACCAACAAAAATTCAGCCACTCACGTTTCAAATTGAGCATAAAAAATACCTTGAAAAAACTTGCACTGTATCATGAAAGTGACGAATAAACAAAATCCACCAAGAGTGGTGCTACGGGAGATCGAAGAGAAAGTAGAGAGCTGCTCCTCTCTGAGCCTTGCCGATTTAGCACAACAATTAGTTGCTGCTTTGTCTGATTAGTGCTGCAGCTCGAGCTTTCCCCGTAGCAAGACAAGCAACAGCAGAAAACCTGAACACGCTGACACACGCACCGAGAGAATGAGAGCGAACGCAGGCACCGGACACCTCACAAAGTCACTGTCGAGTGCTGGCGGTGCACCGCCAGGAACCAGTCCGCTGTAAACCGGTGCCGCCGGTGACCATCCGAACAAAAACACGAGGGAGAGAGAGGTTTTTGAGCCTTTTAGATAAAAAACTCCTCCGGTCACCATGATAACAGGAGGAGTTTTTGAGCCTTTTAGATCAAAAACAGAGCCGACACAACTCACACCGGCGGCAATCGGTGCAGAGACCTGCACGGGTCTGCACGTGCACGATAAGAGGACCGGAGGAGAGAAGAAACCGCACGGCACCTGAATCTGCTCGACTCGATCCCAGTCAACATATGGACGCACAGGGGCAAGCGCTGCTCCAGACGAGCACGCACGGTGCTTGCACCGGCGATGGTAGCGTTGCTGCCTGGTCCATGCTTCCAGCGAGCAGAAGTTGAGAACGAAGAACAGAAAGCTACAAACAGAAATAAAGACGAGCACAAATCCGACTGGAACTCCCCCAAATCAAAAGGAATCGAACCTAAACTCTGCATAGATGAAATTCAACTAGGTACGAACCTATCCCCAAAAGATCATCGTTTGAAATCCATCAAAACTCCGGGGCTGCACAATTTGGGGAAGAACAGGAAAACGAAGAACCGAGCACCAAAACGTGAAAAACAAAATCGCGACACTATGATTTCACATCCCGGAGGACACGGTGAGGTTAGGGCCTCACTTCCCAACTCGAATTTCACAATTGTTTTCACAAATATAGAATTTGTGGACCTCATGAACAAACCCTAAGAGGGGAAAACTAAAGAGAGGAAAATAAAATGCTCAAGAGGTGAGGCTGAGTGGAGGCAGCCCCATCTTATTTATAGGCCTATTACACAATTTCACTAATGCCCCTAGAGATTTTAGGGCGAACCACCTAGTCTAAGGGCATTATGGTCCAATCCGATTTGTATTGATCGGACGGCCACGCTTTCTGCATAGATTTGCTTCGCCTCGACTCAATCTCTGTGATTCCGCCATGTGCCGCCCCATTCGTCCTCAAAACCTCCACCCAGTTTTTGAGGCCAAACCCACGAAACCATCACCGATAGTTTTGAGGCTCAACCCACCAAACTGCCGCGAGTAGCTACTCTATACGCGTCCCCCACCACTCGACGCGTGTCACCGCCATCATCGACCGGCCGGCCGCCAAGTCTTCCAGAGCGTCGCTCAACTTGCACGTCCGTCGTCTTGACTCGGTCAATACGGTCACTCCTCCACGTACACTTGTGCTTGTCGGTGTCCCTAGATGTCAGCCACTGCGGCTGGTCACCCAGCCTCCTGGTCCCTCGGTCCAAGCCTCACGTCTGTCCTTCACCACTTCCAGTCCATCGGCACGGCATGTCCCTACTTGACCTTCACCTCGTCGTTGACCACCATCTTAGAGCTCCACATCTGCACACCATAAACCAACAGACATGTTGCACAACCCAACTCATGTCATGATTAATTCACAAACTCAACCCAAGACGCGAATCACATTGACAATCACTCATCACAAATCCGAACCACAAGGGCACATATCAACCTTGTGTTCGCAAAAATAGAATTGTCTATGCCTCCCATGCCTTTCCTTCTTCCTCCCTGATACCGCTGTTTTTGGTAACCCCTTTTCGACTATATTTGTTTGTGGCAACTCAGTGGCTGGAATATACTGGTATCTCTGTAGATATATTCTATCTCAAGCATCAGTGTTCATATCATGGAATCATAATCCTATTAAAGATCTCAATGATGAGCGTAAAAGTTAGTTCTATGAACTACTAGTTAAGCCTCACACATGGGCGCGGTTCTCTGAATGTGTTTCAGTGTACTTTAGCACGATGACTTCAATGAAACAAATGCATGTACCTATCGTGCTCAAGAGTGTCATCAATTTTGTCAGTGACGCGGGCCGAAGTGTTATGCTTGGGAGTGTGAACTCTGCAACAAACATCTACTGCTTCTTTTGGTCATGGGCAAAAGAACAAATTCATTGAAGGTTTGGCAATGGAAGAGAGAAAGCATGTGTTTTCTGATTATCAATTTACCCTCTTATGTGACTACACGCTGACAGCTTATAGAAATTATTTGCGTCGCCACTGGTAAAAGTAATGGAATATGGAGCATTGTAAGAGGTAATGGAGCTCAAGAGTTATCAACGAGACTCTATAATTCACTGACCCGTCACTACAACACTCATGCATAGCCCTTGTTACTGCATTTATGCATTTGAAATGTTCCTACTTTCCACTCATCTTCTTTAAGGCGTTTGGTTTAGATTTTTTGTAATCAAATACATAATCAATAATGCCAAGTTGTTGGTTCCTAATCCCTGTGATGTGCTTTGACAAAGATTGACATGATAAGCTTACCCTAGGTCAGCTGCTCCCTTCACTTGTTTCATCTCGTCACCTCCCTACATCTTATCTGCTCACTACCCCAGATGGATTTTGTTCCGATGGCTCAGCTCATTCCCCTCGGATCCGTGTCCTCTGGCACAAAAGCAGCCCCCCGTGGCAGCAAAAACGTCCAGAGAGTTCTCAGGTCGCAAAGACACTGTAGTGCCTTCCGCACGTAGGAACTTGACACTCTAGTCTCTACCACATCATGGATGGTAGACGTTTTTGTTACTATAAATCACTGCTGTGTGGCTATCAAGTGCTCTTTTGCATGCACTCGCTCACCCAAAAGTAAAAACACAATTCCCTATGCCTCCCATGCCTGTCCTTCGTCATCCCTGATACTGCTGTTCTTGGTGTTCTCATTTTCTATCATATTTGTTTGTGGCAACTCAATGGGTGGTATATACTGAGCTCTCTTCACATATATATACTGCCTCTAGCACGAGGGTTCACATCATGGCATCATAATCCTATTAAAGACCTCAACGATGAGTGTAAAAGTTAGTTTTATGAACTAGTTAAGCTTCACACATTGGTGCAGGACTCCAAATGCGTTTTAGACTTTTTGTGTATCACGATCTCTTCAATGAACAAATGCATGGTAGCTTTCAATTCTCTAAGGACGCAAAACCAGCTGTCCTCCAGAGCATCATCAATATATCTTGTCAGTGACAAACATCAATTTGTTAAGCGTCACGCATGGGTGCAGTAGTGTTGTGCATGCGAGAGTGAACTCTGCAACAAACATCTACATTGTTTTCTTTTTTTTTTTTTGCCTTCGGGAAAAAACAAATTCATCAAAAGTTTGACCATGTATTCGAGAAACCCACTGTTTTCTGATGGGTACATAAGAGGTAAGTGTAGAGCTATATATACTCTTTCCGTCCCAAAATAAGTGTCTCTTTGGGTTCTATGCAGGTCAAACTTTTCTTAAATTTGACTATAGTATAGAATTTAGCAACACTTGTATCTCCAAATAAATTTATTATGAAAATATATTTAATAATTTATCTATTGATTCTTATTATGCATTGTGAATATTAATGATTTTATATATATTTGGTCAAAGTTAAAAGAGTTCGACTGCTCGGGAAGTGAGAATAACACCAATTTTGGGGTGGAGTGAGTATGATGTTACATGCATAGGAGAAACAAAGCAATCCATAGTTTGGTGGCTGAGGTCTGCCGGCTTGGCAAGGTAGTACAAGAGGTCATATGGTGAACAAGGGGCTACCTTTTTGTTATTTTAAATTATCTTTGATAATGTCAAAGGTGGCTAATTTAAATGCAAATTTATAGGGTTACTTTATATATTTTAAATAATGACAAAGGGTTTTTTACAAATGTAGAATTGGTGTAATGACTATGATTGTTGATGTTAGTTCAAGTCTACCAAACTAAATGCTAGATATTTTTAGTTACTGTAAGAATTTATAAGATTTATTTTTTCCTTGCTCATCTTGTAAGAATTAACAAGGAGACTCCGTTAGAGACCTTCAATTAGAAATATTACGATAATATATTTGGGGTCCTGTTATTGACTCACACTCTGCTAAACATCAAACGGATCAGGATAATTGTGGCATGCTCAACATTTCTGGGATACCGGGATACCAGCCCGGGAAACTTGTGCGGGGATAGGGAAATTTCCTTGGCCCATATATAAAAAAATAAACAATATTTAGCCATGGTATGGGTACGGACGGAGAAAATATATAAAGTATTCCCTGCATTCAAAATTATAAAAAGAAAGAAAATATATGGTTCTTTGGATTTGACACTACAAGAAATATGAGGATCTATGACAAATTTTTTGTGACGATGAGTCAATTTGTCAATAAGTCATTCGGTTTTATGACGACTTTCAGGAGGAGAATGACTTTTTGACGAAAATAATGTGTTTGTCATTAAGATGTAATAAAAATCGTCATAACCTAGAGAAGTAGTTTGTTTATGATGATCTATGTTCCGTCATAACATGCTATGTTGTAGTCGTCATAAATTATTGATAATATTAGTTTGTTATAACTTTTTATTTACATAAATAAATTTGATATTTGGTCCCATTGTCGGCTGTATTTTATTAGGCTCTATATGTAATGCTATTTTCGGAAAATAAAAAACAAATAATCAACTTCGTCTCTCACATCATATGATATAAAAAAGGTATAATAATTTTCCTAAGGCAGAGCTAAAGATTAAAAAGAAAAATAGTGAGATTCTAACCTTTGATCCTATATTATTATAACAAGTTACTGTGTATATAGGTGTATTTTCTGCCATTTAAGGGTTGCCCAAGCCAACCAGACGGGCTGCGTTGGCAGCCCAGGCCTTGCGCACTGCGTTGGCAGCCCAGCTGGCACTCTTATTCGCAAAATGCAAAAAAAAAAAAAAAAACGCAGCCACAGAGATTCGAACTTCGGACCTCTCACACATGAATCAGCCGCCTTTGCCACTAGAGTGGAGAAATGTTCACGACTAACTAGTGTTTTTATTTAGTTATCTCGGACTCTAAATTAATGAAGAATAAAATATCCTGTTCTTCCCTGGGGAGTCCGTCAGTCTTCGCATGTCCGCCGGCGGCTGCTCCCGATTGAACGCTGCCCGGCCACCCGACGAATGCTCCCGTCGCCCCTCAGCTCCGCCTCCGCGCCTCTGTGCTCCTCCTCCGTGGCGAGCTCCTCCTCCACATCTGCTCTGTGCTTCTGATTGGGAACCGGGCGCAGCGGCACTCCGGCAGATCCATCCGCGGCCGTCTGCTCCGACCCTGCTTGGCAGCTGGGTAGTGGGCGCTGCCAGGTGCGCGGCCGGCAGCCAGTGCCCACTGCCCCGAGCGTCTACACTGCTGCTCAGGTCCCAGCGCCCTTGCAGCCCCACCCCTGCCGCACACAGCTCACGGGAGTCACGGTGAGTATCGATTTCTGATTTGGATTTTATCGTATGCAATCAATAAGAATAGTATTCATATTCATTCAAGATAATAATCATGTCAGCTTCTCAATAAATTCAGCATACCATGTCCTAAGAAAATTTACCATGTGCTCAATCAGAATAATATTTATATCCACACATGATTTTAGAGCTGCAGCTTGCTAATGTATATATACTTCAAGCTTAGTTTCTAAGTTATTTAAATGTTCTGCAGATGGACAGAAGTTGGATCAATAGTAAGCGATTTGACAAGCCGCATCGGGACGGGGTCAGTGAGTTCATGAAGCTTGTTTCAGAAAACTTTGGTGCTGATGAACAGATACTCTGTCCATGTCGTAAATGTTTGAATCGGATTTCTGAACATAAAGGAAAGGTGGAGGATCACTTATATATTTATGGAATGGCTAGCATGTACACTAGGTGGATCTATCATGGAGAACCAATGCAGGACACAATAATTGAAAATACTGGCCATCAGGATGAACAGATTCATTTCACCGCGGATGTTAATTTGAATGAGGTTGAAGAAGCCGACCCAGATGATAGAATTCCTGATATGGTACAGGAGTTGTTCACATCTGAAGAAGAAGGTCCAAGGAAAAAATCAATGTTTGCTATACTATTAGAAGAGCTGAAGCAAGAACTTTACCCTGGTGCAGCTTATTCCAGATTTTCTTTTGTGGTGAAATTACTTCATATCAAGTCATTTTATCGAATCAGTAATGTTGCATTTACTGCATTCGTGAAGTTGTTAGCAGATGCATTCCCACATTGCTCTATTCCTGCATCTTACGAGGAAGCAAAGAAACTTATTCGTGCTTTGGGACTTGGATATAATACAATCCATGTGTGCCCGAATAACTGTGTATTGTTTCTGAAGAATTATGCAACACTCGATGTGTGTCCAGTATGTAGTGCATCAAGATGGAAAGATAAAGATGGAAGGAAAAAAATTCCTGAGAAAGTACTGCGTCATTTTCCATTGATTCCAAGGCTGAAAAGGATGTTTGCTTCCAAAGAAATATCTGAATTGGCACAATGGCATAAGTTGAAAAGAAATGCAGTGGAGAATGAGCTCAGTCACCCAGCTGATGGTGAGGCATGGAAAGCATTTGATACTAAATATGCTTGGTTTGCCCAAGATGCAAGAAACATTAGACTTGGCCTTGCTACAGATGGTTTTAATCCCTTTGGCAAAATGAACTCCTCATACAGTATGTGGCCTGTATTTCTTATCCCTTACAACTTTCCGCCATGGGAATGTATGGAGCAATCGAACTTCATGATGGGCTTACTCATCCCTGGTCCATTATGCCCTGGAAAGGACTTCGATGTATTTTTGGAGCCACTCATTGAAGAGTTGCTAGATCTTTGGAAAGGTGTCTCTACTTTGGATGCATTGACTGGCAAATCTTTTGATCTACATGCTGCAGTTATATGGTGCATTCATGATTACCCAGCTTTGAGCACATTGTCAGGTCGAGTCACAAGAGGCTATTATGCTTGTGTCCGTTGTGACAAAGATCCTTGCTCTAGAAGAATAAGGAATAAGATATGCTATATTGGTCATCGGCGCTTCCTTCCAAGGGACCATCCATGGAGGAAAAAGAAATGGTTTGATGGAAAGGATGAAGAACGTGACAAGCCAGAAGAATTTAGCAGTGATGAGTTGAAGCAGCAATTGGAGAGGGTCATGGATGTTAGACCTGGGATGCATCCTCAAAACAAAAAGAGGAAGAGGGAAGAAAATGGTCAATGTTGGAAGCGAAGGTCATCTTTGTGGGATTTGCCATATTGGTCGAGTTTGAAGCTGCGTCATAATCTTGATGTTATGCACATCGAGAAAAACATATGTGAGTACATTCTTGGTACATTTCTTGGCATTGCTGGCAAGACAAAGGACACCCTTAATGGTAGGCTTGATTTGGAAGACATGGGCATAAGGAAAAACTTGCACTTGAAGCGTGATGGAAATTCATATAGTGTTCCACATGCCCCCTATGTATTAACTAAAACACAAAAACTTACTTTTTGTGAATTTTTGAGAAGTGTAAAATTCCCAGATGGATATGCTTCTAACTTAGCAACATGTATCAGTGTTGATGGATGCAACCTCCAAGGATTGAAAACTCACGATTGCCATATACTGCTACAAAGGATTTTACCCGCTGCTGTTCGAGGAATCTTGCATAAGGACATATATGAAGCAATTAGTGAATTGGGTAACTTTTTTCAGAAATTATGTGCTAAGACTTTGAAGATAGATGTTTTGCATAGAATGAAAGATGAAATCCCAATCATTCTGTGCAAGCTAGAGACAATATTTCCTCCTCCTTTCTTTGATGTGATGCTACACTTGGCTGTTCATTTACCTGATGAAGCAATCCTAAGAGGTCCGGTACAATATGGATGGATGTACCCAGTAGAAAGAAGGTTGTATACTTTGAAACGTTTTGTTAGGAACATGGCAAGACCAGAAGGATCCATTGCAGAAGCATATGTCGCTAAAGAGTGTTTGATGGCTTGCTCGAGGTATTTTGATGATGTTGACACACGATACAACCGAGAGGGTAGAAATAGAGAGCGTGTTGATTTGAGAACAGGTGATCTATCGGTTTTTTGTCATGGAGTTCATCTACTTGGAGCCCCGAATATTACATATCTTGAACATGATTATGACAAAATGGTTTGGTTTGTGCTAAACAATTGTCCGGAGGTTGAGCCATATATCAAGTATGTCATCCTATGGACAGCCTTGTTTTTTATGCAACCTACTAATTATGAGGTCTTACTTTTTGAATTAACTATGGTTCATAATCGTAGTCTGTACAGGGAGGAGTTGGAGAATGAAGGAATCCGAGATGTTGAAAAAACACTTGAGAAGCAATTTTCCTCCTGGTTTAAGAAACATGTAAGTTTGAAATCCATTCTTCAATTTCGGGCATTATCAGTTGTATTGGTTTTTATTGTGTTGCATATATATTTGTGCAGATTGCAAGACTATGTTACGTTGAGGAAGAAGACATCAACGATGAGCTACTTTCATTGTCATGTGAACCAGATCTGCGGGTTCGAACATTTTCAGCATGTCTTGTTGATGGTGTTCGGTACCACACTATCGACCGTGAGAAAAATAGAAGAACACAGAATAGTGGAGTCATGGTCGAGGGTACACATAATGAAGAGTATATTGATTTTTATGGTTGCTTGAAGGAAATAATTGAGTTGAGGTACACTGCCCGTCGGACAGTGGTTCTATTTCGATGTGATTGGTTTGACACTTATGGCAAGAAGGTTAGAATGAAAGATGATGGATTTTTCAGAAGCATCAACCATGGCACTATCTGGTACAAGAATGATCCATTTATTCTAGCAACACAAGCAACAAAGGTCTTTTACTTAAATGACACCAAGCATGGTGAGAGCTGGAGGGTTGTTCAAAAATTTACACATAGGCACCTGTGGAGTGTAGCTGAAAACGACAATGAGGAAATACCCAATGGCGTGGAGCTGTCATACCAAGATGATAACAATGCAAGTTTTCATGTTCAAGTAAATGAGGAAATTTTGGCCGATGAAGGAAATTTGGAGAATGAGCATCCAGATGATGAAGATTGTTTAAATGTTGATGCAAGTGTAGTTGATGGGCTTCGTAGACAAAGGGAGGAGGATGTGCTAGAAAATGAGCTAAGCGATGATGAAGATGAAACTGGGTGGCAATATGTCAGTGATAATGAAGGTCCAACAATCCCTGATGATGATGATGACTACAGTGAAGATGAGTGAGTCATCTCGGTCATCCTGGTATGGGATGCCTGCTGTTCTTTTCTTTAATTTGCATTTGCATTAAACCTTGTAAAGATTCTGAGATTTTGTTCAAAATATCTTAACGTATGCAGGTGATGGTTGATCTGCTTGGATGAGCTCTCCGTTTTATCTTTAGGACTAGTTTTCAGTGGTTTCCTGAACAGTATCAGTATGTACTGCAATATTGGTATCATGATTTATGGCCTCTGGTTGTGGAGTCGTTAGATTTGTGCCTCCTGGTTTTGGAGTTGTGTTATCTGTATGTGTCCTGCAGTACTGTGCAAAATTTCAGTTTGTTTTAATTTTGAAGGACATAATTTCAGAATGTTTTCCATTCCAGATACATAGATATATGATTTCCATTCCTGGGACATACAAGAGTTGCACTAAAAAATGACACTTATTGTTCACAGTCAGTTGGCTGCTCATAAGATTTGCACTTGGCATTACCATACATCAGTTCTTGAAGTTGTATTTGTGCTGATAGTAAAATTTTGGACAGGAGGAAAGGTCCTGCAATGTGCAAAAATTTGGAGACCATAATTTCAGATTTTTTTTCATTCTAGATACATAGATACATGATCTCCATTCCTGGGACATACAGCCCACAGTATTCTGGCCTGAGAATGAAAATACGTTCTCCAGTTCTGGCTCCTTCTGGAGGAATCAAAGGCTCCACAGCACAGCATGATCTTCAGTTGAAGCACACAGGATCTGGGAAATTCAAACGACACTCAATGTCTACTGGTCTGAACCTGCAAGCTCGCTCCGACCCCACCACACTCTGAACCCTAAACCCTAAACGAGGGCCACTTCTCGCGGCGGGTCGTGGAGCTCATCTTCGCATCTAGGTGGGGCAGTGCGGGGGCGCCGTCGTGCCAGAGTCGTCGAGATCTATAAATAGACGTCGAATATTAGAAATATTAAGTACTAAAATTCAAAATTTTCAAAACAACCTCAGATGGAGAAATGACCAAAATAAACGTTGAAGATCTCGAAAAATTATAGAACTTTGTTGTTTACAACTTTTCCATTTGAATTCATTTGATGCCTCAAAATACTGTTTGAAATTCAATTTTAAATTATCGAAGAACTCTGATTTCTCTTTTTAATCTCTGCCTAAAACTTGTAACTAGTCTTTCTCCCTCATACTAACTCCAAATTACTTGATTTTTTTACTAAAATTTTCTAAAATCATGCTCTATCAATTTATTGTGTTCTTGCATCTATTATTTTGGTCAACTTTTCTTGTGAACATCTCAAAATCTGAATTTCAAAAATGACAACTTCAAATAAATTTTGAAACATCAAATGATTTCAGTTGAAGAAGTCATGAACATAAAAGTTGTAGAAATCATCAAGATCTACTACTTCTATTTTAGTCATTTCTTCATCCGACAAAGTGATAGTAACATTGTTCACAAAATTTACATCTCTCTCTTATAGTTTATGAAACCATATAAGAGAGATGTAAAATTTGTGAATAATGTTATTATCACTTTGTTGGATGAATAAATGACCAAAATAAAAATTGTAGATCTTGAATAGTTATAAAACTTTGTAGTTGACAACTTTTTCATTTGAAATCATCTAGTTGAGGATAATTACATTTGAATTTCTCAAATTAAAAATGTGATTTTTTCAAATGACCTCAGATGGAGAAACAACCAAAACGAAAGTTATAGATCTCAAAAAGTTTTTTCCCCTTAGCATAACAACAATAGTTTCAAAGTTATAGGTATTTCAAATATTATATATATATATATAAGCTGCAGTTTTGAGCAAAAGCTTTTTTCTGTGCAAACATGCCTGAAACATTCAACGCTGGAATGCCTTTTTTTTAGGGAAGAAAAGCTAATAATTGTCTTGGGCGGCAGGAATTGGGCAGTGGGCGCCAGACTTTGGGCCAGAGGCGCCAAGATTTGGGCCAGAGGCGCTGGACCCGAAAAATTCAGGATGCATTGACCTTTGTATCCAAACATGCTTGAAACATTCAACACTGTATCAAAGGGTAGAGATGTAAAATCTGCAGTCCTGAACCTTCTCATCTCCACTCAGAGCTCGGTCGTGATTCCCACGCCGCACTCGCACCACTCTCCGTCCCATCCCCCACGCCGCACACGCCATCCTCTCCATCGCCGGCGAACAGGAGCCGTGACCCGTGCCCCCAACTTCAACAGCCACCGTCCGTCCTTCTCCGACATCTCCGGGCGTCGCCGACGAGCCCACTTCTCGGAAACTCGAGCTTACGACGTGCCCTGCTCCGACATCTGCGGTGGCCTCCTCCACTCCACCGTTGAACAGGATGCCTCCTGCACGGAAATTGGCTGCAAGCGGACGGCAACCAGCAGGTAAAATCATCAGATTTCTTGGATCTTAGCATAGGGTTCTTGTCGGGGATTAAATATGCTGTTGTAGAACTGCTGTAGTAGAAATCTGAGGGTAGCAGGGGGCGGACCCACCATGTAGTAAATGTAGTTTGATCCTCAAATTTTCTGACAGGACTGGCACGACTATGTAGTCTTTCCAATGTGTAAAGGACTGACGTAGCTGCAAGCTGCATTTTCATTTGATAGGTGCCAGGAAATATATCTTTGATGAGGCTATTGACGTTGATCAGTTTTCCTGCATTCACAGAGTTGACAGCCGCTGAATGTGAAAGAGTAAGGGCTGAAACTATCATGAGGAACAATCGTGTGTTTCAGTCCCTTGGTATTATGGCAACAAAGGACATCTTGAACCAGACCACTCCAACAAACAAGGCTGCACTTATGAACAAAACTGCTGCAGCTAAGAAGGCAATGGCTCGTGAAAACTCTGGTTCGTTGTATAGCCCTGGAGATAGTGATGGCAGTGAAGAGGGTGTAGTTGATAAGGTATTTGTTCAACTCAGGTTCTTTGTATGACTCTGGTTTAGTATGCAAAAAAAGATTAATCTGGATTTTTGTTTTTCTTGTGTTATGCATATGAGGTCATGCAGGTTTCACAGAATGTACCTTGCAACACCATCATTGGTAATGCAGGAGCAAGAGGTTCAAAGAGAGTGCGAGCACTTGATGAACAAGATCAAATTCAACCTCCTAGAGTGACTAGGCAGAAGGCAAAGGAACTGATTCGAAGCGAGGAAGGCGTCCATGACACAACTACAACTATGCAAGAAGATGCATTGACTATTGCCAATTGTCTTAACCAAACTGACCATGATACAGAAATGTGCAATGAAGGCAAGAAAACAATACTCCTTTCTCCAAGAATATGGTTTACACATTTGCATATTAAAATGATTTGCACTGATTATGTAACAATGTCACTTATTTCCAGGTCAATCAAATTGCACTGTAGCTCGATGGAATAAAGGAAAAAGCATGGGCAGAGACTTGGATCGCATAAGCCGAGGCTTAAACACTAGGATTCCAGTGCTGATTGCTGAAGGGAAGAAACGGCCTGAGCCGCCTATGCAAGCTGCAAAGTTGGCATCAGAGGGGGGGATTATACTGAGGCAACATGTCCCAATCTTTACACACTGGAAGGAGTACAAGGATGACAAGAACAAGGATATTCTTCCAAGCTACATGGGAAAAATTGCTGTAAGTGGATAAAGGCTACATGTTCAGTTTTTTTAGGGTGTGAATGATCCCATATGTTAACTCCTTTGCAAAAATTTCTATCTCATTATATACTTCTAACGCCTATTTTCGGATGCACGTGCTCTTGACATGCTGTTGACTAGAATCAACTTGCAATTGATACTGACAGCGAGCCAGTCAAAGAGGCATGTGCTGATTTGCTCAGGTCTGGAACACGGCAAATGAGGTACAATTTGAAGAAACTTTACTTCAATGGTGTACCAGCAGACAAAGTTAGAACAACATCACCATTGAAGAGTATGACTGATGATCAATGGAGAGAGCTGGTGGAGATGTGGTCAAGCCCAAAGCACAAGGTATGTAGGTCTGAAGCCATTTATTTTCTTGCATTGGTTTGTGGCATGTTTGTGTTTATTTCTACGCATTGTACGCCAATTTGATTGTCTCTATGATTCTATAATTGTGCTGTACTAGACTGTATACAGTAGGCCATACTTATAATTAAACCTGAAGTTGCTTGGCTTGTTACCCTAATAATTGTGTGCTCATTAGCTGTACACTGCTGCTGATCCACTCACACTATTATAGGATTCAACATTAGATTTCTGTAGCCACAGCCAAAGAATGGCAGCTGATCATGCTCATTATATTTTAGCAACAACATATAGGGTTGTGTTGTAGTTTGGTCATCAAGAATAGGGCACAATCTTTGGCCATTTCAGGATAATAACTTGTTATGGATATAAATTCAACTACACTTAAAAAGTGTTGATGTTTATGGAATATCTTAGCAAATCTAGTTTTAAATTCATCTAATTTTTATCTCTCTCTATAGCCATTCTTCCCTGCTTACTAAATTATTCCTAACAGGACAAGTGTGCAAAGAATGCACTTAACCGTGAGAAAGTAAGGTTTCATCAGATGACAGGATCTCGGTGCTATATTGCGACAACCCATGCCTTGGTAAGATATGGAAACATTGTGTGTGCAGTCATTCATCATTGAACAATTTTTCTTACTCTTACAACAACAATTGTTTGAATAATTTTAGAAGCAAGAGAAATATAAAGATGAACCACCCAGTGCGATAGATCTTTTCAAGGCACTCCATTGCAGCAGCAAGACTGGTTTTAATGGTCTGCAAAGGAAGCTATTGTAAATTATAAAGATGAACCACCCAGTGCGATAGATCTTTTCAAGGCACTCCATTGCAGCACGAAGACTGGTTTTAATGAGTCTGCAAAGGAAGCTATTGTAAGTACATGTTCCATTTTGAACTATATATATGCTCTGAACACATGTTACTGGTTTTAGTTGAGTACTGTAATGTGTACATGCTTCCTGCCGTTGCTTGTGAGACACAGAACAATAACTTGTTCATGTGTAGCAGCAGCTTCTTGTGCATGTGTAGCAGCAGCTTCTTCATGTGTAGTAGCATGGTTCCTGCTGTTTTAAGGAACAATGATCAATTGTTGCATGTTTAGTAGCAGCTTGTTCATGCTAATCTGGCAAGATTGCACTGCATGACATCCCTGCTATCCAGAAACTCTATGAATAGCACATGTCAACTTGTAGACACTGTATGACCTTTTATGTGAACCTTGATAATACAAAAGTTGTAGATAATTTACATATCTTCTTTGAACTAAAATTTCATGATATTAGGCCATAGGTTTAGGAGCTATGAAATTTGAAGTTTGCTATCAGGATTTTGCTGTGTGCTGTACAGTTCTGAGCTTTTGTCTATTTCGACCATGTTAGCTTCAAACTAGCTCCTGCTGATAACTAAGAAGTTGTAGTTTTTTTTTATAAGCTTTCCAAATTGTTAAAGAACAATATTTTGGTTGGTTAGAACTCTAGATATGAATTTCTTAAGTTCATGACAGGTTTTGTCCATGTCTGCGCAGCAATGCTTCTTTGTGCTTTTCGACCTTGTTAACATAGCTTGAAAGATGTGGCGAACTTCATAAGCAATTGAATGAATGAAACTTATACATCTGTTTTATAAAACCTTCTTTCACTTGCATGAACAAAAGTGTTATCAATTATGACCACCTTTCTACTGATTTTAAATATATTAATTGGTAATTAATTTCAGAACTGTCTTACTGATATGTTTATATTTTTAGGCTGAATGGAATCCATCGCGGCTGCACCTGTAGAAGAAGGCCAAGTTTCAAAGACCCCAGCTGAAGTTGTTGCTCAAGTGTTGCCGAAATCAAATTTCTTCAGAATATTGGCCCTTAAGCTAGCAGCCCCCAAGAGAAGCTCCAAAGCCGTTAATGATGCACGGGTTATAGAACTTGAAGCAGAAGTTGTAGCTGGGAAGCAAGACAAAGAAGAACTAAAGGATGAGATGGAGACTTTGAAGAAGAAGGTGGAGGAATCAGAAAATGAAAGACGCAGGCTATTGGAAGAGACAGAGCAGTTGAAGAAGGCACAAGATGAGTTGAAGAAGGCACAAGACGAGACGAATGCTTTCTTTCGTCGCATGTTCAACAAAGAGTAAGGCCATTCCTTTAACTTGCAGATGCATATGGTTGGACCTCTGATTTTGGAACCCAGCTACTCAGACCATATTATTTGTGCTACAAACATTGGTAGTGCTAATATTGTGAGACTTGGCTAATCGGGTTCAGATTGCGCTACAAACATTGGTAGTGCTGTTATTTTGAGACTTGTGATCTGGTTCAGACCACATTAGTTTCTGCTATGATCTTGTTAGTGCTATCTTTTGCTATGCAGACATGTATTATCTGGGATTTGTAAGATTATGATGGATGTACCTATATTTATCTATCATTGGGATGAGATTCGGATGATCGAGGATGATTGATGAATGTGTATGGGTTGTGATGAATGTACAGATTATATATGTGAGTAAGATTCGGTGATTTGATGAATGTGTAAGGGCTGTGATTGATGAATGGACATTATATATGGCTGGTTATGTAATGGATGCTAAAATGGGCTGATTATGTATGAATGCTGAAATGGGCTGATTTTTTAGGATGCTTTGTCTATATGTTTAATGGGCTAGGCCTTCTGAAAATTTTATTCGTAATAAATTTTGGTCCATGTGAATTTTGGGCTTTGATTGTTTCTAGCCCACTAAATAAACAGGCTGCAAAATAAATTTTGCCTAGAAATTGATGTCAATTTACTTTTATAAATGGGCTTGACATATTATAAATTTGGCCCACAATTATATTTGGTCCATTAAAAGCCTATTAGTACATGGCCTAGCTAGGCCTTAAGACATTTAATGACGACTTTTTAATCGCGTCGTCATAAAAAATTATGATGAAATACCATGCATTCGTCATTGAACAAGGTTTACCACGCATGATCTGTGACAAATGGATTATCGTCATGCAGTCATCATAGCTAATCTGCTATGACAAAAATAACAGAATCTATGATGATAACAGGTCGTCATAAATCCTAAGATTTCTTGTAGTGTGAACTTGAGACCTGAACGTTTGTGTTCACTTGTGCGCACATACCAACTTGAACGCAACTGAGCTAAAGCTACTCTTTTAACTACACATTTTTCATATCTTAACTCTACATTTTCGAATCATAAAGTTTTAGATCTCTTTAACTGACAATTTTGTGATAATTTATCTTCACCTGATCTCATATGAAAAAGTTAAGAATTTTTTTGTGCAAAATAGCTGTCACTGCTGGTTCATGGTTGAACTGGCAGTGATAGTCCCCGATCACTATTGGTGAAGCCACGAACTAGCAGTGATACTCTATCATTGCCCGTTCCAAAACAACCGGCAGTGATGGGCTGGCAGTGAATGTCAGTTCTGTAGTAGCACTAGATACATAGTTAAAGTATGAATCTTGAAAAGCCAAAACGTATAATTTAGAATGGAGGAAGTAACTGATAAGGTCTTTCCGATTACAGCTGGGTACACTATATGATTGTGTTATAAAATGAACAAAGATGGAGGGAAACATAAGTTATTTTATTAGTTGTAGTACTTAAACAAAAACTTCAAATGATTCTGTCTCATAAGATTTTAGGCCCGAGTTGGGAGATGGCATAATTGAGCTGCTCTGACAGAGGATATGTATTCCGTGACTGCTCCCTGACATATAATTGAAATTTTGTCGCCACAGATATTAGAAATGGATGTGGAACACTATAAAAGATAACGTAGCTCATGAATTGTCAACGAGGACTATAGTTTACTCATCCGTCTCTACAACGCTCATTAATGCATTTGAAATGTTCCTACTTTCCTCTTATCTTCTTTAAGGTGTTCGGTTTAGGTTTCTGTAATCAAAGATATAATCCATAATGCCAAAAAAGTTGATGGATCACATCAAGCTTACCCTACGGCGTCTGCTACCTTCCCTCGTTTGATCTCTTCATGTCACTTTGCATCTTATCTACTGCATGCATCTGGTTCCAATACAGTGCTGAACCAAACAAATATTAGTATTTCCTTAATTCAGTTTATTTAACAGCACTTTTGGATACCGTCTATGATATGGTTCGAATTTCCACAAGTAAACAGCACCTATATATTTGTTGCAAAACTGAAGAAATTCTTGTTATTCAAATGAAGATGAGAATCTTGTTGTTTATGCTGAATGAATCAGGAACTCACAAGCAGTGCTTCTACATTTCAGGATTTGAATGCAATTGTGATCATTCTGGTGTACCTATAATAACTAGTAGAATGCTCATGCTAACGCTACGGTAAAACTCAAAACACGATCAAATATATAATCAAATTTTTCACAGGGTCTAGCCTCCGCTTGCCACGCTACCCTTCGTCCTCCACTTTACATCGCTCATCCCAGCCTCGACTCTCCCTCCACGGTGATGGCCCTGCAACATTGCCTACTGGTCTGCCTCCACTTGCTCGGAGCAAGAACGTCAGGAGACACTTGCACTTGCACGGCCCGGAGTAGACCTTCAGATTTATTGAACATCGATAATAAATAAATAAAGATATGGCATATTTAAATGCATATTGGAGGCCCCAAAAATTTAACCCACCATGATCTCCATTCTCCAATGTTGCAATCGTCTGAACCATATTTCTCCAAGATAATGTTGCAACTGAGCAAAGCTTCCTGTGTAGTATGAAAATAGAACATATGAGCTGAAAGGCTCATCATACCATACTTCGCCTCAAGGGCAACCAACAAAATGAATTGATAACTGCTAAATTTGGAACAGAAAAATGAATTGTTGAAAATAGAACCTGTGAGCTGAAAGGCTCATCATATAGAACTCTTGTTGCTGGGAACATATATAATACATACTAATAACATATACACATGTGCAACATAGATTGTTAGAAGTGAAGGCTTGCATTGAGATGATGATAGGTCTCCAAACCTATCTGCATCTGAAGGCGCATCATGCCATCCAACCAGCTGTCAATCCAGAGCTCCTCCTCATGGCTGTCCACACCTAAAAGCGGATGCCAAAGATCATCTACATGGCCGAGGGCCCTTAGAGGAAGGCACATCATGCCATCTCTGCTCAAAAAAATTAAATTAAAATTTCTTTGATGAGATGTAGTTCATTCATATTGAACTGATAATTTCTCTATTGCCATATATCACAGTTGTCCATAATAGGGTGGATCAGAACTCAGATTTTGTGTCAAACTCCAATTAGAACAAGGCCTAAATAACCACCTTTATCAATAAAAATTTGACAAGCCGTCACTGCAACCACCAACCACATGAAAACAATTGCAGTTCAAATTACAAGTTGAACGGAGAATGCAACTAAAAGATAAATTAATCAAATGACCAGGCAATGAAATCAAGTGGTCCAAACAGTGTGATGTTGAATTGTTAGATTTCACCAGCCAAGGAGGACAACCCTTGCAACTCCCACTCCATTGCCCGAACTGAGATGTTCTGCACCCGCTCAAGCCTAACCTGCTACAGTTAACCAGAATAACATGGAAACCCAGATCCGGTGCGACGCACTCGGGGGAGAGGGAGCTGGCGGCGGGCGGGACAACGCAGCTGAGGTGGAGGTTTGGGCCGCCCGACCTCCTGGCCACCAGGCGAGCGTGTGAGGAGGCCAGGCGCGGGTACCAGCTGGCCACCCCGGCTACCCGCCTGGTCGCTGCCACCGCTCTGGCTGGGCATGGGGAGAAGAGGAGTCGGTGCATGGGGGAGAGGGTTACGTGGTCGCTCAGGCGAAAAATAGACCGGAAAAAAAGAGAACCTGAGGATCAAAATTAGGCTGCAAGGCACGGGCGTTGGGGGCTGGGCGCGGGCGTGGGCATGGGGTGGGCGCATGACCGCGGGAGGGGGCAGACACATTGAACCATAGCCGTTGGATGTGGTTAAGGAGAGAGAATGCCTGATAGATGATCTGGTGCCTCCATTTCTATGGTGTTGCATTTTCTGGGTGCATTTGTTGGTGTGGATGGAATAAAAGTCATCTCTGCGGAGCAGGTAATTGCGGAGTGGATCTATGATAATTTTACTGGTGGTTTATTAAGGGGTATAGATGCAAAGTTATTTGCAACTTCGTCTGCAGAATAAACTTTGGTGCACTCAAAAAGCAAAATGCGAACACCATCTTGTATAATCTGTACATAGTCCACAGATTTTTACACATGGCGAAACTGAGATGATGAATGCCATGACAGCATAACATCCTTGATGGATGCAAAAAATATTCAAATGTGTGAATAATAATGACACTTCCAATTTAACGAGGGGTGAAGCTAAAGAGGTGCTTGGTAGCTTAATTACCAAGCTGATAAGGAGGTTCTTGCACTGAGTCATTTCCATCCTCTCAGGTAGAACATGATTATATGTTGGGTCAAGAACTCCCTATGCTTCCCATGCCATATTTTTCTGTTCAAAGGAGGATCTGGGATCGGAGTCACTCTCAGTGCTAGCATGCATGGATGCTCATGCTTTTGGGATTGGTTTCCTGACAGTCAATGAGACCATAATCTCCGCTCGTCCAACACTGCATTACTCAAATATGCACTTGTTCTCACTTGAAACGTGAATATAATAATGTACATGTGCTCAGAATATATGAGGCCAGTTCTCTCTGCTTGCCACAGGAAAAAATAGCTTGCCACTGTACGGTGAATTTTATTAATTTTGATTGATGTGAGTGACCACAGTGTACTTAATTATGTACGTATCCGTACTATAGCATTTATATGTTAACATTATAACTGAAACCATATGACACATCTATGTTGAGTCATAATTGTAAGCACTCTATTTATAAAAACATTGCTGCAACATATATAGTTCTTCGGTAGGATGTTAGTATATATACACCAAACCTCCATGTAGATCTCATTTCAATCCCTACCACTCATCTTTGGCACCGTAGTGTAAGCTTAAGTTATTGTTTATACCATCATAATACTTAGAGTGTAGCCTACGGCCTTGAATTCTTATTTTAACAGAGAACAAAAGGAAGGTTTAGAATAAAAGACACAATAAGCACAAACACCTGAAATTGAGGATAAAAAAATTATAGCAACAATAATATGACAATTTAAAATTGAAATCTTGATTAATGACATTTTAAGATATGGGCTACAAATACAATAAGAGCCACTTAAGCTAAGATTCAACTATTTAGATCCATTTCGAAGATGTATGGAGCTGCCATGTAGAAGGATAAAAACTATAGATCCATTCAGAGAATAAACTCGTTAGATAATGGGATAATTAGTGAAATGTTTCTTGAATTGCAAAGTGATATCGTTGTGATTATTTTCTTTTATGGTCAATGATGTTTTAGCAACTAAGTGTAAACTTTTAATCACATGATGACAGGGAAAAGTGAGTTGATTGATGTTGGGCATCATGTTGTGTAACTCAACCGTAAGATCCTGAAGAGGAGGTGCAGATGGCACTCTCTTGAGGATCCCCCGCGTTGGTCTAGGCTTAAGACGGGTCAGTCAAGTGGGCGACACCCGGTTTAGCTAGGCGGATGCGGGAAGGAGACATCGCATTGAGGAAGGCAATAGCTCAATAATAAGGGCAACCAAGTTCAATTAAATTCTTTCTTAATTTGTCTCAAATCTACTATGATCTCAAGCTCTTTTGGAATGGGTGGAATAGTTATTTTCACAGTTACAAGAGAAAACTACATAAGCTACAATCTAAAACAATATATCTTGATCTTCTGGAGAATCATACAATTAGTCCCAGTTTAACTAAAAATATTGCGAAATCGTGGAAACACGCAGCAATGGAATAGATCTTTTTTTAAGGCAAAAACTGTGGGGGAGTTCCCCACGGTACATTGAAATAAATTTATAAACAGGGAGAAGTTACATACTTTCAAAGCTTGACAAAGCAAGGAAAAATTTACTGATGGCATCTAACAAAAAATAGAAGGTAGACCTAATATCTTTCTTGAAATGGATAGCCTTCAGAAAACACAGGTTTTTCAAATTACAGAACCAGAGACTAAGACTCGGGTGTCTTCTTTCAAAGACCTTGTTGTTCTGGAGTTCCCATAAGTCCCATGCGGCTATTAGCACGGGGGCGCCATTGCATGGTCATGGGTCACCCGTCACCTGATAAAAATAACTATGCACACGTATGCAAATGTAACTGCAGGCATGCAGGCAGAGCAGTGTTTCTTGCGGAAAGTATAACTGAAATTTGTGTGCATCATTCTTCGACCTTGATTTTTTTTCCTTTTCAAATTTTTGTAAAACAAATGCCGGCAGTGCATCCTCGTGTATCCATCTCGTGATGTTATACTGTGCCATTCTATGTAAAATCAATAACAGAAAAGCTATCCTTTGCTTGAGTGATTTGTTTGCCTCCGTCACACAAATTTTGGTCGTGGAGATTTAATTTTGGTCCCCATCATAACCGCCAATCATAGAGTATGTACTAATTACGTCGCGGCCGGCGGGCATTGCTGAGAACACGTGCAGACGTTCTTTACGTAGATGATGTCTGGTAGATGTCCTTTGGCCATCGAGATGGTGTCTGCTTGGTTCGTGAACTGCATACGTAATTATCTGCCTACTAGTAGGTAGTAGGACCTAGGATCCTTTATAATACTCCAACTATGAAATCGTGCAAAGTCAAAACTAAGCACATAATAATTACTTTCTTCTTGTTAAATGTAGTAGAAAAATCTATATCTATTAAGAAAAGAATGGCCCGACCTGATAATGCACTTAATTAATTTACTATCATGCTACTATGGATTAATTTTGTACTTACACTAGAGTTCAACTATACTTATAGTGGTTAATCAGGTGTAATTCTTAGGTATTAATGGTGTCACTGGTACTAAGTGAA
The DNA here is from genome assembly GCA_022457205.1 of Saccharum spontaneum. NCBI lineage: Eukaryota > Viridiplantae > Streptophyta > Magnoliopsida > Poales > Poaceae > Saccharum > Saccharum spontaneum. The sequence continues at coordinate 58,142,314 of CM039598.1, forward strand.
AAAGTTTATTAGGCTCATTGTTGGTTCATAGTTTAAATGGTTTTTTGTTTGATTTGTTTGTTTGAGACAATGCCCTCAGAATCTCTTTGGCTTCGCAAACCATACAAAATTTCTAGTTTTTTATTTTTACTTATTTCTTTTGATCTCAATCTTTCATTTTTTTTATCTCAATTCTTGTTCTTTTGTTTTGATCTTCTTTAGATAATCAGCTTGTGTATAAACCTTTTTTTGCATCTGTTTTTATTTCTTTCTTTGAAATCTGTGATTTGACTTCTTCTGTAACTCAAGTGAGAATTTTGATAGAATTACTTCATGTCGTCTGCTTTTGTTCTTGTAATTTTGTATTGCATGAAGGTGGATGGAGGTGTTACATAATCTGAGTGATTTTAAGTCCTATTTCACTCAAATTCTGTTTCTAGTTATTTTTGAGTGATTTGTCCTTTATGATTACTCGTGTGATCATAGGGCCTGAATCACTCATATTTCTACTATATTTGTTTGTAGCAACTCAGTGTGTGGTATACATCACACTCTCTCTATATATACTCTCTAGAATGTGTGCTCACATCCTAGCAGCATAGTCCTGTTAAAGATCTGAACGACAAGCGTAAACTTTAGTTTTATGAACTAGTTAAGCGTCGCACATTGGAGCAGGACAGATTGCGTTTCAGACTTTGTACTTTAGCACGTTGTCTTCAATGCATGGTAGTAGCTTTTAATTCTGTAAGGATGTAAAACCACATGTCCTCGAGAGCATTATCAATCGTGTCACGGAGAAAAGGGCAGGAGTATTATTGTGTTTGCTAGAACGAATTCTGCAAGAAACATCTACTGCCTTTTCAGGGCATGGGCAAAAAACAAATTCATCAAAAGTTTGACAATGCATCAGAGATACCAAGTGTTTTCTGGTGGGTACATAACATCAGAGATACGAAGTGTTTTCTGGTGGGTACATAATAGGGAGAAATACACCAATCAGTAGTTAATTAGGTGTCTGTGTTCTTGCAGCCTGGCTGGGCTGTACAAGGGGCTCATCAGGTCAAAAGATGGTAATTTAGATGTAATGGCAGAGGTAGATACCTTTTTAGAAAATAGAATTGATCTACTGGCTATTATTGTTGATAATCATGAGAATTTACAGGATTTATCTATTTTTCTAGAATGTCTCTGTTGTGCCCAAGGATTTATCTACTTTGTCAATTATAATGTTTTAGATGTCATGAAGTTGCATGATTTTGATATAAAGTCTATCTTATCAACCAATTTAACTTAAAAAATAAATTCGTTTGTAATGTAGCTATTAATATCAACTAGCCACCATATCAATCCCAGAAAATCAATTTTTAGGGAATTTTTATACCAGAACTACATGTCTACATTTAAAATTCTACCCATTTGTAAGGGCGGTTGTCATAAGCTACCTTTTGGTTAGCATATTATCAATTCACGAATTGGCAATATAACTACAGATCCTACCGTCTATATTGTCAATATACAGATGGTAGACAATATATAAGCCCTACCACTACTACAAAACTCTTTTTTAGAGGCTCCTCCTTTTTTGGTAGAAGCACCTCTATTGAAACCCGCCTATAAAAATGATTTCTAAGCTAGACCGTACTTAAAAATTGTTTTTTTAATTTTAAAGTGCCTCGAATGGATAAATGACCTAAGCTAAAGTTGAAGTGCTCAAAGAGATTTGCCAGTTTGTAGGGGACGACTTTTTCATTTGAAGTGATTTAGGGCCTATAAATTCTATTTTTAGATTAATTATTTTGAAACACTTAATTTCAAAAATTTTCAAGTGACCTCGGAGGAGAAATAACCTAAACTAAAGTTTTAGTACTTGAAGGGATATAATAAGGAAAAAGTCTACTTCACCCCCCAACTATGGGGGTGGACTACTTAACCCCCTCAACTATGAAACGGCCTATTCAACCCCCTGAATTTTCTAAAACCGGTCAAATTACCCCTTAGGTGGTTTTCAGACGGTGGTTTTACTACAGTAATAGCTGTATTGGTACAATAACAGCGGTCTTGCTACAGTACCATCGGTTTTGTCTTTTTCTTTTTTATTTATTTCGGCTAAATCTTTGAAAAATCATAGTAAATCACAAAAAAATCATAAAATAGAAAATCTAATTTTGTTGGACTTCACATGAGTAGATCTACATAGTGAATATATAATATGGTATGCTTTAGTACAACAAAATTGGACTCCAAATTACAAAAAATAGATCAAAATCTACAGCAAAAACTTTGTACTAAAGCATATCATATTATATGTTTACTGTGTAGATCTTCTTATGTGGAGTCTAACAAAATTGGATTTTTCATTTTATGATTTTTCTGTGATTTACTATGATTTTTAAAGATTCAGCCGAAATAAATAAAAAAAGGCAAAACCGAAGGTACTGTAGCAAGTCCGTTGTTACTGCAGCAATATCTCTGTTACTATAGCAAACCCACCGTCTGAAAGCCGCCTGAGGGGTAATTTGACCGGTTTTGAAAAGTTCGAAGGTAGAATATACCGTTTCATAGCTGAGGGGGTTAAGTAGCCCACCCCCCCATAGCTGGGGGTTGAAGTAGACTTTTTCCGATATAATAATTACTTTTTCAAAGTTATTAAATTTGAATTTTATTAGTTTCCAAAATGTGTTACAATATTTACTAAATTGAATAAAATAGAATATACCAGCTAGTTAGTCACAAGTGACTTTGAATCATCGTAAGTTAATTAAGGAAGTAACATGCAAGCCCGGAGGTCATGAGTTTGATCCTCCGTGGCCACACGTGCACATATTCCACACAAAAAAAATCACGTGATCTGTGATATTGAGGTATAGTTGTTACAGAAGCAACACGCTATCATGTGCTGCTGAGGTGGACTGTATCCCAACAGCCTCTAAAAATCGATTTCTACATGCAGCTAGATTCCTTCCTCAAGAAACCGCTGATTTCGAGACGTACCAGTAGAGGCGAATGGAATAGTAGCCAACAAATAGTTTATAGCCGCCTCCAAGAAAAACCTGTCCATAGTAGTGTACTCCACGATGACAAGCAGCAGCTGAACCCCATCTCCATCCTGGACAACTCGTTCAAGAGCTCCCTAATCCATAGCAAGTTGTGTCTGTCCAAGAACAGAGCAGCTTGCTTGAACACGATGAATGCATGGGGTGCGGTTGCCGAGTGCACATGGATGTTGCTGCGAGGACATGGTGGAGGACTGGAGGGCGCCATGACATACTGCCTTAGGCTGCCACACGGTGTCCGGTTCAGCATGTCACGAGGGTGCTAACATGCCCCGGCGAGTAGGGTGTAAACAAATTGGATACGGTCGTATTATTAGGGACACTAATTTGATAGCTACAATAAGTCTCGTATTTGGATTTACTAGTTACGGATATTTTTGATAAGATACGAAATGATATCAACATCATTATATAGGTCCAAATTTGAGTATTTGGATATGGATACTAATTCTACGGATTCGAATACTCATATACGACATAACTAAAATGAATGGTGGAGCCTTGGAGGGACCGGCGGGACGTGTCTATATAATTACTACTATGACCATAACTAAAATAAACGATATTTCATAATTACCTTTCACAGATTAACTAACAGAAAAGTTCACGAGCAAAACTTAATGTACCAGTTTCCGTGTGCCTACCATTGTAACAGAGCTCAAATATTTAATACACTTTAGTTTAACATACAAACTACAGACCCAAACTGGCTGTCTGAACTGGTGCTATGCCATATGGGATAATAATATGGTTATATTGTTAATCCCACCTACAAGATGCAATAAGCACAGGACTCTCTTTTTTCCTTTCCCAATGCAAATTTCCTTTGACTCCCAAGTCCCTTTCCTTGACCACTATTTCTAGTGAGAGCTCATTACAGCACTATGCAATAGCAAAATCTGATGCTTTGAGCATAAAATCTTTCTCATCGATGAATTTTAAAGCTTCTTCACATCCTTATGTGAATGCGCACAACTAGTTCTTGCTGAGAACACGCAAGCGTAACATTCCTCATGCCACCCAACCCTGTAGTCACTGGTGGCTCAGAAATCCGGCATTGGCATTTGGCGAATTAATGGGTGCTACCATGGTAGTGTGCTCTAGATGATTTTATTTGCTGCATATGCATATGTTCACTTATTTTATAGGCTACTAGTTAGGGTAGCAAGTAAATGTCTCCAAGCGTGTAGTACTGCAAAGTACTCCTATGTATAACTGTTAGGAGAAATGAAGGTGAGGTTTTGATAGCAACTACTGCAGTATGGCTGTTATTTTCATGGTTTACAAGAGAACGTACGTATGTTACTGCAGGGCTGGAGCTATTTAGACATAGGAGGGCCATTCAAGCTGATAACAACCGTAGGTGATGAATTCATAGACGGTAAAAGCATAGATGACAACAAAATGAAGTTTGTTCTTGGATCCAAAAAACCAAAGAAACTAAAATAGAAAACTATATATTAGAGAGAGAAAGGAACAAATTTTAATTAGCCCTGGGTCTCTAGACTTCACCGGGCCAATCTAATTCTTAGGCCAGAAAAAGAATTATGGTAATAATAGGAACATAGGAGATGAGGAGGATAAGAGGAAAACTAGTCCAAAATTATATATATATATATATATATATATATATATATATATATATATATATATATATATATATAGGGAGAGTATACTCTATATCTAGCTACAGAATAAGTTATTTTGTAGCCACCTCTATTTACGATAATTTTATATACTAATTTACGACAATGTCAGTATATATTTACGATAGTTGAATTACTATTAACACATGGGGATATTTACTATAATGTTATAGTAAATCACATAGTAAGGAGTTACTATAATCTCATAAATTAGCATAGCAATTATCGTAACTCAAAGTGGCTACAGAATAAGTTACTTTATAGCCAGCTGTAGGGTATATATATATATATATATATATATATATATATATATATATATATATATATATATATATATATATATATATATATATATATATATATATATATATATATATATCATTGGTTATTAATACAGGCTTATAGAGGGAAGCAAACAAGAAAAGTATTAATCACATTCATTTACTAGTTAATTAAGGGGTGTACTAGCTAGGTGTGAAACTATAACTTTGGGTAAGCAATAACAAAAATCACAGCAGTAGCATGAATAAAAGAGGTGGGAACGATAATAGGACAACTAATACTAGATTAGTACTTGATATTAGAGATTAAATGCAGCAAGAACAGACAATTGAAGTAACAATTAGCTTCATTAAGTAGCTAATTGATGGATTAACTAGGTAATTATGATGGTGCATTGTCGGGTCCGTGGGCACACAAACGTTTGGGTGCCCCCTAGCCCCCACTCTCAGCTACTGTGTTACAATATAAGAAAATAGTTATATTCTTAACAATTATACTGGCCACTATGGAGGAGACACACTACTACAAAAACAATTTTTAGAGGCATCTCCCTATTTGGTTAGAGGTGGCTCTATCAAAATCCGCCTCTAAAAATGGATTCTGAGTCATCCCGTGTCTAGAAATTGATTTTGGGAGATAGCTAGGCTTTCCAGCTACCTCTAGAAATGCCCTCTATTTTTAGAGGTGGCACGAAAGCTCAACTGCCTCTTGAAATGCCATTTTTAGTGGCAGTTATGCCCTCTACTATTAGAGACCAATGGGAATTGTAGCCGTCTCTTGATATGGAATTCTAGAGGTTGTTGGCAATATGGTTTGGCTCTAAAAATAGGTGCCACACATTAAAATTCATATTTTTCCAAATCAGGTCAGATAAAGATAAACCTTATGTCAAAGTTGTAGTATGTGAAGAGATCTATAACTTTATAGTTGCCGTCTTTTTCATTTACAATTATTTGACTCTAAAAATTTTGTTTTAGGTTTTCATAAGTTGAAATTCAACATTTCAAAAATTTTACGTTTGAAATCGGGTGGAAAAACAATGTAAACCAAAGTTTTAGTACTTGAAGCGATCTGCAACTTTAAAGTTGACTACTTGTTAATTTTAAATCATTTAGTGGTCAGAAATTTTGTATTAAGCTTTCTAATTTTGAAATTAATTTTTTCTAAATTTCTCAAAGTACCGTGGATGGAGAAAAATCTAAACCGAAGATGTATCACATAAATGTATATCCCACTTCGTAGTTGATAGAACCCAAAAATAATGTTCTATGTTTTTAGATTTTCAAATTCATATTCTTTTAAAAAAATGAAATGACCTTGGATGGAAAAATGACCTAAAACAAAGATGTAGTACACAAAGAGATCTAAAACTTTCTAGTTCAAACTTTTTTCAATTGATTTTGTTTATAGGGTCTCAATTATGTGTTATAATATTTAATAATGTGAAAACAAAAGGAATATAGGCTTGAGGCCATGAGTTTGATCCCCATGACTGCATGCACGCGAAAATCACGCAATTTGTGATTTCTCCCTTGATTATTATTTTTACTATTTTTTGTCCCGATTTGCAAAATTCAGTAAACAACTTTTAGAGATAGATGAATTTCCCCAGCCTCAAGAAATTGATCTCTAGATGTGGCTAGGTTTTGGTTTACCTCTACATTTGATTTTTAGAGGTGGCTGGATACCTAGAATGGTTTCTAGCTACCTTAAAAAAGTTTGTGGTAGTAGTGATGGCAAAGTGTACTACCAAGGCAAGCATATCCACTCCCTACACAAAAAACTAAAATTATATGCATGCATGATGCATGGGCAAGGTGTCAGCTATGCGCACTTATGCTCCTTCTGCCTGATCTACAATGAAACTGTACTCATCGAAAGATACAACAATTAAAACAACTAAAACATAGATAAGACAACAAAAAGCATCGTAACAAAGACGATGAAGTTCTTAAGGATCCTTGCCTACTTGAGTACATGATGGGGGTTACAATGCATGGCGATCGAAAGCGGCAAGCCAGATGGAGGTTGAGGCGGCTAACAAGGGAGTGATATCTGGCATCAGTGTGAAGCCCTGGCACGCGAGCCTTGAGCCCTTCACCAACATGGTTCTGAAATGTGCGAGCGAAGCAGGTATGGGTGGCAAGCAAATAATGGCAACCATCGGATTATTTTTCTTGGCAGCCTTGTCATAACATGATTAGGTTGCCTCCTTATTTCCCTATGCTTCCCAAGCCAATTGTAGTTCTAAAGCACATATGAGCCTTTCCATGAAGATGTGTGCAACTGTGCATTCCAGAAGGGTTAATAAGTAGACTTCACATGCCTCGGCAAGACCAGTTGTTAGGATTTATGGAATTAATTTTTTTTACCTACCGTAGGACGGGAACCTTAGTATTTACAAAGCATGTCATAAATGTACAATGTCTAATTCATATTCTAGTGACTCACGAAAGTTAGCAGCATGGGATACAAATTTGTGAGGCAGCAACACAACTTTATAAATTAGACCTAACTACCAATCCGTAAACCTAGTTCAACAATATTGCTTTATTACAAAAGTTAAATAGAAGATGATAGAAAATTTCGGTCAAGTTACTAATTGAAAATTGAGGTGGAATATGCATACTTTTTTACAAAGCATGTATGCAATACGCCATAGGGTCTCAAGTCCAATAACCGTCTTAAAAAATGATTTATATTGGCAGCCACATTAAGATGTTTAAATCCCACATTTCTAGAGGAATTTGTCATAAGCGAGCACCATTAAAAAATTCCATATTAGAAAATGTCATACTTTTAGGAGCAGCTGATCGAGCACAGATGGTGAAGCTGAGACCATCACTTTTGTCAGTTGGGGCTGCTGTGCACCGTGCCCATTGCCAATGCAAGCAGGCTCAACTGCTGGGTGCTCCCTTCCCTCATTTGTTCGCTTTATGTTCCTCTGTATTATCTTCTGCATCTGATTCCACAACTAACCTCACCGTGCAGGCATGCCAAACCAAGTAAGGTTAGTATTTGTTCCATTGCCGGAGCCATTGGATACCTTTTACGATATTGCTCAAATTTCACAACTAAACAGTATCACAAGTGCTCAAAATTGCACATATATATTCTTCTTATTCAGATAAATCATGAAAATCTTGTGCTTTATACTGGTTGAATCAGGAACACACAAGCAGTAATGTTGCTAACTGCATTTGATTGCAAACTGACATTATAGGGAAGTTTATCTAAAGAGTTCTAGTTTGAATTTAGATTTGGTTCAACATCCCAACCTGCCAAATGGAGCATCATCTCATCTCCTTAGGATAAACTTTAGGGCCCATATAAAGAGTGGTTAGGATATAGCTCAGGTTCAAAATACAAGACGTAAACAATTCATATACTTTAATCTGTAGTCCACAGCTTTTTCTGCATCGTGAAACTGAAGAGAAGAATACTGTGGCTGCTTAATGTCCTTGAGCTTCATCATGCAAAAATATTCAAATGTGTGAATAATTACGGCACTTCTCTATCTTTGCAAATTGATGTTAAACTACAGGATGCATGGTAGCTTATCTGCAGGAACAGCAGAAGTAATGGTGAGGAACTGTTTTTAGTGTTTTGCGTACAACATGCCATTGTTGTGTCATGAATTCCATATGCTTCCCATGCCATCGCCCTGTTCCAATGAGGAACTGGGAGTCACTCTACCTCCTAGCAGTGTGATGTTCATGCCTTGAAAAACAAAAAAAGGTACTTTCCCTAAGGTAATTGGACTTCCTGGCAGTCAGTCAATAGTACAGTACTCATATATACTCCTTGGCAGCACCTATGCACTTGTTCTGCTGACATGAAGTGTGAATATAATAGCATACGTAAAAATGGACAATTTTTTATGTGCTGTTGAGATTTAACATATTGTGCCCTGCAAATATCTTTGTTGCAAGCTAGGTACAAATAAGACAAGTTCTCTCTGCCTGCAACTGAAATATCAAGCTACGTCAACTCAAATTGCACTCCATCTATCCACCATAAAAGGTATTCTCGTGTTTGAAATGTGTCCAGAAATATAACAGAAAATTGACGTAGCTTGAATTTTATGACTAATTAAAAGTGCACTCACATCTAAACCTTCCATTTTCCAACCAGCCAGCTTGAATTCTTTTTATTTCACAAGCTCCCGAGGCTTTAATAGGGCATGTTAGTCTTTTCCTAATTTGCCATTAAATTGCTAATAAGATCCTTTAGTAAAGCGAATAATACATGTAACCATCCCTTAATCATGTGAAGGTATTGTGCTTGTGGGCAATATAAATTAAGTAATGGCAAGTTTACATGTGATTGGGCCTGGGGGCTGGGGCATTAATAAACGAGTAGATAAGTAAACTCGTCTAGATTCACAAATTTTTGATGCTTTAATATACCTCATACTTCACTTTAGGATGGATGGAAGTATTTGTAGAAGGATGATGTATCAATTTTGATTTAAGTGGCTAACCTCAATGTACTTTATTATGAAAGGTAACAACACTAATTTCTAATGGCAATAAGAAACTCTGGTCGAATGCACAGGTTCTCATAAGTTCAAAATGTTCCCATGGAGAATGGCAAGTGACTGTTTGCCAACCAGGCTAAATAAATTCAAAGGACACATGGAACACATTGCAACGAACGAACCATGTGGAAGCCTATGAGAGATTCATGGGAACTTCCCAAAGAAAAATACATCATTGGTGGTGATTCAGGTTGATAGCTTTTAACGCTATATTTTTGCAACAATATCATGCATGATAATTTTCTAATGCTGTTGTGGAGAGACTGGTATGCTCGCAACCTAATGAAACATGAAGGTAAACAACTGAAGATTGAAGGGTCTGTTCATTTCTTGATGAATTGCAAGGCTTCATTGTTGCAAATCCATCAACAACATCAGTTTATGTGTAACAAAGGCAAGGAAACAGTGGGTACATAGAAAATAGAAAAGGGTGATTAAGCAACAAAGGTTGTCTACACATGGAATCCTTCTCAGCCTAGTAGGGTGAAAATTAATATTGATGCATTTTTTACAAGAAAACTAATATAGAAGGCCTTTGGATAATAGGAAGAGATCAAATATGAAATGTGCCACTTGCATCGTCAAGTTCAATTTTTCTGTTTTGATGCAGAGGAGGCTGAATTGCTTGTATTTAGAGAGGCTCTCCTTCTGGCTACGTGATGGATACCTCATTTATACAATTTATTAGGGCCTAAAATTCAAGATCATCTGTTAATAGATCCCACCTAGCCATATAAGTAAAGGAAACATGAGCACTCATGGATGAGCTTCCAGGCCCTGAGTTTATTTACACAAAGAGACATTAGAATAAGTTACCAGTTTTCTAGCAAAGCATGCATGCTTGTAAAGTTTAATCCTCAGTGGTGTGGCTGCAACATATTCCTTACTTCACTGCAAGTTTAGTGGCAATAGATATGACCCTTCCTGATTAATAAAACTCAGCCTTTCTTGCAAAAAAAACACAAATTTGTCAGCAGATATGGAATTTATCAACTGGTTCAGGAACAAATATGAGTGCCTAAATAGTTGAGATGCATTAGTTACTTTATCCAATAGAAAATACTAAATTATTTCTTTATCCTGAATGGTAAAAACTATGACCTACTTCTGCTTATTTCAGTTTGGATGACATGAACACTTGCTTCGTATGTAAGTTCCCTCTGCAAATAATTTATTTATTGTCCCTGCACAAGTAATGGTAGGTAGTTCATCAATAATATAAATTATATGTCACTCTACCCTTTCCCTTTGAAGATGTAACTAGACTTCACAACTATGACTGATACCACATTGCCCACTCATCCAACAATACGACACTTGTAATATGTACTTTCACTTGTCAGCTTGTATGAGAGGATGGTGAATGAAAAATGAGTAGTGTATCTATCTTTTATCGTTACGGTTTTGTACAAACGAGACAAGTTATTTCTGACTACTATAGGACAGTTCTCATTCTGCATTTATAAAACTTAGCAATCATCAATGTGGACATGCTACAAAGTACACCTAGCTTGTGAGTTACATGTGAACATGCTCGTCTGATGGTGCATTTTGCAAGGTGCTTGGAGGTAAAAAAGGAAAGACGGAAGACGAATCAGATGATCAAAATATTATTTCCAAATAGAGCATTTTCCTTTAAAATGTTGAGAGATGAAACTATTTTGAAATGGTAGAAGTAAAAAGAGTTTGGTGGCAGGTGGCAGGCGGCAGGAATTAGCTTTAGTGACATTCACAAGTTTTCCTCATTATTAGTAAACAAATAACTGCAGGAATAAAACTATGCCACAACTAACAATAAATGAATTACTTATTGACGTACCATAACCCCTTTTATACTCAGTTTTGTTGTTACTTGATGCACAAATCGACAGTTCTGGTGGCTGGACCTGGACTCCGTCTTGAGTCATCTGTCGCTTGTTATTCGAGTTGAATCATTTGTTGATGTCGGTTTGCTCATTTGGAGTGTATGATAGTGGTCCCGGGACCTGTTTTCTGGATAAATCCTCCTGCATTCACATATTCACCAAAACTTATGGAATTGATTAGTTTAATCCTCTATACATATGTTTGGTGATTGAATTAAGTATTTATGCATGTTATATTGATGGTTTATGATGAACATTAACTACCGTCAACACATCACAACTTGGTTGAAAAGACCTAACTAGCACCTTGACTTGGTCAGCCTGGTTAAAAATACCCAACTAGCACCTCAACTTGGTCAAAAAACGACCCAACTAGAAAAACTCAACTACGCTACCAACTGGTTAACAACTAAAGCAACTATGGCCATTGAGCCCAACTGAGCCGCCACGAGCACCACCAAGGCTGAGTGAGAGTGGAACAGCAGAGCTAGAGAAGCCTAGCGAAGCCTCCAGGGAGGAAACGACACCAAAGGCACTGCCGAGGCTAGCCCAATATGGGAAGGTTTTCACTTGCATACACCAGCAAGGCACGGGAAGAGGTATGAAGAGGAGGCCTCCATGGAGGAAGCGGCGTTCGTAGACGTCACCGCCCAGGCCTTAGCCCCCAACATCGAACAACCTGCCGGCCGTGACCTGCCAGGGCTCCCCGCAGAGGATGCTTGCCCCGAAGGAAGGCGCTGGCAACTAAACGCGGGCGTCCCCGCTGACACCAGACGCCACCATGCGCACTGCAGGCATTGCCGTTGCCCGCATAGTCATCGGAAGACGACCTCGACACCAACAAGGCCGCAACAGGCCGACAGGCGCCTCGGGGGCAGCAACAAGAAGGCCCGGCTGCTGACCCAGGCCACCGGAGCTTAGGCCAACCAGCAACAGACGGCCACCCCCACCTGAACTGGCCAACGAGCACGCAGATCCGGCCACCCCAATGCAGATACCCCCTCCCCCCTGGCCAACTCCACCATAGAACTGGCTAGGAGAGGAAGGAGAGGGCGAGGGCAGGCCCCGACCACGGCCTAGCAGATCCGGTTGCCGACCACCAGATCTGGCCACCTCTGTGCCAATCCAACCTGTAGACACGTGGAAGCGGCCAATCCGGGCATGGCGAAGCCGGAGCCGTGCAGACTGGAGCAGGTGAGCAGACATCTGAGGGCCACCCAGAGACAGGAGCAAGCTGTAAAGAGCAGAGGCCATTGTAGATCGAAACCACGCCGGTGAACAACGGAACCAGCCTCCAAGCCACCGGATCCAGCCATTCCTCGAGCGGCAGAAGCCCAACCATCAGCCCCAGCGAAGGATAGAGAATGGGAGGGAGAAGGAACGGAGGGGAGGAGGCATGGGGAGGTTGAGATATGCCTCGACGCCGCCATTCTTGCCGTCCGCCAATATTCGGAAGGCAGCTCTGGCGGCAGCGGAGGCCGCGCTAGGGTTGACGGGGGGAGGTGCTCGGTGGGTTGCGGAGTCGCCTGAGCCGTCAGAGTGGACGACGCGGGGGCGAGTGAATTAAGAGGAATTAAAAGTGTTTACAAAATTCCATGGTAATCAGATAATTACCGCTGGGCCTGAATACTATAAGGGCCTGTTTGGTTCCCGCCTCCTAGGCAGCCATCCCAGGCGTCCGTGCTGCCTGGCCGCGGCTCCCAGGCCAGGGCAGCAACCAAACAGACCCTAAGTCTCTCGTCCTCTCGATAAGCTTTATACGCACGAAATACGACATGGTCCCAAACTCAAAGATGAAGCACTCGTCAAAGGAGCCAGCAGCGACCTTAGATGCCGAATGCCCTTCATGTCCCAGGCCCTCGCTTCTTCGTGGATGACTATTGTTAGCTCAGCAGCCGTGGTCGCCTCACCTCCGAAAGTCCTGTTGTACTGGACTCCTCTCTCTCTCTACATGTGAGAAGCAGACGATCAGCTCCGACCCAAGCATGGCAGAGAAGGTGATCTCTCTCTCTTCTCTCTCTCTTTCTCTTCGGCTTGCAAAATTTGATGCTCCGAAAGTCCTGTTTGTGTTTTGATGTATTCTTTGTTTCTTCTTTGCGAATTTGTGTTTTGATGTAGCTGAATTTGGGCTTGTCGCTAACCTATATATGCTGTTCTTTAGAAATTGGAAGGAACAGTGGTGCAGCTAGAATATATTCAAAAAGTTTCTATTGCATATGTTGATCTGTAGGAATAACTCCATTCTTTATTTCATAGTCTAGTTACTGTTCAAAAGCATATAGCATATATACCTACGTTATACATGCTTTTTGATGTTTTCTTTTTCTTGGGGAAGATATTATATTCGATTGCAGCACTTGTCTAGGTGTTATCTTACTATTACTAATTAGAGGCTCTAATGGAGGCTCTACATTAATTCTAACCTGGTGCCCCACAAAAAAAGATAAATCCTATCAAAAACATCTGGCCTTTGGTTTCGTAAACTTTAATAATCATCTTCGATAATCACTAGTACAACAATTTTAACTGAGACAGACAAAATAGATTAACCGAGACAGGCATCACTACCTTCTCAGTCGAAAGGTCACGGTAAATCGATGTTTTCCGAGGCGGTTCAAATGCCCGCCTCGATTAATCAAATAAAAAAACAATAAAAAAAGAAAAATGCCCGCAGCCCAAACCAGGCCTGGTGTTGGATCTGGGCTGCGTGCCGCCGTGCCACCAGGGTTCCTTGATCCGCTACTGGGGGAGCTCGATCCGGCCACCAGCGCTGGATCCGGCCACCACGGGCACGGATCCTGTCACCAACGGTGGATCCGGCCACTAGTGATGGATCTGGCCGCCACCTGGGAAGGAGCCAGCGCCGCGAGTGGAGGAGCTCGGGGGAGGAGCGTGCCGCCGCCAGGGAAGGAGCCAACGCCGCCGGTGGAGGAGCTTGGGGGAGGAGGCGCCGCCGCCTCGGCCTCGGCCGTGCCCGCCTCGCCCGCAACAGATAAAAAGAAAGAAACGCATTTGCTTAGGTTGTTATAGTTGTGCAGCGTTTCAAGAATGCTTTCAATACTTTCGGAATTACTAATCTTATTCCGCTTTGACGTGTGCCAGCTGCAGTGATTTTGATCCCCTCTACTTTACTTTACTTTACTTTACAAAAAGAACAATATTTACCCTGGCTTGGACTAATGCTGCTGTCAACACAGTTCTCCATGCTAATCGTTGTGGTTGACCTTGACTGCCACAAGTGCTACAACAAGATCCGCAAGATTCTGTGCGAGCTCCAATGTAAGAACCAAAAAAAAAAGGGCACTGCAGCCTCGTCAGTATGATCGATCGGTTCATCTTTACGAGCAACAACAAACACCATGCTTGCCTACGATCTCACTCGTCATCTTGTTCGTGCAGACCATGAGAGGATCCAGACGATCTCCTTCGACGACAAGAGCAAGACGATCACCATCGTGGGGCCGTTCGACCCGCTCCAGCTCGCCTGCAAGCTCCGCTGCAAGGGCGGCAAGGTGGTCAGGGACGTTCACATCGTCGACACCAAGCCGCCGCCACCGCCACCGCCACCGCCACCGCCGCCGCCGCCGCCACCACCACCGCCACCACCGCCGCCGCCGCCACCGCCGCCGCCGACGACGACAGTGAAGATCCCGTCGTGTCCCACGCCGCCGGTGGGGCCGTGCGGGTGCCTGTGCTGCGCGCCCTGCTACCAGGGCTACTACGAGAGCTGCAGGTGCTGCTGCTGCGGCAGGGTGTACGGCCTGACCGTTCGGCCGTTACCGGCGCCGTGCGGCTACAGGGGTTGCCGGACGTTCTGCGACGACGACCCGTCGGCGGCGTGTAGCATCATGTGATTGTGATCCTATCGTAGCATGCCGCATGCATGCTCTCGAGTTGATCAGTCGACCTTGGAGTCATTCTTGTAGTATCAAGTTGGAGTTTTCAGTGAATTAGCGTGGACTACATGGGATTCGAGTGTTTTATAATACAGGTCGGGAATTAATTTGGGATGGCAGACGAATACGAAATGGACATGATAAGTTGGTTATGCGTGCGTGACTTGTAGAAAAATAAATGTTCATTAAGCAGGGATTCATATTGTTGTTAATTATTCTCTCGATGATTGTAAAGAGCAGAGCTGAATATATGATCTTACTGTCCACATCTCATTGGCCATAGCCAGATGTTATAGTATCACTGTACTATGTTGAGTGTTCAGCACAAACAGGATCGGATGCTTCTGCTAAAGTCTGGAGTCATAAGAGCCCTCTGGCTTGTACTCTCTGGGTCATTATCACTACTGCCTTGATGCTATGGACGCATTGCAGACAGTTTGTTAAATACTCCTACTTACCAGTTACCACTTACCGCGCAACACGCTGCAGAGGAAGTCAGAAGTGCAAAACAAATGAAACAAAATTGAAATCACTAGTATTTGGTTCAGGTTAGACCTATAATTCATATGACTAGTCCATCAGCATGTGCTCTTGCACGTGTTAAAATTTTAGGAGATATAAGTATTAGTTACTATTTAATATTTAACTAATAAAGAATTATTTATATTAGATCGTATGTTTTTTCTCTTTGTTTATTTTCCTAACATGATAGACATAATAGATACTCTGCAGTCTATATCTAGTTATGATAAACTTATTAATTAGTATTTTTTCAAGGTACTGACCTATATGTATTTTCATCTATATTCATATTTTCTTTTTGCATGGCACCTCTATATTTTAAATATGAAATTAATTTAAAACCTTACCATTAATTATGGTGGCTCTTATTGCACCATACATCTTATCAAGTCATGAATCTAAATTTTGATTTTTTAAAAAAAAATTTATTTATTCCTATTGACTACTACAGATTTTTTTTCTCTTCTCAATTTAAGTTGAAACTCTTATGCTTATTATATCTTTCATTAACTCTCCATTTTGCACTTTTTTAAATAAGGATTTTAGGTCATACAGTAGGGGTTCTTAAATACTACAATAATATAAGCCATCATTTGAAACATGCATCATGTCGCTTAAGACAAGTCATAGAGCTTGAAGTGAGATCTCGGATGCGGGTAGCAGGACTAACCTTAAGAGAAATTTAATACTTACTCCCTCCGTCTCATTGAAAGTAACGTTTTGGACTCCGTGCTATCTTGTTTGACTGTTTGTCTTATTCAAATTTTTTGTATAAATATTATCTATTTTGTTATGACTTATTTTATCATTAGAGATACTTTAATAATGATTTATTTGTTTTATAATTTGCAAAAAAAAATTGAATAAGATGAATGATCAAACACGGTATCCAGAAGTAAAAAACGTCACTTTTAATGGGACAGAGGGAGTAAGCCTTATAATGATTGACATTTTACTCTAAAGTAATCTTAGAGAGTTAGGAAAATATAGCCACCAGTGGCCTCTCACAATTCTCAAGATGATTGAATTTTTCTATCAAAGAATTATATGTGCAATTATGGTTATACTATTAATATAGACATGTCAAACATTTTAGTTAAAATATATAAATATATCTAAAGTAACGGCCTATATATGTCATGGTTACTAATATGGTTTTAAACAATTTGTTAGTATCATTAGTATATGAGTTGTTAAGAAAATATTTTTTAGTGATGAAACATAACATATATATTTATTACTCATGGATGCTGGCACGACCCCTATGTTTACTTTAATTAAATCTTACTATATTAATATTGACAGAGGTGGCTAATGTATGTAGAAACAAATATATGCTCTATGATTATCTAAACATTTTTTATAATGGAAGATTTGATAATTTAGATGCAGATTTGAGGGGGTATTTAATATTTTCTAATTATGGGATAAAAATTCAGTTATGTAAATTATCGATCAAATAATAGGAGGACGCAGGTGATTAATTGGAAATTTAGATTTACTTTAGATCATATTTTTTAATGGCATAGGTGGGTAACATAAATACAGAGTCATGGGTCACTTTATATTGTTTTACACAACAGCAGAGGTGGATAAATATTTAGAAAATAGAATAGATCTAGCTCTTATTATAGGTTATGCCGAATTAATGGTAAGATGTTTCTAATTTTTAGAATCAATCTTTTGTTTTCTATTGGTCTTGTGAGTATTAACATACCGGCTCCATTTGGGACATGTAGTTAGAATTTCTAGAATTTATCTTTTTTCTAGCTTGATTTGTATTTAGTTGAAACCTAATCGTATGATATATGAACTCTTGTTGCACCCTTTCTATGATTTAAAAATAAATCTATAGTTTAGCTTTTAACTTTTTATCAAGTTGTTGTAATTTTTTCACATGTTAAGTAGAAATTCTAGTGTTCTTTATCTTTATTCATTTTTTCACATGTTAAGTAGAAATTCTAGTGTTCTTTATCTTTATTCATAAATTATTTTTATTAAAAAGAGTTTAGGTCTTATTAGTATTGTTTTTCACGTGTTAAATTAAAACTCAGCTTGCACCCAGCACTGAATATGTTGAATTTGTTATATCACAGAATTATATGTGTGTAGTACTGTTTTATGTATCGTAGAGTGCTCAAAATTACTGATATTGATATGGCATAATCTTACAGTAAAAATGTATAAACTTATGAAATTTATTATCATGGAGTATTAGTATAAATTAAAGTGAATTGTCAGTGTTATTGCCACGTAGTTTGTTAAGTGAATATTTTTCCATGCTTCATAAGTTATTAAAATAAATATTTACCCTAATGTATATATGTTTATTTGATATACATGGTGCAACATAGCATTATGGTTATTTAAGTTCACGGTGGTAGAAGTCTGTAATTTAGAAATATCTATGTATTGTACTTTATGGATATTAGTTTATTTTTTATGATAAAATATATTAGTATTCATATGTAGATTTGAGAGATATTTTTGTTTATTTTTTATAATGGCTAAGGTAGATACAAATATAAAGGTAGTACTTTACATTATCTTTCACAACTACATATATGGTTACGTTGAATGCAGACTTAGGATGTTACTTTGCATTATCTTTTATAGCGACAGAGGTGGGTGATTTATAAAATCATTAGGAGGTATTTTAAATTATCTTTTATAATGATAGATATGGGTAATTTGGACACAACGTTAGAGAATCATTTTAAATTATCTTTAATAATAACAAAGCTGGGTTAATTAGATGTATTATTAGGGGGTTATTTTGTATTATATTTTATTATAGCAAATGTGGGTAATTTATATGCAAATGTGGGGGTTCTTTTGAATTATCTTTTGTAATGGCAGAAGTGGGTAATTTAGTTGTAAAATTAGGGGTTACTTTCTGTATTTTTCATAATAATAGAGGTGGGTAATTTTTTACAAATTACAATAGATCCAATGACTATTATCGGCGATGATGATTAGAGTCTACCAAATTAAAGGTTAGATGTTTCTGATTATTGTGAAAATTTTTAGGATTTATCTTTTTTCGTAGTGGCTAGAATTATCGTGGTGTCTCTGTTGAGGCCTCTAATTAGTAATAGTAAGATAAGATTGATTGATGGTTACATGTCCCATGAAAATAATCTAGCACAAGGGTTCGGCAGAGGAATCGTGTGCTGTTTGCCGTCTTGTGAGGCTGAGAGCAGAGGACCGCACCCACAAATGCCTCGATCATATATTTAGCTGTAGGATTCCCAAAGGATCTGGCTGTACCACATATCATTGATATGCTTTTCAAAACCACAACATCTAGCATCTCCTTAACTTCTTTTGAGATAAGTTGCTTACAGCTTGTAAAAGTAACGTTATAGCATAAATAAAGTTTACGAAGGAATACATGCAAAAGCGACGTTAAAGTATGGTTTCTGCATCTGTTGCTGCTGTGGTTTTATTCACAATTTTCCTGTGTTCCTCGGGTTCGCGTATGGTTGGATGGCTGCTGGCTGCAGCATGTAAAACGAACCGTGGAATACGACGGTTCCATTTCGGAATAAAATTGAGTGGGGACGGTCCCCGTGAATACGACAGCAATGGGCCTCCAGGTGGACGCTGAGGGAAAGCGCACGAACAGCCTCCGCTTCAGCTCGACCCAGGCGGCGCCGGTCGGCATGGCGGTCGAATTCGTGGCACGGTGGATCCGCCGCACCATGGCGTGCACCTCTGCGAGGATGACGCCCGACATGCAGCGGACGCAGTGCGCGGAGAAGAGAAGCATGGTGGCGATGTGGGCGGTGGCTGCGCCAGTGCGGGCTGTACCTGGCCAGATGAGGGGGCAAGGCCGCCGCGCGCCCACCCGCTGGGGCTTGGCCACCACGCGCCTACCCGGCGAGGCGAGGACGCCATGCACCCGTCGCCTCGTGCAAGGTCGCTGGTGGCGGTCCAGCCCTAGCTCGTCGGCCGCTGGTGATCCTAGGTCGCTTCATCCGGTCGGGCACTTGGAAGATGAACAGGTGAGGGATCCACGGGTGAGAGACCGGCAAGAAATAGATAAGCTGAGGGTATTCTTGTCCTCGCGTGTAGGCATCTTTTCTTTTCTTATTTGTTTCGTCATTTAATCCACCTAGACTTGACAGTGTTATAAAACAGGGACACATGGATGCTTCAATCAAAAATCATGAGGACAAAATCGCAAAGTTAAAAAAAAGTAGGGGTAATATCATAATTGGACTCTGCAGTAGGGGTAGAAACACCAAATTCTCTTTATGTTTTGACTAGTAGCCATGCGCGTGCAGCACACACATATTTATGATTATGATAGTTGACGTCCTATTATACACTACTACAATAATATTTACAGAGGCGGGCATTTTGGATTTTAGGAGGCAGGCAAACAAAACGCCTCTGATCAAAGGTCATGGTTAATGCAGCATTAACCGAGGCGATTTGTTTGCCCACCTCCGAAAATAAATTAAAAAAAAGAAAAAAAAAGAAAAAAGCCCGAAGCCTAGATCCAGGCCCAAGGGCTGCGCGCCGCCGCCGAGATCCGCTCCACGCCGTCGGATCCGCCGTTGTTGCACTCCTCCCCACCGGATCCACCCTCCTAGCCACTGGATCCACCACAAGTGCGCTTCTCCCCATTGGATCCGCCGCCGGCAGGCTCCTCCCCACCGGATCCGCTACCGGAGGGCGCCTCCCCACCGGATCCGTAGCGGGAGGACTCCTCCCGGCCGGATCTGCGCCGTGGTGGAGCCAAAGAGGGAGGAGAGGAGGGGCGCGGGTGCTACTCGCCTGTGGGAGAAGAGGGAGAGGGAGGGGCGCCTCACGCCACCAGCCACGCGACCTCGTGCTGCCCCGCGCCGCCATACCACCACCGGAGAGAGGGAGGCAGATGGAGAGGGAGAGGGAGAGGGAGAGGGAGGAGCCGCTAAGGGGAGGAGAGGGAGAGAGCGTCGGGCGAGAGGAGAGGGAGAGGGAGGAGCCGCCGAGTGAGTGGGGGTGGGGTGTCGAGCGAGTGAGGGCTGGGAGTCGGGATGGGGAGTGGGTTTGGCAAGCAAACCCTAAACTCCAGTATATATACAATCAACGCGCTATCGGGCTGAGATAGGTTGTTTGGGCTCTAAGATGGGCCAGCATTATCCGAGGCGGGCCTTATAGTGTGTCCACCACGGTTAATGTATTAACCGAGGCGTTTGCGTTAGAACAACTGCCTCGGTTAATCAATATTAACCGAGGCGGACAGTTTAAGTTGTCCACCTCGGTTAATCGATTTTGTGAGGCTATTGTTGTAACCGCCTCGGTTAATAAAAAATGTCCGCCTCGGTTAATCCCAAGCATTAACCAAGGCGGTTGAAAATCCTGCCAGCCTCCAAGGCCTATTTCAAAACGCCTCACAAAATATTTTTGTAGTAGTGATAATACGATGTGATTTCTGAATTATTTTGTTAAGGAGACAACATCATCTTTTTTTTAAATATCACTCAACCACTCGGTCGCCCAATCACTTGGCCGCTACTCGGTCACTCAATCAATTAACCACTTAGGGGTTGTTTGCTTGTAGCCCTCCTATGCAAAGCATGTGCCAGGCAAGATTTCGCCCCTAGCGTCCAAAATCAGACGCCTGGGAGCGATGCCGGTGCCAGCCATCTTTTCTTGGTGATAAAGCAAATAGGCCCTTGTAACTCAGTCACTTAGCCAACTAGTCACTCGGCCACTCAGTCACTATATCACTCAGTCAATCGGTCACCGAGCCACTTTTTTTTAGTCACTCGGCTACTCAGTCACTCGGCTATTGGGTCACCCGGCCACTCATGCACTTGGTAACTCGACCCAATCACTCGGCCACTCAAGCAATGAGCCACCCAAGCACTCAGCCACTCACTCTGTCACTCAACCACCCAATTACTCGCCCGTTCGGTCACTCGGTCATCTCTTTTTTTCCACCATGGTCGAAACCAAATTTCGTTACCATCAAGCAACGAAATTACAAGGGTTTGCCAAAATGTATAACGTATAGTAATAAGAACCAAAAAACTGTCAACCTCGCTAGGCATACCCAGGGTCCAGCCGAAGAGGCATCCAAAAACCACTTGAAAGTCGAGCGTGAAAATTAGACTGCAAGCAAACTAATCGCACAAACACTGCTTTCTCACTCCTTGCTACTCTCTCTGTTCCAAATTGTAAGTCGTTTTGACTTTTCTAATATAATAAAAGTAACATAGTAGCATCAAGTGCATGTTGGAGCTCTGCATGTGTGCCTTACGGCAGCCTTGCAAGGCTAAACGATGACCCTTCCACTATGAACTACATGCAAAAGTGGCGATACTTACCTATGCTTCCTACGCCTATGAACATTGCTCGTGAGAATACAATGTGGGCCACAAACTACAAACAAACATTGCCTAAATCAAGTGGCTTCTGCAGCTGTTGCTGCTGTGGTTGTGTTGGCAACTGTTGTCTATTCCCCGAGTTCATGTACGGTTCGATGGCTACAGTGCGTAAAGTAAAACCAACCCTGAAAGATGATGATCCGATTTCCAATAACACTTGAGGTGCCCAACCAACAGCGCTACAGCATAAAGGGACATGCGTTTGATATCCTGAACTTGAGCTTTGGTTATAACTTATGTTTAATGTCTTATGTCCTTGAGTTGAACTTGTATTGGTATGTTTGATCAGAAATGTCGTACTAGTACTGTAGTACTAGTTTAGTGCTGTGCTTTGGTACCTATGTTATCTATTGTCAACTTGCCATGCGGTACTAGTAAAATAGTATAGAGATTTGTCATTCTTTGTTACCTATATCATGGTGGAAATATGATTATATGTTTGTGACATTATACCAATACCAATTGCGTCGTATTGACCATTTGAAGTGGTCATGTTTGTCGGTGTTCCCGCTTGGAGTTACAGTCTCCTGACCGTTACCGATGTGTTCACAATAGGTTTGTTTCATTTTGGACTTCCCGTTTTCCTCAAAATCGTTTTCTCGACCAGCTTTCCCGATTATGTTTCCGTTTCCGCATAAGAATATGAGTTTGAAAGACCCCTTTCATGACCATTCCAAACCCCTTTCATATCCCTAGGGACACTTTTTTTCCTTAGAGCATCTCAAGAATTCCCAATAAAGCCTCCCAATCTAGTATTTTTAGCAAAAATGGAAAAAAAACTCATCTCCAACAGTTCCCAATCCCACCTCCCAATCTTTTCGCGCTTGGAAAAATAGACCGATCGCGCAGATATATCCATGTGTCTCCCACGTGCGTATCCATCTGCCAATCTAAAAGTGGGAGGGCGTGGGAAAGAATAAATATTAGGAAAGGGTTCCTGATACAAATGTACAAGAAAGAAAGAATATATAAAAGTGGTTAAGATAATTTAGAAATAGTATAGGATTCCACATGTAAAATTGTCCTTTATATTTTCAGAGTGAATTATTGGAAACTATGGAAGATGGCCTTATTTATTACTCCTAATAATTTTTGGCGAGTCAGAAGACTCCATGATTTTAGGAAAAAATTGTTGGGAACTCTTGGAAATGCTCTTACATGTGGCAAACGTTTGGGCCAATAAGGCCCATTCTTGGTTCATGCAAATTAAATGGCGCGAAACCTAAAACACTGCGTCTAGCTTCACCAGCATCTCTTCTATTCACACTTCACGCCTCTCTCTCTCTCTGCCTGTGAGAAACAGAGGATCAGCTCCCACCCAAAGCATGGCAGAGAAGGTGATCTCTCTCTCTCCCCCACCAGCACCCCCCGGGGCGCTGGTTGCACAATTTGAAGCTCACCATCACAAGAGTTGTCCGTACAACAAACAATTGCGTGTTTGTGTTTTCATGTATTCTTTGTTTATTTTCTTTGTGAATTTGTGTTTTTAGGTACCTGAATTTACGCCTGTCGCTAACCTGTATATTATGCTGTTCTTTAGAAATCGAAAGGAATAATAGTGGAGCATGCAAGAATATATTCAAAAAGTTTCACCCATATGTTGATCTGTAGGAATAACTCCATTCTTTAGTTCACAATTTAGTTCTGTTCAAAATCGTACCGCATGTATACCGCGTTACATGCTTTTTTTATGTTTTTCTTTTTTCTTTGGCACGAGATTATATTCTTTTACATTGGAGCTCTTGTCAAGAGGTTATAATATATACATTTGTCCTGTCATTTATATTTTCAATTGTACTATATGACAAAATATAATTCGAGGCTCAACTCAATTCATGGGGATGGATCAGTTGCTTGCTTTACTGACCGCAACAGAGAAAAAGAAACGGAAACGCATTTGCTTCACTTGATAAAGTTGTGCAGCGTTTCACGAACGCTTTTAATAATTTATTTAGGAAATCAGTCTCATTCTGCTTTTCGTGTGCCAGCTGCAGTGATTTTAATTTGGGGGTTGTTCAGCTCCTTTCTAAAAATTATTTACCTCGTCATATCGGATGTTTGGACAAATGCATGAAGTATTAAATGTAGACGAAAAAATAACTAATTACACAAATTGCAATAAATTTGCAAAACAAATTTTTTAAGCCTAATTAATCCATGATTTGACAATGTTATGCTACAGTAAACATGTGTTAATGAGGGATTAATTAGACTTAATAAATTCGTCTCGCGGTTTCCAAACGAGTTATGTAATTAGTTTTTTTATTAGTACCCAAATACCCCAGAACATCCTATAAAACATCCGATGTGACGTCCTAAAATTTTTCACCCCAGAAACTAATAACACCCCCCCCCCCCCCCCCAAGATTCCCATTACTTTACTCTAGTGAAGAAATGGATAAGTTGCACGCAGTGTGGTTGGGAATAGGGTGAAACCGGTTATTCCCTTAACGTGGGGCCATGTGAATTTGACTAGGGCCCAGTTTAGCTCCCAAAGAATTTTGCAAAATTTTTCACATTCCCCATCACATCGAATCTTTGGACGCATGCATGAAACATTAAATATAAATAAAAAATAAAACTAATTACACAGTTTAGACGAAATCCACGAGACGAATCTTTTAAGCCTAATTAGACTATGATTGGACACTAATTGCCAAATAACAACGAAAACGCTACGATGTCCATTTTACCAAATTTTTTGCATCTAAACAGGCCCTAGGCCGGCAGATGGCGTCCCCCCCAGGCGTCTCCAATCTCCTATTTATACGGCACCTCACTCTGTCCCCTCCTCTCGTCTATTCACACTGCACGTCTGTCTCTGACACACGCTCTCTCTCTCTCTCTAATATCTACATGTGAGAAACAGAGGATCAGCAGCTCCCACCCAAAGCATGGCAGAGAAGGTGATCTCTTCCTCTCTCTCAAACTCTGTTTCTTGCAAAGTTTCTAGCTGACATGAGTTCTGCATACAACAATTGTGTATTTGTGTTTTGATGTATGCTTTGTTATCTCTTCACGGATTCGTGTTTCGATGTACCTGATTTTGCGCTGCTGGCTAACCTGTATATGCTGTTCTTTAGAAATTGATTGAAAGGAAAAAGCATAGCAGTGGAGCAAGAATATATTCAAAGAGTTTCCATACATATGTTCAAAAGCGTATCGCATATATACCCGCGTTACATGCTTTTTGATGTGTTCCTTTTCCTTTGGCAAAGGGAATATATATATTCTTCAAAAAAAAAGAGAATATATATATTCTTTTGGGCACTTGTCAAGATCTTATAATGATATTTATAATTGTTTCGCTACGAAATACAATTCAGGGCTGAATTCATGACGATGGGAGTTAATTACTATTTATTTATACTTGACAAAACGGTGACAAATAAAATGAAACAGAAACGCTTTTGCTTATATAACGTAAATAACATGGTAAAGTTGTGCAGCGTTTCAACAATGCTTTTAATCTCATTATTCGGCTTTGACAGCTGGAGTGATTTTCATTAGATTCCCTTTACTTTGCTTTATTGCTGTAAAAAAGAATACTAATATTTACCCGGCCTGGACTAACTCTGCTGTCAACACAGATCTCCATGCTAATTCTTGTGGTTGACCTTGATTGCCACAAGTGCTACCACAAGATCCGCAAGATTCTCTGCCAGCTCCAAGGTAGGTAAAAAAAAACGAATTACTGCAACCTCGACACCTCGTCAGTATGTTCATTCTTGATTGCTCGTGCGTGCAGACCATGAGAGGATCCGGACGATCTCCTTCGACAACAAGAGCAAGACGATCACCATCGTGGGGCCGTTCGACCCGCAGCGGCTCGCCTGCAAGCTCTGCTGCAAGGGCGGCAAGGTGATCAAGGACGTCCACATCGTCGACGCCAACGGCGGCGGCGGCAAGCCTCCTCCGGAGAACATGCCAGACGGGCCACCCATGCCGGCACCGGCGCTGAAGAAGGGCAAGAACAAGAAGAAGAACAAGAACAAGGATAAGCCACCGCCAGCCGAACGGCCTTCGTCGCCTCCGCCGCCGGAGCAGGCACCGGGACCTCCGCCTGAGACGATGATGCCGCCTCCGTCCCCGGTCCACCAACCGCCTCCTCCTGACCAGGGGATGTCCGCGACGGTGCCCCAGGCGCACTACGTCGAGGATAAGCCGCCCAGAGCGGAGCTGGAGCCGCCGATGTCGCCCCCGCCCAAGGAGATGAAGCCGCCGATGGACCTGCCCGTGCCGCAACCGCAACACCACCCACCGCCGTGTCATATGAAGGAGAGGCCGCCGCCGCTGATGATGCCAACGTGCCCGGGCCGGCAGCTAGAGCAGCCGGTGGCGGAGTACGTGATCCCGACGGTGGAGATCCCGTCGTGGCCGGCGCCGCCCGTGGGGCCGTGCGGGTGCCCGTGCTGCGCGCCCTGCTACCAGGGCTACTACGACAGTTGCAGGTGCGGCTGCTGCGGCAGGGTGTACGGCACAACCGTTCGGCCGTTGCCGCCGCCGTGTGGTGCGTACAGGGGTTGCCGGACCTTCAGCGACGACGACCCGTCGGCGGCGTGTACCGTCATGTGATCGGATCGTAGCTTGCTGCACGCATGCGTGCTCTCAAGTCAGTCGAGCTTGGATGATGTCTAGTAGTTTCAAGTGGGAGTTTTTCTGTGATTTTGTGGGTATTAAATTGGATTTGAGTGAATTTTATTATACAGGTTCGAAATTTGGGAAGGCACACGAATACACGATGAGCTGATTATGCATGATTTGTAGAAAAATAAATGTTGATTAGGCAGGGTTGCATACTACTGTTCATTCTCTCGATGATTGTACAGACAGAAGTACAGAACAGAGCAGACTTATGTTCATACTGTCTATAACTTAGTGGCCATAGCCAATTGCTTTTTTTATATCACAAGTACTTTGTGGAATTTTCAGTAGAAATGGGGGATCGGATTCTTCAGCTAAAGTCTACAATCATATAAAAAGAAAAGGTTAGACCGATATATATTTTATACGAACTAGCACAAAGGTATGCAGAGGAACCCTGTGCTGTCCTGGGAGGCTCAGAGCAGAGCATGTCTTATTGCTGTTTGATGAGTGCCTCCAACAAAGCTGTTAGATTCTCAGGGGATCTGCAGAGAAAGAGGCCACACAACACACACACCATTGATATGCTTTTCAACAACTTAGCAGTTTCTCCTTGATTTTTTTATGCCGTTCATCAAAGGGAGTCTGATGACAATAAGGACAACGCAGACAGTGGATAGTTGCTTACAACTTGGCACAAAACGTACAAGTTAGTCACTGGCATCAGTTCCTGCTGTGGTTCTATTCACAATGGTTCTCTACTCCAGAGGTTGGCCTACCCACAAAGAAAACGAACCATCCAAAGACACTTGGAGCTGCCGCCTGACCTATACCCGCATAGCATAAAGTGGACGAAGGGTCCCAGAAGAAGTTGGAGACGCCTTAAGCCCTTGGTTGAGTCCATTATGGTGGTGCAGGGACACCCGGCGTCCGGAACTGCAAAATACTTCGACAGGCATCCACACTTCCCAATGCTTCCCAAGCCTATGTTTGAACTTTAAACTGCTGCTCGTATTGTGGTCCTATTCATGCCTTAGAGAGCCGGTCATGTCTTTCTTATATATATACATGGTTTAAATCAGGTAAATGGTCTGTAGGAGCAGATGTGCAATGGATGGCACTCCCTTAAGTAAAGGGGGGAAATTCCACTTTTATGTGGTCACCTGGGGATGAGCTACCATTCACACGCCACGCTGGCGTTCTTGCTAACTTTTGGGCCCATAAGGCCCATTCCGGGATTATTCATAAAAAATAAAAGGCGCGAAACCTAAAACATTGTACTCGTACCTAGCTTGTGGATGAAGCTTTCCATATATAATTTAATGATTGAGGGGCTCTGTGTACCATTAGAAATGAACTAGTATAGAGGTAGGCAGACGAACCGTGTGCTGTCCTGTGAGGATCTCTCGCAAAGAGCCACAAACGTGTGCCTCCATCAGAGCTATGAGATTATGCCTGTTCCGTGTGCTGTCCTGCGAGGGGCTCTAAAGTAAGTCCCTGGCATCTATTCCCGCTGTGGTTCTATTCACAATGGTTCTCTACTTCAAGGACTGGCTTATCTGTAAATAAAACGAACCATACAAAGACAGTTGGACTTCGCACAAAGCTACAGCTGCCGCCCAACCTATACCACAATGGTTCTCTAGAAGAAGCTGGACATGCCTTAAGCCCTTGCTTGAGTCCATTATGGTCGTGCAAGAATAGTCAAACTCCGGAACTGCAAAATACTTTGGCCATGTTTAGATCCCAAAGTTTGTCACCAAATTTCGCTATGCAAAAAGAAGATTCCCATCACATCAAAATGTCGGCACATGCATGGATTACTAAATGTAGATGAAATCAAAAACTAATTGCATAGTTTTATTGTACTTTGCAAGATGAACGTTTTGAGCCTAATTAGTCAATATTTGGATAATTTTTACCAAATACAAACGAAATGCTACAGTATGCTACAGTGGCAAAATGCCAACTTTGGATGTCCAAAGTTGGGCATCTAAACAAGGCCTTTGACAGGCATCCAAACTTCCCAATGCTTCCCAAGCCTTTGTTTGAACTTTGAACTGCTGCTGGTGTTGTGGTCTTATTCATTCTGCAGACAACAGGTTATGTCTTCCTTATATATACATGGGCCGTGTTTACTTCCCATGCAAACCCAAAATATTTCCTCTTCCACCCATCACATCGAATCTTTAAACGCATGTATGAAGCATTAAATGTAGGTAAAAAAATAACTAATTGCATAGTTTGTCTGTAAAGTTCGAGATGAATCTTTTGAGTCTAATTAATCCATGGTTGGACAAAGTTTACCAAATAACAACTAAAAGTGCTACAGTAACTTTTCACCCCATTTTTCTCAACTAAACACAGCCATGGTGTACACCAGGGAACTGGTCTGTAGAAGCAAATGCTATGGATGGCACTCCCTTCAGTAAAGGGGAAAATTGTACGCTTATGTGGCCACAGCCCTGGGCATAATTAACCGAAGACCGAAGACCGAACCGAACTAACCGAGACCGAGACCGAACTTTTCGGTCACTAGTTCGGTCCCTGCTTCCAACTAACCGAACTTTGTACGGTTAGTTCGGTCATAGG
The DNA here is from genome assembly GCA_022457205.1 of Saccharum spontaneum. Lineage (NCBI taxonomy): Eukaryota > Viridiplantae > Streptophyta > Magnoliopsida > Poales > Poaceae > Saccharum > Saccharum spontaneum. The sequence continues at coordinate 58,171,656 of CM039598.1, forward strand.
TCTCGGGTAACCGAACTGACCGAATTAACCGAACATTTAAATTTTATTGATATAATGTGTACTTTGGACTATTATTAGTGATATAATATTTATTCTAGTGGGTTTATAGCAACTATCACTCTTATCACTTTATTTAATCTATATGTCATTGTTATTTTTGCCATGAAATAGAAAAAGTTTTGCTAAATTTTGCTACAAATTATACTACTTAGTAGATGTTTTGTGAAGTTCGGTTACTTCGGTCGTGACCGAGACCGAACCGAACTAACCGAGACCGAACTTGCTCGGTCTTGAGTTTTGAAACTAACCGATCGGTCTCTGTTTTTAGATGACCGAACTTTTGAAATAACCGAAGACCGAGACCGATCGGTTCGGTTAGACCGAACGCCCAGGGCTAGTGGCCACGTGGGGTGAGCTACCATAGACGCCAGATTGACTTTTGGGCCAACAAGGCCCATTCAAGGTTTATTCATCCATATTAAATCGTGTGCAACCTAAAACATTGTACCTAGGCCTTGTTTAGTTTCCCAATTCTCCCCCTAAATTTCACTATGCAAAAAGAAGATTCCCCGTCACATCAAAATGTCGGCAAATGCATGGAGTACTAAATGTTGATGAAATCAAAAACTAATTGCACAGTTTTGTTGTACTTTGCGAGACGAACATTTTAAGCCTAGTTAGTCAAAATTTAGATAATTTTTACCAAATACAAACGAAATGCTACAGGAATTCTGATACAGTGTTTTTCTCCCCAATTCTCTCATCTAAACGAGGCCCTAGCTTGTGGATGAAGCTTTCCATATTCTATATATATACACCAGTTCAATGAGTCCAAAGGTAAACTATAAGATTCCTGCCTTCACTGTATTTGAGTTATGCATATTTTATCAGCTAGTATATAGAAAGTGACACCGTTACTCAGCTAGACTAGAATGCTGGAACTGAAATATCACTTAGGCCCTATTTGGTTCCATAGAATTGAGAGAAATTGGAAAGTAATCTAGTAATAAAATAGGAAGCACTATGTAGATATTAGTTTCAATTCATGGGATCCAAACGGACCCTTAGAGATTTCCTCTTTTGGCAGCCTCAAAGCATCCAATCAATTGAAATGTAGTAAGAACTGTCTGCACCATCAACATTGCTAAAGAAATTGAATGCATCTAGAGTACTAACATAGAACAATACAATAGTTACTATTCAACATGATTAAGACTAAAGAGTTATGTAATAAACTGGCAAACAGATTGAGAAATGGTGTGCTTCTCTCTGAGGCGCAGGGCAGAGACAAGTGTTGCTGTGCTCCATCTTGAGAGGATTATTCATAACTCTAAGATTATTCACGAACTTCCAACTGCGGTCCATGAATTTCTTGGTGCATGCTCTGCTCTATCTTGAGAGCATAGGACGATGCTGAAACAGAGGAAGAACCACAAAGTCCCTAAATTCGTGCTCCAAGATACGCTTGTAAAGCAGATCTTTGCAGCTTATACTGAACTTTGTGCTAGGACCAGGACAGGTGGGCAAAACGCTTTCAACAAGCAAGCATTTGTTAAGCAGTGATCACAGATGTTGTCTCTAAGTAGTGGGAACAGCCAGATTTGTATATGAGAATACAGTGACTGGCATCTTCCTTGAGCGTTTCTTCCCTTCTAATTTCAAAGCATCGACTCAACAGATTCTCTCTTTTTGTGTAAAAAGAACACAGTGATAAGCCACTAACAATGTGGAACCATAACTTAATCTCAAAAAAGTGGAGATTGGTGTTCACCATGTAGCTTCCAAAAGGTTAAAGAGTTACTAAACAAATTGTTACTATGAAACACTTCCCGCAGAAGCTTAAGAGTCAGACAATGTTGCAAAGGTTCTGTTTGGGCCAAATAAGATGCATAGATTTATTTTGCAGTTACTGCAGTTGTTCTGGGCTATGGTTTTTGGTGTGGTGGTCACTATATGCTTCTTTGGCATCAAAGCGATGAGCCATATATCTGGGCTTGGGTGCTACACTTGTCAAGTGGGACTTTTCCGTGATTTAGCGGGTATTACATTGGATTTGAGTGATTTTTATTATACAGGCTGGGAATTTAGGATGGCAGACGAATACGGATTGGACATGAAGATGATCAGTTGGTTATGAATGAATTCTAGAAAAATAAAAGTGCATTAGGCTTATGTTGGCGCTTAATTAGGTCACACACTCGATAAAGAGCTCGATCGCTGGATGTAAGGCCTAGCCAATTTTGGGATCGGCCGACACCTAGGGGATGTCCACACCTGGACCTTGTGCCTCCAGCGATGAGCGCAATACACAAGACACGTCGCTGGAGGAGCCTCGCTGGGACACGATACGCAAGACACGTCGGCGAGGTCTCTTGAGACCCGAAACCCCACACGCCCGGGAGGGACCACGTCGGGGCGTGCGGCAGCTATGGGCTGCTCTAGCCGGCCTGACCGCTCTAGAGCGTTATCATCGTCGATCCTCCAGCCATGCAGCACCGATGAAGAACGAGGAGAAGCGGTAGATTGGGAAAAGAGGGTAAAAAGAGGTAGTAGATTGATTTGTTGTATTTTTTTGTCTATTGGATAGATGGGAACTCAATCGACCATGTATCCCATATTTTATAAGGGGTAGGGGGTGGTCTTATCCCATAGGAAAACCAATGTGGTACTATTATCATGTTGCTTTATGAAGTTTTCCTTAGATTGGGCCAAAACTGTCATGGGCCTATTTAAATTGGCTTGGGTCCAATTTAAGTGTCAGCATATGCCCCCTATTTTCACGTGAATGATGTATGAACATGAAAAAACTTAATAAAACAAAAAAAAATTGAACAGCGATGACACCCATATCATCGGCTGCTCAGCGACTAAGGGTGATGTACATGGGCCATTTTTATCTAAGGGTGATACAAGTATCGGCTATTGTTTGGAGAGCACTTAGACTTCTTGCCAAACACATGGAAAGCACTTTTCAAATACCTCCCATTGATTCCTTTTGTGAGATGTTCACCTTGCAATGTCTCTGGCAGATAGGAATTTCCGAATATGAATCTGATCACTTTGTAAGGACTCTCCGAATTTGGTGACCACTTGCTAAACTGATTGCTCTTTGATCCACTTGGAAGTATGGTTTTTCACACTAATTATCCCACTTGGAAGGATTTGCTCTTGACTTTGTTTTTATATGCCTTGGCAACTCGAGCCTTGTTTTTCTCTATTTCCTTGAGAGCTTTTAATCTAACATCAGTCACCTCGTCAATATTATCCATCATCAAATTATATACATAATAGTAGATAGATCATTTTGTTTAGCAAGCCTGTATGCATCCAAATTCACTTCGATGAGCAACACGGCCTCTTGACCATATATCAACTCAAAAGGAGTAACTTTAGTGGCACCATGCCTTGAAATGCGATGTGCCCATAGAATTCAGACAAAACTTTATGCCACATCCTTGGATTCTCCTCAATCTTCTTTTTGATCAAGGTCTTATTACTAGACCCAGCCTGGCCATTAGCTTGAGCATAGTATGGAGATAAATTGAGTAACTTAATCTTATATAATTCCACAAATTCTCTCATCTCCTTAGACACAAATAATGTCCCTTGATCTGCTGTTAATATTTGAGGTATGTCAAATCCATGAATAATAAGCTCAGTGATAAACTCAATTATCTCCTTATGTGTCATATTCTTCAAAGGAACTGCCTCGGTCCACTTAGTAAAGTAATCCATAGCAACCAACACGAATCGGTGTCCCTTTGAAGATGGGGGATGAATTTGGCCAATAAAGTCTAAACCCCAACCACGAAAAGTCCAGGGTTTGATGATAGGATGAAGTATAGCAGCAGACACAAGTTGAATACTTCCAAACTTCTGGCACTCTTCGCATCCTTCGTAGTAATGAAAGATCGCCCATCATAGTAGGCCAATAAAAACAGGCCCTACGTAATAACCACTTCATCTTTGGGGCCGATTGATGCGTACCGCAAATACCTTCATGGACTTCTCCCATAGCCACTCTTGCTTGATCGGAACCCAAGCACTCAAGAAACAAGTCTTTGGCGGTTCTCCAACAGAGCTCATCATTATGCAACACATATTTGAAAATGCTCCGCTGAACAATTTTATTATTTTTAGCACTTGGATCATGTAGATATCTCAGCGAGGGAGTTCTCCAATCTTCCAAATCGGCCCCAACATCACTGAAAGTTATGTCGGGCCAATTTGGGAGCTTCTCAGGCGAATTGACCGAACTGGTCACAGGAGAGTCGGCTGAGCCGGGTAGTCGACTTAGCCGACTTGGAGGAGTTGGCATAGATGACTAGGGCAGTCGGCCTCGCCGACTTGGCCATAGCAGAGAGAGTCAGCTGAGTCGACTGGGGCAGTTGACTTAGCTGACTGGTCTGCACTTGCACGGGAAAAAAAATAAATTTTCATGCATCGGCTGTTCTTGAATATGAAAATTACACCCACTGACATCATAGCTAGATGCTTGTTGAGCTATCATGTTGGCCTTATGAATTTCATACCTCAAAATATGCCGAATTCGGAATTCAACAAAACATTCAATAATATCAAGGCAAGCATTAAGACAAGTTCTTATTGATCCTTCTAAACATTGAAATTCACCAACAACTTGCTGTACCACCAGCAAGGAATTACCATAAGCTTCAACATGTTTTACCCACATCGAACACAACATGATCAACCGGAATAAGAGAGCTTCATATTCGGTTTGATTGTTGGTATAATAGAAATCTAATCGTCTTGACATTCCAATTTTAGCACCATTGGGAGAAATAAGAATAATACCAACATCTTGGCCATCTTTACAAACCGATCCATCAAAATAAAGTTTTCATGGAGTAAAAGTAAGGTAATTGACTTCATCATCTAAATCAATACCATGCTCAACAATAAAATCAGCAAGAACTTGACCTTTAATGTTTTCAATGGTTCAAAAGTCAAGTCATATTCAATTAGTGCGTTTGCCCATTTGCCTATTCTTCCATGAAGAATTAGCAAATATAACATATGCTTTATCACATCGGCCTGGCAAGCAACAACACATGTACTAGACAAAAGATAATGTCTCATCTTAGCACAAGCATAGTACAGTGACAAGCATAATTTCTCTGTATTGGCATACGTTGTCTCGGGATCAAGAAGATGGCGACCAAGACAAGCAATCACATATTCTTTACCTTCATCTTCTTGAGTCAAAACAACCCCGATTACTTTCTCTTCGATAGCAATATATAATTTGAAAGGAACTCCTCTTCTAGGTGCACGAAGAACTGGTGGTGTTGATAGAGAATTCTTGAGAAGCACGATTAATTTATTTATAATCAGCTTCTAAACTTTGTCCTGCATACACCGGCTGTGGTGCAATGCAAAACCCAACGCCAATTTGCTCACATGGGTTGGCCGACGCAATCCCCTGTCCTAACAAAATTTACACTACATGATGATATGGAGCCGATCATCAATCGGCTCTAGAGAAATGGGAACAAAGCCTCTTCTAGTGACTCAAAACTAGTAAGGTCTCTCCTTAACAAGCAAATCATATCATGTGCCCCCAAGGAAAGCGGCATCGACCGTGGCATAAGCCAATGAGTTTGCATGGACAATCTCAACTTCATTGTTCACCCACTGAATGAGGAACTGTGCAAACTAGAAGGCACACATCGATTGCCATGAATCCATTTACGCCCAAGAATCAAACTGTAGCTCCCTTGCACCTTTGCAATGAAGATGATGGCCAATGTTTTTCTCCCAATAGTCAGCTTCATCAAGGCAAATCCCTTAGCCGAAATAGAATTTCCTCCAACACCTTTGACTGTCCTATTGGTCTTAATCAGCTCCTCATCAGATCGACCAAGCTTCTTATAAAGTGAATATGGCATTAGATTCACCATAGCTCCGTTATCCACCAACATGTTGTTGACTAGTTTGTCATTAATGAAGCCCTTCACATGCCATGGCTTGAGGTGATTCACATGGTTTGCTGGCTTCTAGAAAATATCTTGACCTCCAGAAAGCTCCTCAACACTAGCAGGGACCAGATCAACAACAAAAGGAATCGAATCAACTAGAGATACCCCAGAGGCACCCAGGCCTGAGAAAGTCAGCTTAGCCGACTCTAAAATTGGCTTAGCCGACTGGGGATCAACCAAGGTAGCAAGTACAGGGGGAGTCAGCTCAGCCGACTGAGAGTTCAGCTCAGCGACTTTGAGCAGGCGACTAGTTCTTTCTTGCTTGATTGAGGGACAATTGGGTCCTTGCTGAATATTTGTCTCCCCATCTTTGTTAACCCTTCTTCCTTGTACTTTTTGCAATGAGCACACTGGAGTTTGCGCTTTTGCGTTCTTGACAAACCTGAAGGGCACCATGTCGGTTGGAAATTCTTGGGAGCCGATATGCTACTTTGGGCATCATGATCATTGGCAGATGGGTCTAGATTATTGTCGATGAGATGTGGACGGCAGTCTACCGAGGGATATGCCCACGGTAGTAGATTAATTGGTGGAGGTGCATGAGACAACGAACTAGATGGTGACGCAAGGCGAACACAAGAGTTTATCTAGGTTCGGGCCGCCGAAGTAGCGTAACACCCTACGTCCTACGTCTCTGTGGATTATATTGATTGTGTATGAGATCAATTGAGGGGGGTCCTTGCTCGCCTTATATAGTACGGGGGGGCAAGGTTATAGATATAAGGAATCTAGTTCCAATCGGTTACAACAACCGTATCCGCATGGGATTCAAAATCTATCCTAACTGACCAGGTTCCCTTGATCGTCAAGTTGTTCTCCGTATATCCCGTGCGGTACGCCGATTAGATGGGTGATCCGTGTGACTTGTTCTGGCGAGTTGGGCCACCTCCTCTGACGCGGCCCATGAGCAGCCATGAGGGTATACAGGTCTATACCCCCATAGTTAGTCTCTGAGCGCCATGTGTTTTGATGTGACACACCATCTTGACAGTCTCCGATCAGTGAGGCTTGAAGTCTTGAGGCTTCTGACCAGAGGTATCCAAAACAGAAGAGTGTTTAACCCTCCGACCAGTTTAACTGAATCCCGACCACCGTCCTAGTCAAAAAAGTGACTTGTCCAAAAAATACATGGTGCTCCGAGAAAAAAGAAAAACAATTCACCTCTGGTGAAGTGTGCCCACTTTAAGTTTCATTGTAGAAAGTTATTGATGCTCTGCACCATTGGCTCTGCCAAAATGGACAAGAGATGATCCTCCGGATCGGTATATCCAAGGTAGGGGTCATGCCTCTGGCACTGTCTGACAACTCTATTGCAAAAACAATAAGCACATTTACCATTAGGTGAAGTGTGCCCACTTAGTCCCCGAGCCTGACAGTAGGTGATTCAGTCACGTGGTGCCAAGGTCCAAAAAGAAATAATCTCAACTCAGTTGAGAAACAGACCGTGAATCTGCCATGGTGCCCTGCTCTGCTAGAGGCCAAGTCCCCAGCTCTGCTACGGGCCTAGTCCCTAGCTCTACTACAAACGGGATGTGGTCAGCAGTCTACCGAGGGGTATGCCCACGATAGTAAATTAATCGGTGGAGGTGCGCGAGACAATGAACTAGATGGTGACGCAAGGTGAACACAAGGGTTTATCCAGGTTCGGGCCGCGGAAGCAGCATAACACCCTATGTCCTGCATCTCTGTGGATTGTATTGATTGTGTATGAGATCAATTGATGGGCGTCCTTGCCCGCCTTATATAGTACAGGGGTCAAGGTTAAAGATCTAAGGAATCTAGTTCCAATCGGTTACAACAACTATATCCACATGGGATACAAAATCTATCCTAACCGACCAGGTTCCCTTGATCGTCAAGTTGGTCTCCGTATATCCCACACGGTACACCGATCAGTTGGGTGATCCGCGTGACCTGTTCTGACGAGTTGGGCCACCTCCTCCGGCGTGGCCCATGAGCAGCCATGTGGGTATACAGGTCTGTACCCCACAATTATCAATGACAATCGGTCCCTCACTTTCTTTGATTGGAGCATCCTTTTGTTAGACCTGATTAGCAAGTTTAACCAAAACTGGCTTAATCAATCCTGCCTTGCTGGACCTTGATTGGCCGTAGCTCAATCAGCTCTAAGGGATATAGTGTTGCTCATTGTAAGCTAAACCAGCACACATCCTCCACCGGTGAAGATTTTGACATATTAACGGGTAAGGAATCAACACTCCATCTTTATATATATGCTGCAATTTTTGTTCACAATTAGCTTGACCGATTTTTAAAATCGGTCTTGCTGATTTTTTTTCTATCCACTAACATTAAAATAAGTTTGGCTGACTTAAAAGTTGGCCTAATCGATCCTCTTTGAACGATAGTGTTAGTGGCTGATTTCTGCTTATCCACGAGAGTTTCGGCTTGCCCTCCGAGCCCAGAAGATTTAATAGTGATCTTAAGGCTCTCCCGATTATCATTGGACTTTTGTTGCACAACCTCATGATCTAAAACTTTCTTTCTCTTCTTAGGTTCTCTGGGCTCACCGATTCTCACATTTTTTTTTACAATAGTGGAATCAGCTTGCTCTGGCCATATCAAGATGGCTAGATTATTGATCTCTAGAGTTTCAGCCATGGAAAGTGTCTTTTTGCAAGGCAAAGGATGTGCATCTCCGTCATGCATAGCTTACATGTCCAATTTTGCCTCTTTTGATTTCCAAAACCGATTAATAAATTTCTGTGAATCGGTTTGGGAGGCAACACATGAAGCCTCAAGCACTGGAACCATGCTTGATGACTTTGGACGGTCAGACAACACCGTAATATGAGGCAATGAAGCATGTGGTGTTGCTGTCTTGTCATCAGTTCGAAAGGCACGAACTGAATTCGGCGTGTATGTAGCAGTAGGAAGAATAACCCCTCTTGAATTAGTCTTATCGATTTTAGGCGCAGAAGAGACCAATTCAGGTCGCTTCCTGAAAATAATCTTTCCATATTGATGAATATAACAGTAAGATAGCCTCTTTTGAGGAGGTATAGTGCTAGCCCCTCCTGAATTGGCCCTATCGGTTTTAGGCGTCGAAGAGGCCAATTTAGATTGACTATTTGAAATCAACTTGCCATGCTGGTCAAAATAATAGTAAAACGGCCTCTCATATTGAGGTTGACTAAAAGCCAGGGCCGATTCACTAGTATGTCCAACATGAGGTGAAGTAGTAATAGGAGTACCAAAGATTCATTCCTCTAACTTATCAAATGCAGAATTCATCTTAACCGTAGTATAGAAAAGAGGAGAATCTTTAGTAATCCCATCTACCTTCAACATCGCTATGGTTGTAGACCTGACGAGGATCTCCTCACCCATTGGACTGGTGAACTCGCCGTTGGGACCGTTGTTCCACATATTGAAAAGAATAGATCAAGACCAGATGCTATCGCCCTTCTGGACCAAATGCAACGGTAATGATAACACAAAAAGGATAGATTAGAACCTATAAATTGGCTAGGTCAGAAAGATCAGCTATAGGAGATAGCCGAACGAATCGTTCCCCAGTGAAGTCACGAAAAAGTGTGTTGACGCTTAATTAGGTCACACACTCGATAAGGAGCTAGATCGCTCGATATTGGGTCTAGCCGATTTTGGGATCGGCTAGCGCCTAAGGGATGTCTACACCTAGACCTTGTGCCTCTAGCGATGAGCGTGATACGCAAGAGACATCGCCGGAGGAGCCTCGCCGGGACCGCAATACGCAAGACACGCCTATGACGTCTCTTGAGACCTAAAACCCCACACTCCAGGGAGGGACCCCGTCGGGGCGTGCAACAACTATGGGCTGCTCTAGCTGACCTAACTACTCTAGAGCGTCATCATTGTCAATCCTCTAGCCATGTAGCACCGACGAAGAATGAGGAGAAGAGGTAGATTGGGAAAAGAGGGTCAAAATAGGTAGTAGATTGATTTGTTGTGTTTTTGTGTCAATTGGATAGATGGGAACTCAATCGGCCATGCACCTCTTATTTTATAACGGGTAGGGGTGGTCTTATCCCATAGGAAAACCAATGCTGTACTATTATCATGTCCCTTTATGAAGTTTTCCTTAGATTGGGCCAAAACTGTCATGGGCCTATTTAAATTGGCTTGGGCCCAATTTGAGTGTCAACAGCTGGGTTGCATATTCCTGTTCCTTGATGACTGTATAGAGTAGAGCACACTATATGTTCTTACTGTCAACATATGATTGGCCATAGCCAATTATTTTTTATATAACAGTACTATTTATGTTTAGTGTTGAAGACAAATGGGATCGGATTCTTCAGCTAAAGTCCACAACCATATAGAAAGGGAAAGGGTAGAGTGACATATATAGTTTATATTATTGATGAGGGCTCTGTGTACCATGGAATTAGAAACGAACAAGCACAGAGGTAGGCAGAGGAACCGTGTGCTGTCCTGTGAGGCTCAGAGCAGAGGAGAGGACCTCTGGCATGTTAGGAGAAAATGAAGCTCAATCTATTTCTGGGGACAATGCCCAAACATGTACTTGAGCTGGGCATATATGCATCAAAGCCAAGTAACCTCTACCATCGCAAGAGCCATAGCTCACAACTCTGCCTCTGCACTTGAACAAGATACAACAGTCTACTTCTTTGTCTTCCAAGCAATGAGAGAGCCACCAAGAAAGATACAATAGGCAGAAAGAGAGCGACGTTCAGAGTTGCTAGCCCAAGTAGCATCAGAGTAGGCTTGGAGTTGGGAAGAGCTAGAATGCGGGAAGAACAGACGATGAGTAATGGTCCCACAAAGATAACACAAGACACGAAGAAGATGGCTATAATGGATGTGAGTGGGAGCAGAAACAAATTGACTAAGAATGTGCATAGCATATGAGATGTTAGGATGGGTCACAACCAAATAGACAAAACTACCAACAATATGATGATACTGAGTAGGATCAATGAGGGGTTTACCATCAGTGGCACAAAGGTGAAGATTAAGCTCGATGGAAGTCTCAACAGTGCGTTGATCAGTGAGGGAAGAGTGAGCAAAAAGATCTTGAATGTATTTTTCTTGGGATAAATAAATGCCATCAGAGGTGGAAGAGACCTCAATCCCAAGAAAATAATGAAGAGGACTAAGATTAGATATAAGAAACTGCTCACTGAGATGTGCCTTGACAAAGACAATATACTCAGAATCATTGCTAGTGATAATCATATCATCAACATAAAGAAGAAGAAGAAGAAGAGTGTGACCACGAGGTGATGTGTGAATAAATAAGGTAGGGTCATGATTGCTCGGGGAAAAACTAGTAGCAGTGATCATAGAGGCAAAGTGCTGAAACCAAGCACGAGGAGCCTGTTTTTGACCATAAAGAGAGCGACGAATACGACAAAGCATGCCATTAGGAACAAGATACCCAGGAGGTGGTCACATGTAGGCCTCCTCACGGAGTTCACCATTAAGAAAGGCATTTTTGACATCAAGTTGAGAAATGGATCAAGCACGAACTGAGGCCACATCAAGGAGAGTCTGAACAGTGGTCATGTGAGCCACAGGAGCAAAGGTCTCATCATAGTCATGACCATGCTCTTGTTGAAAACCATGAGTGACAAGATGGGCCTTATAACGCTCGAGAGAGCCATCGGAGTGCGTTTTGATCCTGGAGACGACGACTGTAGGTGTGAATCATAGGAGGTTTGGAAGCATAAATGACCTAGGAGCATGTGAAGGCGGCTCAGAGGGCAGTGGAGGAGAGGGTGGGGGACGTGGAGGTGGTGGGGATGGTAGCTGAGGAAGAAGCACAATGGAGATATGTGTATCAAGAAAAGTCAAGAAGGACAGAGGCTCAACAACAGCTTGAGGAGAAACATCAGAGGTGGGCCGAGGATAGAAAGAACTAGACTCGTCAAAAGTAACATCCTGAGAGATCTGCATATGACGAGCAACTGGATCCCAACAACAATGGCCCTTGTGCTCGGCACTATAGCCTAAGAAAACACACTCAACAGATTGAGGGGTCAGTTTAGTGCGTTCATGAGGAGCAAGAAGAACATAGCATAGACATCAAAAAGGCAAAGACTAGAGTAATCAAGTGGATGTCCAAAAAGGCAGTCATATGGGATGCCACCTTTAAGAGCGGATGTGGGCTGAATGTTGGTTAAATAGGTGGTAGTGGAAATTCCTTCAGCCCAGAAATGAGGTGGGACCGAGGAAGCAATCATAAGAGCATGGGAAATTTCAAGAATGTGGCGATGTTTGTGCTCAGCAACACCATTCTGAGCGTGCACACTAGGACAAGAAAATTGTGGAAGAGTCCCCTACTCAGAGACAAATTGGCGAAGAACACCCGAAAGATACTCCCTAGCAAAGTCAGCATGAAAAACACGAATAGGAGCATCAAAATGAGTGTGAATCATCCGAGCAAATGTCTTATATATGGATAACATCTCATTACGATGTTTCATGAAATATACCCATGTAAAGTGAGGGAAATCATTGATAAATTGACATAATATTGATGAACCCCTTTTGAAACAAAAGGTGCTGGACCCGATACATCTGAATGAACAAGGTCGAAAGGATGCCATGACACAGACCCACTAGAGGGATTGGAAGCTAGATCTATTTGCCAATCTTACAGCCCTGACACTGATCTAAAGAAATATCACCAGAGACATTTCCCAGAATGCCACGACGAACAAGAGTGGATAACCGAGAACCACTTAGATGTCCGAAGTGATGATGCCACTGAGCAAAAGAGGAAGGAGCCGATGCAAGAGAAGCAGAGCCCACAAGACCGGCAGAGGTAGCGGAAGGAAGATAAAGCCAGTTGAGCTCCCAGAGACGCTGAGAATCAGAGCGACAAGGGCCAGTAATAACTAGGAGACCTATGCTTAGATCCTGAGCACGGGAGTCAGAATCAAGAATAATATGACAACCACGATCAATTAGCTGGCCAGCAGAAATAAGTTGTATGGTCAAATCAGGAACATTAGAAACGTTGGGAACATGAAATAAAGAAGACGAAAGAGTGCCACGACAAACAACCAAAAAAGGTGAGCCATCAGCAGTTTGAATAGTGAGAGGAATGGAAGGAGAACAAATAGAAGAAAGACGGGTACTATTAGGCGTCATATGAAAAGAAGCACCAGAGTCAAGAATCCATGGCAAGATACCTGAAGTGGATGGTGGTCTCTCAATAGAAGACTAAGAAGTAACAGTAGAGAGTGCTAGGGCCGGAGTGACGGAGCCAGAGCCAGCAGCTCCAGTAGTGACAGAACTAGTAGCTCCAATAGGTGCAGGGATAGCAAGTCAACAAAGTAACATGAGTATCTCCTGCTGTGTATCAGTATGCTGAGACTGAGCCCGTAAGGGACACCCACCTTGAAGAGACTAAGCCTGTCGCTTCTTCTTGTAACAATGATCCTCGTCATATCCATCTCTGTCACAGTGATTACAATGAAGGCCACCAGAACTTTGAGTCCCAGAAGCACCAGAACTGCGAGTCCTAGAGGCGCCAGAGGATACTGAAGCAGGCACTTTAGGAGTAGAACCAAGAATTCCAGACCGAGTAGCCAAAACTGAGGAGGACGTCAACTGAAGTAGACCAGCAGAACGAAGGCGAGTCTCCTCATTACGAATAGCAGCAAGAGCCTCCATCAAGGACACACACGGTTCATGAGCAAGAACTGAGCACGTAGAGGCTCAAACTCAGCATGCAGGCGAGTCAGGAAGTCATAGGTGTGACGAAGCTCAAGGTGGCTCTGTTGTTTCCTGTAGGAATCACAAGTGTCTCGAGACAATTGAGGACTAAGAGTGTCAAGCTCACGCCATACTTGATCAAGCATGAACATGAGAAAGGCCCACATCTGAGCAGCATGATCAAGCCGAATAACCTCTCCAACCACATACTTTTCCATACTAGCAACAGGAACAGCCCCACCACGAGCATCTTCATCCAACCAAGTCCGATAGGCCTGAAAATGAGACATATAAGAGGCCATATCATCGCCATAAGCTTCGTGCGACTTCTTTTGATTATCTTCAGATGTCCTTGGAGGAATCACTAGCTACACTAGACGATCAGGCAATGCTGGACAAGGTAGCTCACCACTAAGAAACTCCCAATGCCAGAGACCACGTATATGCCAACGCATATGTGAGACCCAGTCATGATAATTGGTGCCATCGAAAATCACTGGACACCGTGGGATTTGAGCACCACCAGAGGGAGGAAGGCAAGAAGATGCCATATCCTCTTTTTTTCCAAACTCTAAAAGAATAGAGGACATAGAAAAACAGAGCACGCAGCGTGTGCGATCGCAGGAAGAGGGGCGAGTGGCTGGAGGAGGTGCCGGCAGTGGGCCGCGCCTGCCAGTGGACCGTGCTTAGCAGTGGGGCCACACCCGGCAGCGGGGCTCGCACCGGCGGGGCCGTGCCCGGTGGCAGGGCACACGACAATGGGGCCGCGCCCGGTGGCAGGGTGCACCACGATGAGGCCGCACCTGGCAGCAGGGCCACTCCCGGTGATGGTGAAGAGCCGCACACACGAGACGAGTGCGATGGCGGCTGTGATGGATGAGCACGGCGGCAGAGCAGCAGAAGAGCGCGACGAACAAGCGCGCGAACGAAGGAGCAAGGTAAACCCTAACCCTAAAACCTAGGCTCTGGATACCATGTTAGGAGAAAATGAAGCTCAATCTATTCCAGGGGACAATGCCCAAACATGTACATGAGCTGGGCATATATGCATCTAAGCCCTTAGACAAAGAGGAAATTATGTTATACAACATATACATCTGACATGGCAAAGAGCCACAAACGAGTGCCTCCATCATAGCAGTGAGATTCTCAGGGGATCTGACGAGAAAGAGGCCACACCACACACGAAACCATTGATATGCTTTTCAACAACTTAGCAGCAGCTTCTGCTTGACTTTGTACTCATTGATCAAAAAAAGTGTGCTTGCATTTGTTCCTGTTGTGGTTCTATTAACAATGGTTCTCGGCTCCTGGTGTTTGCATGTCTGTAAATAACACGAACCATGAAATACGACTGTTCCATTTGGCACGAAGTTTGGGGTGCCGCCTTACCTATACCACTATAGCATAAAGTGGAGACTGGTGCTTTAGCAGTACTTCCCAACAGAAGAAGCTGCGGATGCCTGAAGCCTTGGTTGCAGCGATCATGGCTGTGCAAGAACAGTCTGGGAACGGGACTTCAAAGTACTCGAACAAGCGTCTATGCTTCCCTATGCCTCCCAAGCCTTGCAGTACATTCCAACTGATGCCTGAAGCCTTGCACTTGCAGCCATAGCTGTAGTGCAAGAGGACTCTATGGCCGAAACTACAAACTACTTGTACAAGCATCTACACGTCCAGCAGCCCTTGAACACTGCTCTCTCACACGAAGTTAATAATGCAAGTAAAACGGAATTTATCGTGAACTGCTCATGTTGTGGTCTTATTCATGCCCCCGCAGACAGTTCTGGTCCTTCTTATATAGATGGTGTAAAACAGAGAAACCATCACTAGAGGCACTCCATTAAGTAAAGGAAAAATTGTACACTTATGCCACGTGGGGATGAGCTACCATTGGAAAACATTAATGTTCTTGACAGCGTTTGGCAAACTTTTGGCCACTAAGAGCATCTCCAGCAGTCCCAATCCCACCCCTAATCTAGTAATAAAATATGAAGCACTTTCTAGATATTGGTTTTAATTTATGGGATCCAAATAGACCCTTAGAGATTTCCTTTTTTTCACAGCCTCAAAGCATCCATTAAATTTTCATGTAGTAAGAACTGTCTTCACGGTCAACATTGCAAAAGAAATCGAATGCTTCTAGAGTACTAACATAGAACAATACAATAGTTACTATTCGACATGATTACGACTACAGGTTACGTAATGAACTGGCAAACAGCTTGAGAAATGGCGTGCTTTTCTGTGAGGCGCCGGGCAGAGACAAGTAGTGTTGCTGTCCTCCATCTTGAGAGGATTATTCGTAACTCTAAGATTATTCACGAACTTGCAACTGCAGCCAATGAATTTCTTGGTGCATGCTCTGCTCCATCTTTAGAGGATATGATGATGCCGAAACAGAGGAAGAACCACAATGTCCCTAAACTTCATGCTCCATGATATGCTTGTGAAGCAGATCTTAGCAGCTTATACTGAACTTCGTGCTAGGACTAGGACTGGCGGACAAAACGCTTTGAACAAGCAAGCATTTGTTAAGCAGTGATCACAGATGTTGTCTCTAAGCAGTGGGAACAGCCAGATTTGTATATGAGAATACAGTGACTGGCATCTTCCTTGAGCATTTCTTCCCTTCTAATTTCAAACCATCGACTCAACACGTTTGTGTAAAAAGAATACAGTGATAAGCCACTGACAGGTTGAAACCATAACTTAATCTCAAAAAAGTGGAGATTGGTGTTCACCATGTAGCTTCCAAAAAGCTAAAGAGTTAGTAAACAAAATATTACTATGAAACACTTCCCGCAGAAGTTTAAGGGTAGGACAATGTTGCAAAGGTTCTGTTTAGGCCAAATAAGATGCATAGATTTATTTTGCTGTTACTGCAGTTGTTCTGGGCTACGTTTTTTTGGTGTTGTGGTCACCTTATGCTTCTTTGGGAGTTTTCTGTGATTTATCAGGTATTACATTGGACTTGAGTGATTTTTATTATACAGGTTGGGAATTTGGGATGGCAGACAAATGCGGACTGGACATGAACATGATGAGTTCGTTATGAATGAATTGTAGAAAAATAAATGTTCATTAGGCAGGGTTGGATATTGCTGTTCCTTGATGACTGTACAGAGCAGAGCACAAATGTATGTTCTTACTCTCTGTCTCATTGGCCATAGTCAATTATTTGTTATATAACAGTACTATATATGTTTGTTGTTGAAGACAATTGGGATCGGATTCTTCAGCTAAAGTCTGCAATCATATAGAAAGGGAAAGGGTAGAGAGACATATATATAATTTAATGATTGAGGGGCTCTGTGTACCATGGAATTAGAAATGAACTAGTACAGAGGTAGGCAGAGAAACCGTGTGCTGTTCTGTGAGGATCTCTCGCAAAGAGCCACAAATGTGTGCCTCCATCAGAGCTGTGAGATTCTCACGGGATCTGACAAGAAAGAGGCCACACGACACAAACCATTGATATGCTTTTCAACAACTTAGCAGCAGCTTCTGCATAACTTTGTACTCCATTGTTGATCAAAGAAAGTGTGCATAACTCTGTTCCTGCTGTGGTTCTCCTAACAATGGTTCTCTGCTCCTGGTGATTGCATATCTGTAAATAACACGAACCATGCAATACGACAATTCCATTTGGCACGAAGTACGAGCTACTGCTTGACCTATACCGCTATAGCATAAAGTGGAGACTGGGGCTTTAGCAGTAGTTCCCAACCGAAGAAGCTGCGGATACGTGAAGCCTTGGTTGCAGCAATCATGGTCGTGCAAGAAGAGTCTGGGAATGGGACCACAAAGTACTTGCACAAGCGTCTATGCTTCCATATGCTTCCCAAGTCTTGCAGTAGCTTCCAACTGATGCCTGAAGCCTTGCACTTGCAACCATAGCAATAGTGCAAGAGGACTCCGTGGCCGAAACTAGAAACTGCTCGTACAACCATCCACACTTCGCTATGCTTCCCAAGCCCTTGAACACTGCTGTCTCACACCAAGTTAATAATGCAAGTGAAACGGAATTTATCGTGAACTTGAACTGCTCGTATTGTGGTCTTATTCACGACCCTGCAGACAGCTCTGGTCTTTCTTATATAGATGGTGTAAAACAGAGAAACCGTATGTAGAGGCACTCCATTAAGTAAGGGAAAAATTGTACATTTATGCCACATGGGGTTGAGCTACCATTGGCACCACATTAATGTTCTTGATAGCGTTTGGCAAACTTTTGGGATGGCAGACGAATACACGGGCTGATTATGCACGACTTGTAGAAAAATAAATGTTGATTAGGAAGGGTTGCATATTGCTGTTCATTCTCTCCATGATTGTACATAGCAGAGCGCACTGTACGTTCTTACTGTCCACATCTCATTGGCGATTTTTTTATATATTTAGCCCAAATTTGAAACAAATTTTAAATTTAACCCGGGTTTGAAATTTTTTAAATCTAACCCGTTTGGCCCCGCCACCATACATGGCGGGGCAAATGCACTGAACCCCGCCATGCATGGTGGCGGGGTGCAGGTCCCACGTGACACGTTGCAGGCCAGCGTGGAAAGGAGTACCCCGCCATGATGCATGGCGGGGTACCCCTAACCCGCCATGCATCATGGCGGGGTACAACCCCGCTCATTTAAAAGCCCGGACACTTCTTGTTTTTGGCCATTCATCCATTCCATTTTCCGCAGCGCCCCTCTCCGCCCCAGGACCGAGCTCCCCTCCCCTCAGCGCCCTTCTCCGACGCCCCTCCCTCCTAGGGCCCCTCCCCGTCGGCTACCGGCCCATCGTCGGACCTTGTTCCGGCCACCCCTTCTCTGCGTCCATCGTTGTAGTATGTTTGGTTAATGTAGTTAGTAAAGTTATATTAGTTTTTATCGTATTGATATTGTACATTATATAAGTGATATGTGTTTTGTGTTGAAATCATTTCGTGTTATTAGATGGAGGACTCGTATCGTGAGTCGATTTGGAGGAAAAAGGGTCGTCCTAGAGAGATGTACCCCGACATGTCTTGCAAGGATGCGCCCGTTCCTCCCGAGGAACCTTTCCCTAACTGTGACTGTGGTCATCCGGCGCATGTGAGCCAGTCGAGATATCCAGATACTGCGACTCGTTGCTTCTACACATGTTATAGTTGTAGCGTAAGTAATTGTGCCCTTTGTTTTTCTTATTGGTTTCTGATGTTGTATTCGCGATGAGATAATTCAAACTTTTTTGTAGCCGTACTTCCGGTGCTTTTTCTTCTAATGGATCGACGGTCCGGACAAGTTTGACCCAAGGATTCTCCTTTTCTACCCCGGCGTTGATCATTGCAAGCGTGAGGTGTTTACTCGCTAGGTTCCGCCCCCTCCTAACCCTCCTCCTATGACGGAGGAAGAGAAGGCCGTAGCATCGGCACGGCGGCTCGAGGATCCTCCAAAGTGCCATTGCGGAGAGCAAGCCATGATAAACCCACGCAATGAACAAGAGTTCATTTGTCCTCTACGACATGAGGTAAGGTTTGAGTGAACCTTGGAATGTCATGTCCTATATGTGTGTTTTACTGTTTTGATTTTGTAGGATCATGATTTTCCAAAGTGCCGTTTCAAGGAATGAGTCTATGGTCCAAAGAGCCATTGGCCGGAGCCGGAGAAGAATGAGGAGGTGCCAGACTGGAAGAAGAAGAGGAGGTCTATTGCGCCTCCTGTGATGTGCAAATGTGGTGTTGAAGCTAGCTACGGCCTTGTCCCTTCAGGCCTTGGGATTGGGCACTTCTGTGGCCACATGATCGATTATGACGAGGTTTGATAGGACTGTTGACACTTAGTGCTAATGTTTTATTTTGTTTGCTTTGGTACGCTAACTTTGTATTCATCTATTTGTTGCAACAGAGCACTCAGAAATGCAAATGGGAATCATATGATGATGTGTTTAAGTTCAAGGATGAGTATAAGACAATGGTAGCACTTCGCAAGATGAGAGGATATCCTGCAAACTATGTCACTGATTTCGTTAAGAACCATAAGAAGAAAATGCTACGACGGGCCCAAGACCTACGTGTTCGTAACCCGGAGAGTATTGCGTGGAAGAAGTGGTACGAGAAGAAGAAGAAGGATGTAGAGGAGTACCAGGCACGGAAGGCTAAAGAGGATGCAAGGAAGGCTGCAGAGGAGGCTGCGAGAGCAGAGATGCAAGGCTTGAACGATACTATTGACTCATTATGTGCGAGTGAGTCATTGCGTTTTTGGAAACTCAATCTTCTTTGTTTGACTGTCAATAAAGTCATTGCAAAGATCGTGTTAATTGTTTGCATTTTGTACTTGCAGAGATTGGATGCACCGACAACTGGCAAGCAGATGTGGCTCGTGCTAGGTACACGGAGAATAGGACACTAAAGCGGGACGCAGGAGTTGGTGGCACCGCAAGCCGTCTGATTGTGGTTGAAGAGGAGGCCGAGCCGGAGGAAGACGACGACACCGGGAGGATAGGCTCATTCGTCTAGCCGAAGAGTTGGGCTACCCTCAGGACGAGGATGCCTACGACATGGGAAGGATAGCCGAGCTACTTCGTACCCTGAAAGGGTAGTGCATCTCGACGACGTGGAAGAAGATAAGTGGCCCTTCGTAAAGCCATGCAGCTGAGCGTTGGTGGAGTACAGCGGTGGAATTCCCTACAACCTCCCGAACTGTCTGTAAACCCTGAAAGGGTAGTGCATCTCGACGACGTGGAAGAAGATAAGTGGCCCTTCGTAAAGCCACTCGTCCCCTTCCTCCTCGCAGCGCGGACTAAGGTAGTCCTCTAGCTCCCACCTAGACCACGGTGTCCATGTTACCTGCAAAGTAAAAAAACTTAATTTAGTAGCAATCTCATTGATAGTGCCTTTAGTAGGAAATGTGGATTGAACTTACGTAGTTGTGTGTCAACACGTCTATCGCATCCGTGTACTGCCTGTACCTCCTTTCCAGCTCGCCCCTCACTACCTTAGCGTCTTTCCAGATGAAAAGGGCGGTGGGTAGAACGTCTTCATGCTGCCAAACCTGCAAGTCACACAAACACGGTGTCACTAATCTCTTTAGTCGTATGAAGATATCAAAGTAGTCAATGTACTCACAGGCAAATGCGGAGGTTTAGTAGGCCTCCCAACCAGAAACCGCTCCCAAATCCATACTTGAAGTAGGTACGAGCAGCCACCTAGGTTGGCATTGGCCGACTGGCGACGACAGGCGGTACAAAGCTGACGGTATGTCCAAGCAAGGACCGCGGTACCCCAGCTATAGGTTGCAATGTTCTCTAGTGGCTGGATAAGGATCCTCAAGAAAATCCAGCTGATGATGTCGCCTGAGGAGTCGGGGAACAAGAAAGTGCCCAAGAAGTGCCACAACCACACCTTTGCATACACCTCGACCTTGTGATCTGGAGCACCGATCGGAGGCCCTGCACCAAAGTGCTGGGTTATCCATGACGTCGACACTCCTGAGGTCTTCCTGCAATTACAATTGAAGCATTATTCTACAAAAATAGATGTAGCTGAAATGGTTGTATTAGTGATTTCAATGAGGCGCAAATATGAACTTACTTTGTGCCTTTAACTTCAGCCTCTGATGGCCTCCTACCACAAAACTGCTCCACCAAGTCTACCCAATTAGACTCGTCGACGACCCCAGTCACCGGATGACCAGCCAAACTGAGACACAATATCATCTTGACATCATGCATCGTGATAGTCATTTCCCCACATGGTGTGTGGAAGGTGTGCGTCTCCGGTCTCCACCTGCATCATTACAAGTTTCTGGTTATAGGCAAGTTGACGACCCAATTTTACAAAACAAAGACAATAAATGCAAAATGCAATGTTACCTATCAACAAAGTTTCTGTTGTAGACCCGAACGATCTCAAGGAAGCCTGCCCGACGTATGTACGTCGCGTATCGCTCGTCCCAGCTATGTACGCGGTGCGTGCGAACACGAAGCGCACGCAACGGCCTCTGCTGCTCCGACAAGGCCTGGGCCCGGTGGTCCTTGTCGTAGTCCGCCTCAATGAGGCTAAAGCGCGGATGAGGAGCCCGCGCCTCCATCTTGCAACCCTGAACCTGCCTGTTTGAAAAAACAAAGACAACATTAATAACATTAGAACTATTAATAACGTTATAAAAAAACAAAGACAAGTAAATTTGAAGATTAAAATATCATAAATGCATGTTTACAATATAAACCACCTCTTATCTCGCCCGCCTATGAAATCTAGCGTTATGACCAGGATTCTTGCAAATGGAGCAAAGGTTCTGCGCACGTTCTTCGTCAAAGTTCCCGCCACCATACATGTCGGCGCCGTAACCTTTCATATTGTCCATATCGCCTTTCAGTCGCTTCTTCTTCCTCCTTCCCTTCCCTACCTTATTTAGGTCCGGATAAGGCGCGTAGTCCTCACCATAATATGGAGGCCACTGCGACTCGTCAAGGTATGGCTCGAAACTCTTCTCTCAAACTTTGAGGGTGTTGGCACGGAGATACAAGGGTGACATGTATGGTGCAACTGTGTGGTCAAAACCTCTAAGCCAACAAGAGGTGATCATGCGTGAGCAAGGGGCATGCATGATCTGAGGGACGTTGCAACTGCATTCTACTTTATGAAGATCGATACTGTACGTTCGCCCACCAAATCCTTCGCCGCCCAGGTTTGTGCCCCCTCTAGCTCGTACACAGAAAACAAGCATGTCCCGTCCATAAGCCTCGGCAACCTGTTGTTTGGCCAATTCCTCAGCCTCCTTCAAATATTCGTGTGCAGCCTTCCCCCATCTTCCAAGCTCCTCTTCATTCCTCAGGGCTAGGCCATACCACTTAACAAAATACTCATTGCACTTCCTAAAAGAGAACTCAACAATACCAGACACTGGGAGAGATCGAACGCCTTTGAACACACGATTGAAAGACTCAGAGGAGTTTGTTGTCATGATGCCGTACCGGAAGCCGTCCTCATCATATGCTAATGCCCACTTGGCTTTATTTTCCATCTGCTGGTCTAACCATGTCTTGCCAGCTTGGTTGAGCATCTTCTCTAGTTCTACCATAGTCTCGTTGAACTCGCGTTCCGTACATTTATTACAAAGCTCCTTTAACTTGTCAGTCATATCCTTCTTGCGTTGACGCCGCCAGAAATTGGCGGCAAAATGCCGCATGCACCAACAGTGCACTAGGGGCGGGTGACCATCAATGTGTTCACCGGCTGCATTAAGAATTCCAATGTGATGGTCCGAAATTAGACAAATGGTGCGAGAAGGGCCAAGCACATGAACACGGAGCAGACGCATAAACCATGACCATGAATCATTGTTTTTCCCCCTCCGCCAAAGCAAAAGCCATTGACACTATCTGGTTCTCTAGGTCTACAGCAGCAGCCATCATCAATGTGCCCCTGTATTTGCCGGTGAGGAACGTGCCGTCAACAAGAACAACTGGCCGACAATACTGAAATGCATGTTTGCACTCATCGAAATACCAGAACACACGGTACAGAATATGCTTCAACGGGTTCTGAAGATACAACCCTCCTGTGTATATAAACGATCTCATGCCAGGGTTGAAGTGTTCCATCGCACACAAAATGCATGGAACCCTGTTATAGGCTTCCTCCCAGCTACCCCAGCGAATTGCTAGGGCAATTTGCTTTGCCCGCCAAGCCTTTCCATACGTGACCTCATACCCAACAAATGTGACTATGGTCTCCTGCAAGAAAGACACCGATACGTCGTTGTCCTTATCTACAAGACCCAATATATGACGGGCTAGGTACCGAGCCGTCAACTAGGGATGGTACCTTTTTCCCTCATTAGTCTGGCATCTGTGCGGCTGTTCCACTGAAGTTACCTTCCACTTACCATCACTCCGCCTCTTTCGTGCATTCAACTTCCACGAGCACGGGAATCCAGCCTTACATAATATGTGGAATTTTACCTCCTTGTCAGAATGTCGAACCGTGTAAGGCCTATGATGATACACAGCATAGTCCTGAAGGAACAACTTCATCTCAGATATTGTATTGAAAAGCATTCCCTTCCTAAGTATTAAATTTTTATGGTTGTACAATGATTCCTTACACATATGCAAACCCGTGTCACAAACTACCATATGCGACATACTTACATCCTTATAATTTGGCACACCGGTAAAGGGCAAGCCAGCCTCCCTCAGCTGTGTAAGCTCTGCCGATGTATAAGAGGGTGGTGCAACGTATTGTTGTGGCTCCCTAACCCTGCTCCATCCTTCATATTCCACTCCATTATCTGGATAACCGGTGGCTAATGTGCCCTGACTCTGCATGCCATGAAGTACCTCAAGCGGTACTCCTAGGGGCATGTGTTGGGCATTCTTAACGTCACTACCAAAAGTAGACTTAGTTTTCTAATTCTGATAACGGCGCCAAAAATGCCAAACATATCCCTCATGCCACTTAAGCCAAGTTGTCATCCCCAGCATGACATGAGAGACGCGGTATTGAAATATGCATTTGCTCATCAAGATAAATAATAAAAGGGATCTGCAAGCGCACAGATTAATACCGATGTAGCATTTTAACCGGGAAGTATTCCAGGTATCGTTATTTATATTTTTACCACTGGGAAGGGATTTCTAAGTATCATGGTTGATAATGGAATGAGAATATGGAACTGAGTACACATCATTGCATGTATAACCGAGAGTATTTATCAATCTCTTTATATAGGTATAAATGTCACATTAAGTAAAGGTAAAGTGATAATGGTGACAAGGATAATTAATCTGATCAGCTAGCCACATATAATAATGATAAGCACCTCAACAGATATTCTAGCAAGTCATTAGCATGGAATTAGGATGAACTACAAAGATATTCCCTAAGTTATTATTAACTATAAAGTCTAGCATATCATAGTTAGTGCAATTATACTTGGCAATCATGGTGAGAAAAGACTATATCCATGCATAGTGAATATTAGCAAGGAAGATGAAGAACATAGCAATCACTCCCCTGTAATAGTGTTGCTCTGCCTGCCCTATACACGAGAGGGGGACTATATAAGAATCAACGAAGCTGTCACTATCGCGAACTACCCCACAATCCGGCATATAGGGTGCAATCGCAGATAAATACGGTATAGACACCACGTCTACACAATAGTTATCATTCACCCACTGTACACATGGATAAACGCTATACGATCCTAGGCATGTATATAATTCCAATCTAACTAAGCCAAGCATATAACTATGATAAACTAAGAACAATATAATTGCAAATATAATCAAGTAGAGCAAAGTCATAATCAATATATTGAAATAGAACAAAGTCATATTCATAATATTGAAGAACAATGATGAACAATTGAAGAACAATAGAGGAATTACCAAGAATCCTCTTGACAGATCCGGGAACCAATCGAAGATTGACTCCTTCTAGTTCTAATCCTATGTAGCTATGCTAACTAGAGATCTAGTTGATGTGGTGGCTCTAGGGCTTGATCAGAGGCTCTCCTCCTGAATTAGGGTTTGAAATATGAGACGAGGGCCTCTCCTCCAGGGGCAGGGGCCTTGCTTATATAGCCCTTTCGGATGAATCTGGGCCGTCAGATCAAACCGACATTGAACGGACGGTTTTCCTTGATCCTCTAGGTCGGTGGAGCATAATCCTCGAGGCGGAGCCTGATTGGCTCCGGGGCCAGGGCGGGCGCCCTAAGGACCAGGGCGGGCGCCCTATGTCCGGCTCCGTTACGCCTCCCGTTCGTTCTCGTGGCTTCTGGACTCTTCTAGATGTAAGATAATTACGTGTTCGGTTAATATCCCGTCATTAATCCGACATGTGGGCCTTTCTTCCGTATTTCCTGATAACCCCCTGCAGAAATAGATAAACAGCAAAACTCGTGGAATTCTGTCAAATAAAACCCTAAGTCTAGGTGTTGGTTTCATTTGGATCATTTTCTCTATTTATTTGATAGTTATAATTGATACTTAAGGACCGTCAACAAACTCCCCCAAGCTTACCTCTTGCTCGTCCCTGAGCAAGGATAGACTCAGCGATGGATGAGAAGTTGCTGAAATGCCTTTGAATTTTGACGGTACACATGCTTTCAAATAGAGTCTCATCTCTGAGTTAAAGTAAACTGTCAAGACTTAAAACTTACTCATTATACCTTTCACCATGGGGCTTGCAACCGTCACCTTTGTCTTGAGCGGTTAAAAGATAGAACAGTCTAGTCAAGCGCCATGTCTCTTATTCTTGATTAGCTATAGCTCTTGGAGTTTTTTGCAGATTTTCAAATAAAACTCAGAGATTCCTTGTATGACTCTCTCAGGTCTCTCTTTTGTGGTATTTCTGGATCCTCACCAAGGCAGTAATGATGTCTGCCTTCTCTCAAAGCAAAGTATGTAGTATTTGTGGTATAAGGCAGAGTGACATTGCCTTCTCTCTCATCCTATTCTAATAAGGCTTTTGATATCTGGAGCTCATAGGTGGGAGATAAAGTATACATACTTACAAGACATTTATTGCATAGTCAAACCATGGATCCAGAGAAACAAGCCAATAAGTCAAATCAAGATGTGCATGTGTGGCGAATAAATGGTGTATGGTGGTAGTGATGATAACAATGATGAAAGTCTAATTCTACTTTTGCTCTTTTTTGAGGGGATACGTACCTTTCTTGCTTTTAAAGCTCTTGAGGAGAATGAGGTGCTCTATATTTTCTTTTTTTTCTTTTTTTTCTCTCAGGTGGGTATCTTGTACCCCTAATTCTACTGTCGGACACTTGTCCATTTTTACCACTCTTCTCACACTTTTTCTTTTTTTTCATCGAGGTTCCGAGCACTTGCTCCTTTTTATTTCCTCGTATCTTTTTCTTTTCGAGGTTCCGGGCACTTGCCCCTTTTTATTTCCTCGTATAGAGCACTCATCTCCTTAGAACAATATAGCAAGTGGTAGTAACCAAAATAGCTTGAGCATTTATTTCACAGGGGATAACAAGAATGGGAAAATATTTTTGGCTATTCTCTCCCGGATTAGGAGTAGAATAATTTTATGTGGATCTGGAGATGAGAATGAGTGGATATATGTGGATGCGTACTTCCGGAGTAGAAGCAGCATGTATGAGTGATCGTGCAAGTGAATCTTGATTTTAACCGCATGACAAGCTCCTAAGGGTCTACACAGCTTGACTACACTCAATGCTCATAAGCAGTAAAAAGTAAAGGTATGGCTTAAAGTCTAGCAAGCATGTATGTATGGTTGTGGTAGGAACTTAAACTCTCATCATACAGGAACTCATCATGTAGCATTTTAAGATTTTCAAAGATAAAATTCTCCAGAATTCTAGCATCTCTAGGAATAGATAAACAGCAGCTCAACCTTCCCATATCATATCCGTTAACAACTTAGACTTTAGATCAAGTTCTCTTTCCACAAGTTCAGGTTTAGAGCAAGCTTTAAATGATAACAGTTATGTCTAAACTTAGAGAGAGGACTTCAAATTTGAAAGTTAGGCAAAGCAACTATTCATCATATCCATGCTAGAGTTTTATTATTATCTAGATTCAGTTTAGCATAGCTACTTTATTTATTTATTAAAACACACTAAGCAAAAGATATAGGTATATATATATAAGCACAAAATCTTTATTTGGTTTTTTTTCATAGTTATGTATATTTTTATTTTTATAGGGTAGAAGTATATATAAATATAAAGATAAAGATAGAAATACTTAGCAAGATAATGGGGGTGCTCTCCCCCAAGCTGGATCTTGACATAATCTCTTCTGATGTAGCTAGCAGATGGCGGAGGTGTATTTGAAAGTCGGCAGCACCCTGACAGCGATTAGAATGTCCTCCGTCTGCTAGTCTCCTTAAATTCTGTGAAGCTCAAATAGACAACAAAGCTTTGTGGAACTGATTAAGTGTTAGCATAAATATCTAGCCTTTATCATGCTGAGCCTCCTTGATTTTTTTATGTTGTTTTTTTTTAATAAAGCAGAAGAAAATATTTATGTATTTATTATATATATATATTTTTTTTATGCCACCACAGTGAATGTACTTATGGGTTTTATGCCACTCGCATACTCACATGGGGCTTTAGGGTTTTTAACATTTTTATTTTCTTTTTAAGATAGTATGAATATGATTAACTAAGCAAACTATTTAAGATAAAGTAAATAATTGAAAGGAAAGGATAACTACCAAGTTACCTCTTGGCAAGGCGTTCGGTGTTTTTAAGTCCTCCGAACGGGACTCTTATTCGTTCAGTCGTCCTGGGACTTGGTGGATGGCGTAGTCGGTGGTTCCGGCGGCGCCTCCTCTTCATGTACAACTGTCTTTTCTTTCCATACCTGTCTCGGTGCTTCGGTCTCCTTAGGACAGTGTTGGTTGAGTGGTATGTCTTCAGATCTTACCACTTCTCCTTCATAATCTGCCCATCCGTCCTTGATGACCTGTTGCTTCTGATTGTGGTTACGCCGCCTTCTTCTTGTCCTGACCTGCTTGGATTCTTCAAATACATAGTTAGGGTCAGTAAAGTAAAGACGTACCTTCTCAGAGGGGAAGTGCATGTGGACTTCTCCAGTTCCAATGTAAATGATTGCTTTGACAGTACTAAGGAATGGTCTTCCAAGGATGATGGGTGGATCGTATTCATCTTCTCCCATGTCAATAACCTGAAAGTCTGTATGGACAAAGTGATCGTCTATCTTGACAGGGACGTCAGTTACTGTACCTTCGACCTGTCGGAATGTCTGATCTGCCATCTGGAGCTGAATATATGTTGGGTTTAAGGGCATGGTTCCGAACAGAAGTTCATAGGTGACCTTGGCCATTATGTTGACGCCCGACCCAGTGTCGCAAAGTGTCTTGTAGAAGTGGGACCCATTAATGGAGCAATAAATGCTTGGCATACCTGGGTCGTCCTTCTTAGGCAAGAACGGTGACTTGAGTTGGCGATCTTGACCTTTGTGCACGGCAGTGACCATCTTAGCTGTCTCGGCCCATACTTGCTTCTTGCTCTTGTTCCTCCTGTTGGTCCTCTTCCTTGGTTCATATTGGGATTGCTCTGGGATTTGTGCGGTCTTGTTCTTGAAGGAAAACGTTTCCTTCCTCCCCTTGATGTAGAAACTGATCTTGGCAGCACTAGCATAGATGGCAGCTCCCGCGGTGTTCAGGAATGGTCTCCCTAGGATGACGGGAGCCCTCTCATCAGAACGGTCTCTATCACTACGAAGTCTGCTGGAGCGTACGAGGAACCCACTCGGACACAAATGTTCTTCAATATTCCTCTCGGGAAACTCAGTGTCCTATCTGCAAGCTGCAAACACATGGTTGTTTCTAATAATGGTTGTGAAAAGAGTTTTTCATAGAGTACCCTGGGCATGATGTTGACGCTGGAGCCAAAGTCACAGAGTGCTTCTGGGAAGTCTCGCATGCCGATGGAGATCGGGATGACGGGGCGTCCTGGATCGCCTCTCTTGACCGGCAGACGGCCAGTACTTACTTCCACGATAGGGTTACTCCAGTAATCTCCTGCATCAAATATGTCTACAAGATTTGCAGATTCTAGTCCTTTCGGTTGTGATGGTATACCGGGGTTAGTAGCAGGAACAGCAGCAGCTATTTGATTCAACTGAGATTCAATCATTTTATTAAAGCTAATCTGGTTCTTGATGGCAGTAGAGAAATTATCCATTCTATTATTTATATTTTCTAGTATTTTATCATTAGATGCCAATTTCTTAGACAGGTTATCCATTAGCTTTCCTTGGTTGGACACTAACTCTCTCAAAGGTGGATAATTATTATTATTATTGAAAGAATTATTACCTTGGTAATTACCTGAGTAGTTAGGCCTCTGTTGATTCCAACCTTGATTCTGCTGAGGACGGTTGTAGTAGTTGTTGTTGTTGATGTAGTTCACGTCCTCCAGCAACTCAGGACAGTGATTGCCCGAGTGTCCAGTACCTCCACACTACTCACAAGTCATGTGAGAGTCGTAGACGTGCATGACTTCTTTCTTTTCTCCAGCTCGATCATCGAGCTTCTTCATGAGTAGGTCTAGCTTGGCAGACAGCATGTCTTCCTCCTTGAGCTGGTGCATACCTCCACCTCTCTTGCGTGTCTGAGTTCTTTCTTCATTCCAACCTTGGTTGGATGCCATCTTCTCCACAAGAGCTGTGGCTTGAGGTATGGTGAGTGATAGGAATGTTCCTCCAGCTGCAGCATCCATGGTTTCACGGGCACTGTTAATGAGCCCATGATAAAATGTCTGCATCAGCAGCCAGCTTTCCATTCCATGATGGGGACATTCTAGGATGTAGTCTTGGAAATGCTCCCATGCTTCTGGAACGGATTCATCATGTTGTTGCTGAAAACTTGTAATCTTCCCACGGAGAGCATTGGTCTTGCCCATGGGAAAGAATTTAGCCAGAAAGTTCGTGGAGCAGAGTGCCCACGTAGTGTTCTTCTCCTTTGTAGCGTAGAACCACTGCTTCGCTCTCCCCAACAGTGAGAATGGGAAAAGGCGAAGTAGTATGGCGTCTCTGGGGACTTCAGCCATGGTGAAAGTGCTGCAGATCTCCAGGAAGTGTTGAAGATGAGCACTAGCGTCTTCATGTGGCTTCCCACAGAACTGGTTGGCTTGCACCATGTTGATGAGCCCAGGCTTGAGCTCGAAGTTGCGGTCGATCTCCCCAGCAGGTCCAGTGCGGATGTTGTCCGTAGTGGGAGCTGAGAACTCGCGGATCGACTTGTTCGCCATGGCTTCGAATTCAGTCGACAAATTCCGGATGAAACTTCGGCGGTCTTCGGATTTGGATGAAGCTTTGTGCTGAAGTGTTGACGATGTCTTCTTGAGCTTGGCTCTTGTTCTTCTGAATAAGGCTTCGGGATCGTCAACAAAGTTGTCTGGAAGATGTCTTCTATTCATGCATCACCCTGCAATAAATAATCAAAATGGAAAATACAGGGGTAAAACTGTATAAGAGAATTGATAAGCTCGATCAGATTAGTGATGCAAATGATGACTCAAAGTTCCGTATTCATTCCTACTTAGTAATCAACCTTCCCCGGCAACGGCGCCAAAAATGCTTGTTGGGCATTCTTAACGTCACTACCAAAAGTAGACTTAGTTTTCTAATTCTGATAACGGCGCCAAAAATGCCAAACCTATCCCTCATGCCACTTAAGCCAAGTTGTCATCCCCAGCATGACATGAGAGACGCGGTATTGAAATATGCATTTGCTCATCAAGATAAATAATAA
>CM039598.1:58202700-58229883 GCA_022457205.1 Saccharum spontaneum
AAAGTTGTCAACAGAAAGGGTTTAGATCTCATCCAGCTCTATAATTTTGGTAGAAACGATGTTTTCATCCAACTTCAAAATGAGAAGTAATAAATTTATTTGTGTGGAAACTATTTCTATGGGTGGTTTTGTAATTACTAAAAGGCCTACATATGAAAAATAACTCAGTTTCCACTAGCATAGGAACGATGGATCTCGCACGATGGTGAAGATCTCTGGTTCAAATCTTATGAAACGCACATGTGCCTCATGCAAAAAATTATGTAACTTGTCGAATCGGTTTATCCTGAGATTAAAAGTTGCAATTTTTGTGTTATTTGTTAATTATAGTGAAAATTTATTTATAGGAGGTAGGATTATGCGGTTCTAGAAATTATCTCTAGAGGCAGCTATTTGCCTACCTCTGGGGAAAAAATTGGATGCAAACCTCCTACACGGCACCTTCGTGCAGACCCACCTTGGATGGAAGACACATGTCCCAAAAAGTCCATCACACGGTCAAGGGTTGTAGAGTTTTCAGTTGCCAAGAAGCCCACCAAAGTTGGCTCACTGAAGTTTAAGCCTGAGCCAACCACCCCCTGACCATGTGATGGGATTTTAGGACACGTGGCCTCCATCCAAAGTGGGTCTACACGGAGGTGCCGTGTAGGGGTCTGCACCCAATTTATGTTGTCCTTGATGTAGAAGCAGGTGAAAAAAATACCTCTCCCTATTGTAATTTTATTGGTGCAAATGTATCAAAATTTGTGGCTGCAATATCAGTTGTATAACAGAAATATATTGTTGATGAGGCTGAGAAGGTTAAACTCAAACAAGTGCAGCTAGTGCCTGACTGAAGTGACACAAGCTTAGGGATCAGTAAACAGAATGAGGCAGCCAAATTATTGTCAAAAGTACGTGATAGCAAGAAATGGTCCAAGAAAAGGAGGGCCGAATTAGGCTCTAGAAATCTATTACCACCTAAAAAATAACGAAGAGTATCATCTACATGCCCCGTGCTCCCGCCATATATGGCAAAAACAACAACGTCAAAAAAATCTGATCTGAAAAAAACAACGCCAAAAAAATGTTACCCAAAATAAAAAATATACGGCAAAAAAACACCATAAAAAAGACAGTCACAAATCAGATCCCTGCATCCGCCCTGCCCCCGCCTTATTACGGCAAAAAAAACAATGCCAAAAAAAACTGATCCAAAATAAAAACATATTCCAAATATAATCCGAAATAAAAACAAAAATATGGCAAAAAAAATGTTTCTGAAAAAGAAGCATATACGGCAAAAAAAACATTTCAAAAACAAACTCTTACACATTGAAAATCATATACGGCAAAAAAAACCATTTTCAAAACAAACTCTTCCACAATCAAAATCATATAAAGAACAGATTATAGGCCAATGAAACAAGTCAGGCATCTATTCAAACAGAGGATGCACATATTCGTACACAAGTAATCTTTGCTGACACTGACAAAACAAATCAGTAAAATCTCTCCGTGCAAAAATGAATCGATCTCCTAAAAAATCAAATAAAATAGTTTTAATAAGATATAAGAAGTTTAACTAAAGTAAACATATGCAAATAACAATTCACTCAAATTTGACTTAGATAGATGTGGTGAATACAGGTGTTGCACTATAAAATGGAATTGATCGATTTCAATTGATCACGTAAAGATCACTTTTCATCCTTCACTCGACATGCGTTCGTGTTCTACCTAGTTCTGATACAAAGACCAAATCTATGTGTCCCGCGTCCGATACAAAGTCTTCAAAGATCATTCGTTCGCGTCCTACCCGATTCCAATACAAAGACAAAATCTATGTGTACGCATCTAGTTCAAAGTCCTCATAGCTCACACGTTCACGTCCAAATATTAAGGTTCACTCAAAAAATTTGGACACCGTGCAATGCATGGACATTTATCTAGTATTAAGAGATAAATCTTAGGTTATGCCATTCTACTCATGCGTTTAAAAAGCTAGAGCCTGGGAATAAATAAATTGCACTGTAAATAAATCCTTAGGGTCATCACAGTAAACAGGACATTAAAATAGTTTTAGGAGCAACCCATTTTTGAGGTGGCTGGTCTGCTTATAAATTGCCTCTAAAGGCGGAGATGATTTTCAGAGGTGTCAAGGCTTCGGGAAATCAATTTGTAAAGACAATCCATTTGTTGTCCCACTTAAGGTTGTTCTTTGATGGCGCTAGCTATAAAAGATCGTTAGTAGTGCCGGTTCACATTCACATACCCCCCACTCATCTTGTGGGACTAGATATGTAACATCGTTTGCGTCTGTGCCATGGAGATAATCTGTGGCCCACTTCTCAGCAATCCGATGGCAACACCTTGGCCCCACATGTCAACCACACACCTCCATAATCTGCACACTCTACAGTTTCGTAGATTTGGTTCATGGAAACTTATGCCATAGACACCGCAACCCATAGCACAGCATGCACACACAAATACCAAAGATTTGGCAAGAAAAAGTTGACAAAACTTGGGCAGATTTTTTTTTCCATAGATTTAGAATGCTAATTATGAGATGTAGCCAAATTTTGGTACCAAATCGAATGGCTGCCAAAATTTTAGTATGCCTAAGTTTTGGTAATCAAAGTTTGGTCATGAACCAATCACGCTCCAAAAGCATATCACACAGAGCCCTCTGGTCCACTAGTCGGACAAACAGAAGCATGGAAATGCTGGAACCATACGCATAGCGGAGACCAAGAGGTGCAAACTTATTTCCAAGCTCGATCACAAAAGTTCCCTAGAAGAACCTTAAATAAATAAAATAGAGGCATCCATGACCTAGCGAAGCCTTTCGCCACCACCAAAGAATAAGAAATTCCCAGTAATTAACAGAAATTCCTAAAACTCCACGTAAGCTCACAAAATTCATATATAATAGCACCATTTTCTATGAAATCAGTACCAAAATTTAGTAAAATCAAGCCATATTTATGCTCAAAAAAAAAAGGTAACCATTATTGTCTGGGGCTCTTGTTAGACCATTATTGTTTACGTACCTGCCAAACCTCTATGACCTCTCAAACCTCTACGTTGGCATAAATGTTAATACTTTTTTGCTATAAATTTGGTCAAAGTTGATATGATTTGAACGGCACATTTCCCATAATTGCATATTCAACCGGACGGAGGGAGTAGAAGACGGCGACCCGGCCTGCACGGCCTGATTCATTTTTTAGAAGAAGACGGCGACCCGGCCGTGTCGATTTAATTTTTCTCCGCTGTGCACTAATGTTGCTAAGACTATCGTGTTCGCTTGTCTGCCACAACTATCGCTCTCGCTGGATTTCTGTTTTCCATCAATGCAGAGGGCCGCCCGCCGCACCCCTCGCTGGTCTTCCACTCATTTGAATACAGCAGCCTCGCGAGGCAAATTTGCTCATCACGCCTCACGCCGCGCTGCTCCGCTGGTCGTCCCTTCACTCGAGGCCTCCAGCAGCCTGCTGCAGCTCCCGACATCACCGATCTATGGCCTCCTCGACTGCTGCTGAGGCCACAACGCCGGTGCCGGCGGCCACAGGCCTGAAGGAGGACATCGCAGGGCTGTACGACGAGTCGTCGGGGCTGTGGGAGAGCATCTGCGGCGACCACCTGCACCACGGCTTCTACGAACCGGGCGACGCTGCGTCGGTGCCTGACGTCCGCCGCGCCCAGATCCGCACCATCGAGGAGGCTCTCGCCTTCGCCGCCGTCCCAGGTGCGTCTGCATCCACGAACCCAAGCAAAAGGCACAACTCTTTTATCTTGTCTGAAAACAAAAATAAAAGAAGATTTGCTAGCTTACCTTCTTTGTAGTTTGCATGCTTTCTTTGTTTGGAGGTGTCGCTTGGACGCTGGCCAAAGTCATGTCCGGCCAACGTGCATTACAATATGAGTGTAGAGTTATAAATTAGTTTAGAAAAGTTAGTCAAACTTAGAATATGCAACATAAACAGTAGAAAATATGAGTGTAGATTATATAACACATGCATTCGTGCATTACAAAATTTCAGATTTTTGTTTTGGTCACTACCGAAATTCGCGAAATTTTGAACCCTGTCTTTGTTCAGTTTGGTGGGTTTTGATGGGAATTGAAAGAATTGATGGCATTTTATATCAATCTCCAATATGCAAGTGAATTTAGGTCAGTACAACATCAAGGACACCGGGGCACACACCGGGCGAACTGCCATCGCTTGTGCGTGTTTCAGTTTACATTGTAACAGAAAGGTTCCCAATAATTGTATTTGCAGACAATCTGTGTGATTTTCCCTGCAAATTGAGTCTTTTTTATCTGATTTTTTAGCCGAGCAAAAAAAAAATCTGTCGCCAATAGCATTACAATGTACGTACGTGATATTATTCACGCCCATCGTGGCCACCGCTACCGTGCACGGGCTTCCGGCATCAGGCTCGCAGGGCCGTCTTAGGGGAGTGGGCAACAAGTGGACGGCCCAGGACTCATGCCACAAGAGGACCCATGATATATGTATCTATATATTATTTATTTAGTGCATTTGGTCCATTAAAATAAAAAAATTAAAGGTCCATACACTTAACACAAGTCTAGCAATTAGAAATTAGCTTGTCGTTGCTTTCTATTCTGATATTCGACTACTTCTGATCGCTGCCAACATATGCTGCAAGTCAACTCTTATTAGTAGTACTACATACTTTAATCGTCATATTAAGGATTTGTCCTGCATGACTCCTCAAGTGCTCCTCAAGGAGGAGCCACAAAACTTGCAGCTTCTCCTCTAATGTAAAAAATGGCTCTAACTGCTCTACTATCCGCCATAAAACGGCTCCTCTTCATAAAGTGTTTCGTACGGCTCCTCTGATTCTTCTGAAGAAGCTGCTATTAGAGCTGGACTCGTGCCAAATAGACACTAATAAAAAATTAGATTGCTTGGCTCTTACTCCTTCTTTGGTTAAGAGCTCTTAAAATTGTTGATACGGTCCTATATATAGGGAGGAAAGGGAACTTGTGTGTGGGGCCTGGCTGGTGGCCACGGGTCGGTGTGGCCCGAGAGTGACGTGGGGACTGGAGCCTTATCGGTTACGACCTATCTATCAGTGATGAGTCCGAGCCGAGACGTACTGCCGGGTGCCGGCCACGCACTCATCCTTTTTTTCAATGGAGGAAAACGATGGACTGCTTGCTTTACATCACGTAAATTACATGCTGTCATTCACCAACTTTGACTAGATTTCATGTTTATTTTCGAGTGTGCAGATGATCCAGAGAATAAGCCCAAAACGATAGTTGATGTAGGATGTGGCATTGGAGGCAGCTCAAGGTACCTGGCGAGAAGATACGGAGCACAGTGTACGGGCATCACATTGAGCCCCGTTCAAGCTGAAAGAGGGAATGCTCTCACTGCCGCGGAGGGCTTGTCACACAAGGTTTCCCTCCAAGTTGCTGATGCTCTAGAGCAACCGTTTCCTGATGGGATGTTTGATATGGTATGGTCCATGGAGAGTGGTGAGCACATGTCGGACAAAACAAAGGTAACCTATTTTTCCCTATATACACGTTCACTAAACAAGTTATGTGTTTGGCAGGAACTATACCTTTCCCGAATGCACCCAAATTTACTTACTCATTACAGCGAAATTGCATAATGTTTGAACTCTTAACTTGATCGTGTATTAGTTTAATTTGCTAGTGCGCTAATTGCATAATGTTTGAACTCTTACCGCAATCGTGTTCGTGTATTAGTTTGTTAGTGAGCTAGCGCGCGTCGCGGCGCCCGGAGGGACAATAATCATCGTGACATGCTGCCATAGGAACCTCGAGCCGTCTGAAACCTCCCTGAAACCGGATGAACTGAGCCTCCTGAAGAGGATATGCGATGCATACTGCCTCGCGGACTGGTGCCCACCTTCAGACTATGTCAACATTGCCAAGTCACTGTCTCTCGAGGTAAAAAGCTGCTTTTGTTCGGAATACTTCTGAATGAATTTGAAAGCAGATTATGCTATATTTACTTGACATGCAAATCTGTCTCGATGAACTGGCTGTCGGCGCTGCACATGAACTGGGCGTCGACGGCGCTGCCGTCGAGCCGGTGGAACTTGTCCTCCTTCGTGCTTTCCTTGTCGAATGGCGTCTCCCACCTGCCCTTGAAGTAGATGGCGTTGGTGGCCACGAGACGCGTGCTGCTGTCCACGGATCCTAGAGCGACGATGGAGTCGATGACGTTGTTCGTCGACTCCGCTACCCATCTGTTGATCTGGGTCCTTGCTTCCTCTGGCTGCAAACAACAGCCAGTTCATCGACCAGAAATTAGATTGCAATGAAAAGTTGAAAATTAATCCGTGACACTAGCAGATCCATCGATCAGTGCAATCAGCGAAGACGAATGACCTTGGTGAGGAAGTCGACGGCGCGCACCGCGGGCCTGAAGGACGTGGCGGCGACGTCGCGGTACGACGGCTTCAGCGTCCGCCTGGAGTCGTGCCACAGTCCGGACGCGTAGGACACGCGCGGGGCCGCCGTCCTGAGGTCTCGCCGGGATGGCTTTCTTCACCATAGCCCTGACGTTCATGTCGAGGCCGTCACGGGACTATGTGCCTAGCAGGTCGAGCAGCTCGCGCAGGGTTTTGCCCTGGGCACCGGCGGCAACGAGGGAGAGCGCGGAGTAGATGGACAGCGGCGAGAAGACGAGGTTGCCGTCGCCATTATTTGCTGCGGAGAACTGCTTCGCTTGGCGGTGAGAAAGAGCCGTCAGGCCGTGGCTAGCGTGCAGCCGTGCCGCCGCCGCCGACGTCATTGTGTGTTGCGCGTCGTGCTTCTGGAAACGTATGTCGTGAGGCCGGGACTTTTAATGCAAATCTTCCAGCAATTACGTACCCGTGATGCGTGATTATCTTTTTTCTCAAAAAAGAAAGAAGGAAACTCGATTGGAGTAAAATTTCCTTGGACTGACGTCTCAGCTACCGTGTATGGTCGTCAATCTTGGGAATCAAAACCCAAAGTGCATACGACTGCCTCCAACAGGTGACCCATAAGGGCACCTAAACCCAAAATGGGTCTCCGACGGTACTGTATCAGCTTCTAATAGAGTACCTATACAGGAGACCTATTTTTGGTGCTAGGAGAGACATAACATAAATCTTAGTATCCTCTCTCCTGGAGAGTCACTTGCACAAATGATTCTCTTTTAGGTCTTATTGTTGGAGAAGACTAAAAATATGTATTGAAACCCTTGCCTGTAGCGCTACCCAAACATAGAATGGGTCTTGTATTTTGGGTGATGTTGTTAGAGATAGTCTCACAATCTCAGCAAAATTTCACCAAAAATTTAGACTTTCCCACTAGGTCCAATAATTTTTCTATCAAACTAAATGGTTCGATTGAATTCATCTCCCACCCAAAAAATGCAACAAAACATCTTAAAATGACCCTCATGACATGGTAGCACGGCCCGAAGCTTGTTTTTTTTGGCTAGGCACGAGCATGGCATGGCCCAGTGACGACTAGGTGCGGGCCTACATGGCCCGATGCTTACCAAGCAGCATGGCCTGACCCGCAAAATAGCCTTGGGCCCTGGCCTGGTAGCAGCATTATAGGCCGCATCTATCTATAGCCCAACACACTCCTAAACCCAACCTATCCAGTTCTCTTCCTAGTCCACACCCAAAGCCTCTGGTTCACTCGACCATCTCCATCGAGTCGCAAAGGGACGGGGGCACACGGGGCCGACGCTCATCGTCTTGTGAAGTTATCGTTCCATGCATATGTGGACCATCGAAAATGGAACCTATATGCGTCCTGGGCATCGTTTTTACCCTGGACTACTCCTGAAATCCGAGATCCAACTTGAGTTCGACCAGACCACCATCAATACTTTGATGACTTTGACGCCCACGCTAGTCCTCTCTTCGTCTCCATGGCTTGTATCCGAATGAGCGATGTCCTCATCACATTGCTGGCTTCCATCTCCTAGCTCTCGCCTCGCATCTGCCTCCACGCCTGCCTAACACTGACGACCGCTGCCTAGGCGCTTACCCTTCCCATACATGCCTGCCTGCACCCAACCCGGCTTAGCCACTGCTCCGGTGCTCGTGCCCCCTCATTCCGTCTCTGCTTGGTCACTCGGGAGCCGTTCCCTCCGTCGGTGTGCCCGGAAGCCACCTCCCACGCATTTTCCTCACCGCGATCTGCCAGGGCGCCTAGGAGCCGCATCTCTCGCATCTTCATCGCCGAGTCACCAGGGCACAACCCCGCTCTCTAGTTCTTAGAGCCTCTAGTCCATCCATTCGCCTTGGCGCCCGGAGACGCTCCTATGCTAGGACGCACGGGAGCTGCCTCCCTTGATCCCAGGCTCCCAACAGTGCACCACTCCTCCTTCCCAGCCTCCACTCCCGGACGGTAGGTCGGGCCGGCCCGACATGCCATTCGGCTTGAAAAACATCCTAGCGTGCCGCTGGGCAGGCCCATGGCCCTGATCGGCACGGCATGGTGGCTCGTCATGCCATGCATTGCCCAAACGAGCCATGCTTTTTCTAGGGCCGTGTAGGCTGGGCTGGGCAGCCCGATTGGCCATCTCTACCCCTTCCTTAAATTTTTCAAATCTGTTCAATTTCTCCACTCCCATGCCCGACATTATTAGAGCATCTCCAGCATTACTACCTAAAACAGACTACCTAAATATCTATTTATGTAGCCACCTACTTTTATACT
The DNA here is from genome assembly GCA_022457205.1 of Saccharum spontaneum. Lineage (NCBI taxonomy): Eukaryota > Viridiplantae > Streptophyta > Magnoliopsida > Poales > Poaceae > Saccharum > Saccharum spontaneum. The sequence goes on from CM039598.1 coordinate 58,211,405, forward strand.
ACCTGTATTTTGCTCCCAACTCCAGCAGTACTACCTAAAACATGGCTCCTAAATTCATTTTAACAGTCACTGACATACGGGACCCATGTGCCATCCTCTTCCTTGTGGCCATCGACAAACTCGGCCAATCTTGCCGCCAGGAGGGAAGTTGCCGGCTGGGGAGTAGCACTGGAGGACGATCGCCATGGCGAGGGGCGCCGCATGGGAGGGGTCGCCGAGAGGGAAGTTGTCGGGCTGGGAGTAGCACTAGAGGGGGCGCCGCAGGAGAGGGTGGCCATAGGGAAATCACCGCCCGCCGCCGGGGAGGGGAGGGGAGCCAGAGGCCACACTTGTGGGCGCGCCGCCTCCTGCGCCAAGGAGGAGCGCCGCCAGGGTAGGGCTCCCGTGCTAGGGAGGAGCGCCGCCGAGGGAGGGCCACCACCGGGGACGACCGCTGCTGGGGAGGATCATCGCTGGGGAGGGCCGCGCGACGGGAGGAAAGCCGCAGGCGGCGGCATCGAGCAGTTCTGAGTGTGTGCGGGAGGAGAGAGAGGAAGAGAAAAAAATAGGTAGCCAGGTTTGTTGGCCCAACAGATGTAGGTAGTGGGAGGGAAAATTTGTTGGGCCAACAAAATTAGGTAGCCTATTGGAGTGGATTTTTTGGCATCCACTACCTAAATATAGGACAGGCAGTGGGTTTAAGTAGCCCGCTGGAGATGCTCTTAGCCTAGCTAGGTAACTCACTCAGCACCAAGCCGTGGTAGAATGCAAGAATAGAGTTTTTTATATTTTATTAGTGAAATACTCCATATGCTACTGAATATTTTTAGAAACCATTCAATTTGTTTGAATTTGATCTGATATTTGTTGTTTATCATCATGGGCTGACTTTTTTTATCGGTTTTGTAAACACTAGCTCATGGAATATATATGTATATATAGGCTTGCAAAACCTTGATTCCAGAAGGCAGAATAGCCATTTTGGTCCCTCAACTATTGCTCGAGACTCAGTTTCGAATTTTGAAAATTTTGAATTTGAAATATGAGAGTCAAATATGTTTTTTCTTAGATAAATGATTCAAATGAAAACTTGTCAACTACAAAGTTTTATAATGCTTTGAGATCTATAACTTTAGTTTTTTCAGTTCACCATCTGAGGTCATTTGAAAATTTGAATTTCAATATGTAAGGACTTCAAACTAGATTTTTCAGACAATATATTACTTCAAATAAAAAAGTTCTCAGCTACAATGTTTTATATCTTTTTGACATCTATAACTTTGGTTTTGGTTGTTTCTCCATCCGAGACCATTTAAAAAACTCAAAATATTGAATTTCAAAATGTGAGAACTTCAAACAGAATTTGCTCCAATAAAGTCATTAAACTGGTCCATCAGTTGATCATGGTTGACATTGTCGGAGTTCTTATCTGAAAATATTTAGGGAAGACGATCATGATTAAAAAAAGCTATGGCACAACATTAGCGTCCAGTCGGTATTTTTTTTTCCTTTTTCTTCTCTTACGTACGTAAGGTAATTTTCATGCCCTTTTTATTCTCGTATACCTTGCTTGTCTCCCCGCTAAGTAAGGTAATTTTCTTGTCCTTTTTCTTCTCGTATACCTAAGGTAACTTGCTTGTCTCCACGCTTGCGCAGAAGATTCCGTTTATATATACTTTTTAGGTGTAGAGAAGAGAAGATACAAGACATAGAGATAGAGAAGAAGATAGAGATAGAGATATAAAGATAGAAAAGAGAAGAGATTGCGCATCCGCCGGCTGCGCTGCTGATATGGCCGTCGCCACAGAGACTGTGTTCGGGTCGCACGTGCTGACGATCGACGGGTACACCAAGACCACGGCAGCACTCGCCGTCGGCGAGATCATCCGATCCGAACGGTTCCGCGTCGGAGGCCACAGCTGGTACATCGAGTGCTGCCCACGCCGGGAAGACGAGGAGGGCGCCGAGTGGGTGTCCGTCCTCCTCTCACTACAGCATGGCTGTTTATAGGAGGCGTTTAAAAATGCCTTTAAAAGTCATCAAAATGCCTTCAAAAATCTTTTTAGGCATACTTGAAAATGCCATCTATAAACTGGACTCAAAAGGTCTTTTGAGGCATTTTTTCAAAACGCCTTTGAATATCAATATATAAAGGCATTTTCTAGATGCCTATAATACCTTTTAAAGGCGTTTTCTATAAGCCTTCAAATATTAATGGAGGCGTTATTAAAAATGCCTCCAAAACCAAGGAAAATCAGCACAATCCATTCGAGAATGAACTAATGTGAGCACACATTAACAATGTATCCATCCAAATTTTAAAATCTTTCATAGAGACATAAGTTTCTATCAACAAAAATCCATAAAATAGAAAAGTAAACATGATCCTCTGTAGTTTAGGTTCTCATTCATGAATGATGAATTCTTAGTCCTATTGTTTATTTAGGTTCTCATTTATCAAATGACAAGTTTCCTGCTTCCTTTTAAAAGATAAAAAGCATGACATGCTCACATCAAAACTATATGCATATGCTAGTATAAATCCAACTGAATAGATATCGCCCCATTGCCAGCCTTCTTACTGTCTTCACTTGGCGATTGATCCTGTTTGCAACCAAATGAAAATATCCCAATAAGTATCAGTTCTTGGTACAAGAGAGCTTTAGAAGTATAACTGAGAAAAGATCTTCAGGTAAAAAGCACACTTGCATGTATTATGTAATATAAGAATAACAAAAATCTCATGGAACACTACTAGTTGAATAGCACTTCCATCATAATGAGTTGTAGCATCCAGAACTCTCTTAAGTAGGGAAATGATAGTTGCACTAAAAAAACTAGTGCTTATTATAGCTACAGGAAACCAAAGATACAGTGTATTCTATACTCTTAACATTCTTTGATACTATGTAGCAGATTGGAGACATTTTCATTTTGCAGGCTTGAAAAAGACCACAGCATTTCATAAAAAAAAAAAGACCACAGCAATCAGTAAATGCCACTACACAATATGCTACTGTGAAGCCGGTATTGCTAACATATATCACTCTGAGATGTCCCCAGTAATAAATTGTACAACTTACTTGTAAAGGCAATATTATATGCCAGACTGTCCTCATAAAGTAAAAGCGCGATGATAAGTAAGTGTCAAAAGGAGAAAGGAAGATCATCAGAAGAATAGCATACAAGAGAACCTGCAAAGAGGCAAGAAGATATGTCAATTAGTTCACTACCCTGGATCTGAAAATTGGCGCATGAGTATGGAATATATAGCATGGTATTGTACTCTTCAACTGAATGAATGACTAGGTAACACAACAACAACATAGCCTTTTGTCCCAAGCAAGTTGGGGTAGGCTAGATATGAAACCCAAAAGAGACAAGAAACAGGGAGACACATAAAGGGACATAAAGGGCACAAGACAAAAAGAGGTCACAGTTCACGCATGTTGATTGCCAATCTCCAAGCGCTCCTGTCTATAGCTAAAACACGTTCTTCAATTTTATTTTATTTTTGTAAAAAGCATTACATGCAACCATCAGTATGTGCACCAATCTTGTGTATACTTTGCCGAAATATGCCTTGCTATATTTCACTGAATTGTTTTTGGTCATTTCTTTTGACATAGACAAGTCGTCACAGATTTCTGTAAAGCTAACACATAGGAAACTACCACTCATTATGTAAAACTAATACCTTGTATAAACTACACAAATTTTCTATTACGACGGGATGACAATTATCAATTAACACTGTTTAGCATTAGTTTATAGCAATGACTGTGGCAAATGAAGCTAAAACTAACCATGGATTGCTAAAATGATTTAGCCAAAGCCATGCTATCCACCTATTCAGATGACTGCAAGATTCCAATGACACTGGAAAGTAACTGAATTTTCAAACTGACTTCCAAAAACAGGAACTGAAAGTAAGAGATTTTTACTTTAGTTTGTATTAAAATCAGAACATAGACAGAAGAAAGACATGGCAAAACAAAAAATCTAAAAAAAAAAGAGCACCTATAAGAGGATTATGCAGATCAGCTATTTGTCCACCCAGGCACCCACTGTCACTGCATTTTAAAAATCCCAAATAGTTCAATATGAGGCCAATATATTTCTCAAAAGCATAAAGAACTATCCAATTTAAATACCCAGGAGATCTGGTTATCATAAGCTTGAGGATCTTGCAAGCTCAGGCACATGTTAGACAGACTTGTCAAAACTATATACATTCTATATGGCACAGAATCGATAATATATTGGTGTATCGCTTCCAGAAAAAAACAGGTCAAAACTGATTTAAGCAATTTCTGTTTGCAACGTCAAATATTAGTAAAACCATCACTTCTAGAAAAATCAAGCATGAATCCTCAACTCCTATTTGCAATTACAATTTTTCATTTTAGCTTTCAGCCCCCCCCCCCCCCCGGATTCCAATTGACTCAACAACAAGCTTGTACCAATAAAAACAGAAATGATCAGCAACAATTTTACAAGAAAGCAACAAATTCCTAATAATTTTACATGATGGAAGAACAAGGAAGCAGGAGCCTAACCCATTCAGATACAATTACATGTAGATCCTCCCAGACCTTATTGGGTTCCTTTTCTCTGAATCATCGACCATGTCAAAAGACCAAGCACAAGGACCAGAAGTGTTTTTTGAGTTGGATATTTTCTTACTTGGTGGGTGCCTGACAAGAATGACAGAAATATTAGAAGTATTGTCTTACCATAACATGCATTAGGTTTCATTACGCTTACCTTCCCACTTCAAAAGTTAAGTGCCCTCGTCATCCATCACTGAATGATCAGAAAAGAGATCATGTGAGGAAGGAATCCCTTTAATGAACAATGAAACTGAAAGATTTCAAAGCAGAAAAAGCGTAGTCATATTTTAATAAGAGTAAGGCACATGCTGACATTTTAATAAGAATGACAGAAACGGAAAGATTCCTAATAATTTTTGCATGACGTAATAACAATGCACCAACCCTGTCCTCTCCTAATCCCATGTTGTGGCACTACCACAGCTGCTTCACCCATCACTCAAAGGCCTCCCCTAATCCCATCACTTAGTCATTACCACCACTGCTCCATCGATGAAAGCAACAACATCACAACATGATCCCATCCAAGCAAACTGAAATAAACCGATGAAAGCAACATCATCACAACACAATCCAATCTGATATATTTTTTAATAAAAAGAACATAAAATTCCTGCTAGTTGACCATACTGTTCCAAATTCTGATAGCCTATAACCTGTTTCGTATATACACCAATACATCATGGATCCAAAGTCCACACTATTATTATTCTATTTAAAACAAGGAGAAGCATAAACAGTTAAAATGAGAGAAAATGAAGGCAAATGATTTATTCACGTGATACATTTCACTGTAACAGGCATAACGAACAGAAAGCTTGTACTCCTGTTAATAAGATTAAAAGATGTGTAGTGTTTATCTTTTTGGCTCCCGTTTGATTATTGTTGACACACAGTTCAGTTCTAAAATAACAGTAGCATCCGTTAAAATAACTACTGAGGTGACTAATAAGTAATAGCAATTTAATCAATGCCCCCAAAAGTCAATGGCTAGTTTATCATTTGCTGCTAAAAGGTTAGTGCTCTGAAGACAAAAGGGGACAAACTGTTCCGCTTTTCAGATGGCACACCAATTACTGTGAAGACAAAAGGCAAGAAGAGAGTTTATTTTCCTGGCACACCAATTACTTCATCTAGATATGTTAGGTTCAAGGATGAAAGGAAAGGAAACCAAACAAAATAGATTTCTTCCTCGCTAAAGTAACATTTATAGATTCCAGCAAAAGGTACAAACCTCACGAGGTCGTAGAGAAACAGTTCCCTCATTATTGTAAGGGCTATGGACCGTCAAATCCATAAGTGCCTCACCTACAAGGTACGAACAGGAAAAAAATTTGTTTCAGTAATCAGCGCTCGCACACAACTGAAATCTACACAATCAAACTCGGTCATGCAGATTTGGCAAAATTTATGCAGAATTACAGGGAACCTTATCACATAAATTCCAAAAAAAAACGTATCGAGAGGCGGCAATTAGAGAATTCATCTGAAACAACATGGAATTACAAATATGGAACCTGCACATGTGTCACCTCCAAACGAATACTTATTGTGACTACACAGAGAAATGCCACCTGAAGGTCCACATGGAGGAGGGGATTATCTGTCGTTTCCTTGGAGCTTTAACCTAGAGCCTTCGAGATCTGGAAGAGAACATGAGGGAGAGAGAGATAGGATGGAGAAAAAAACATACCTAGCGACGGCCCGCGAAGACGCCACGGATCCAGTTGCCGTTGAGGTAGCGGCGGATCGGAACCTGTGGAGAGGTAGGTCGCCAGTGGAGAGGAGTACAGCGACGACGATGGCGAGAGCCCCGCACCGCGAGCGACGACAGCGCCGCGCATGAGGGCATGGAGCCCCGCCGTGGGGCCCCATCGTAGCGAGCCTCCGCGGGTGCTGAGGGAGATCCGAGTGGGAGAGGGAGAGGCGGCGTGGGGGAAAGGCGGAGGCGGCGGAGGCGCAGGGCGGCGCGACGGATTGGAGGTGCTGAGGGAGGAGACTCGGGAGGTGCTGAGGCGACAACGGCGAGGTCCAAGGATTACGAATACGATGGCAGCGGCGGCGGATCGAGTGGCCGCGAGTGCAGGGGTCGGGTAACCCGAGAGCTGAGATGGAGGGACGGATCGTTTCAATCAGACGGACGCGGTTTTCTTTTCTTTTTTTCTTTTTTCTTCGACTATCAGACGGACGCGGTTGGGAGGGCCGGGCCACCGTAGCACTGTTTATTTACGGTGCTGTATGTAAAGGCGGAACTCCAACACAGGACTGAGAAAAGAAGGCGTTTTGCCTAAAACGCCTTCAATTGGCACAGTTAATTAAGGCGTTTTGCCCAAAACGCCTCCAATTAGCGCAGTTAATTAAGGCGTTTTGCCCAAAACGCCACCAAATTAATGCTTTTGGAGGCCTTTTTAGAAAAATGCCTTTGTGCAACCGAAAAATGAGGCACTTTTAGAAAAACGCCTTTTAACAAAATGCCTCCTATGCGCATACATGGTGTAGTGTCTGGCTCGATCCCCATGGCGCCGTCGAGGATGATGAGGTGAAGGCGAGTCCCAAGTTCATCCTGCTGGATCGTGCCGGAGAGGCGATTACATCGTATGGATCTAGCTTTAGGCACGTACAGGCCTTCTCAACCACGACTGACCTAGCATGGGGCACTACTGAATTCATGCAAAGGAAGGCGTTGGAGTCTTACCTGCTCATCCAGGACGACGACTACTGCCGTATCAGGTGTGACGTCACCGTCATCAGGGAGCCTCCCTCGGTTCCTCCACCTTCGGACCTCGGCGACCTCCTGCTGGCTAGCGAGGTCGGAAGGGACGTGACGTTTGTGGTCGACGGCGAGCTGTTCACGGCGCACAGCTGCGTGCTCGCCGCCCGGTCGTCCACGGCGTTCATGGCGGAGGTCCTCGCGGGGAAGGAGAGCGCCGGCTCTCGTCACGTGCGGGTCGACGGCATGGCGCCGACAGTGTTCAGGGCACTGCTCCACTTCATCTACACCGACTCTCTTCCTGACGTGGAAGACGAGGAAGAAGACCTCAACGTCAGGATCGGCTTCGCTCGTGCTCTGCTGGAGGCGGCACACCGGTATGACATGGAGAGGCTCAAGATGATCTGCACCGACGTGCTGCGCAGCAACATCTATGCAGGCACGGCTTTGTTTACACTGCAGCTGTCTCACAAGCTTCGCTGTCTCAAGCTCAACCAGGCATGCGTCGAGTTCATTAGGGACATGCTAGATCGCTTCAACATGGAAAAGAAAAATTACCATATATAATCCCTATTTCTAGGCTTAGCTATGATCTTACATTCTGGCCTAGTTATATTTGGTAGTTCATTGTCAACGCTTTATGTAGTACAGCATGCACCTACTTGGTTATTAAATTTGGGAGCTACAAAATTGGAGACCGAGACTCGAGATTGTGGCATTCCATAGTAAAATGCATTCCTTCAATGCATCAATGATATGTTCCAATGTTCGATTTTGTATTTTTGTCGTAGAACGTAGGAATTGATTCTAATGTTCCCATGATCGTAAGCGCAAGCTACAAATATATCATACTGCTTTTTCTGAGCATCTCAGATGAGCATTTTCTAAGACTGGTAGAGCACTTCATCAAGACATGCCAAAGTCCTCTAGTTTAAATGTTTTGAATAAGCATGGTTCAGAGTGCACAGACAAGGGGATTCCTCTGCACGCAGAAGTTTGTAATTCAGTTACCTCAGTTTACATGAATCAATCAGGTATTCAGGCAGGCTCCATCCTCTACAAAATCCACTGGCAGTCAAGTTACAACCCAGGCATTAGCACAAGAAATTGTATCAGAACATGTGCTGATTGGGATTTCAGGTGTGACAACCGAAACCTGTTATACACTAAAAACTCAAAACATGGGACATCAAGCTACACTCGGCTTCACTGTAGCAATGTGCTAGATCAAAAGCTTTCAAGCTCAAGGGTGTAGCAATGTGCTAGAACAAAAGCTTTCAAGCCCAAGGGCCCTGCAGTTGGTTATTAAATCTCTGGGCACGAGCAATAATATGGGTCCATCTGATCTGGAGAAAAATGGACAACAAAGAAATTAGCACAAATGACGATTAGAGAGAACCAGTTACCTTTAGAAAACAAGATGCAACAAAAAAACGCGCTAAATTACCTCTCTTAAGACTCGTTTGAATCAATTGGACCAAAGCCCTCCAGCGGCCAAACCTAAGATCGAACAGTCACTGTCAATACTCCCATTTGCAGCAACAATATTCAAGGGTGATTGTCAACATGATTTGGTAGCAGTGGAGCATTTGGTTGATGTGCTAAGGACTACGGAAACATGCTAACTGAATCTTAAGCCTTAGATTTCACTCCACGAACATCAACATGTACCAAGTTCTAGTAGGTAAGTCTCCATTCCAATATCAATATCAAGCAAATTAAATTTAGAAATCTGCAAGCTTCAAAAAGAAGAAGAAAACCTATGTTGATATCCAGAGTGCAAACATATTATCCCTAAGCACGGCAGCAGCTAGGCATATCAACATCAGCCAAATGGATAATTCCTCCAGTTCAAATGATACCCTGTTTTCATCCTGGCATTGGGGCTGCCCATGATGCTCAGTTTTGTTCTGTTTTCTAGAGACACAGTTGAACCTAGAGGGATAATATTTACCCTCTAGTACATGCCAGTAAAAAGCAAAATGTATTGCCCCAAATTATTATTATTGTCATTAGACAAAATTGATAGCTATCCTGGATTTTGAAATGGAAACATGGGCTCATAAGGTACTGAAGCACTTCAACTCAATACTTTACAAAACTTAACATCAATATAACCATGCACTCACAGCTTAGAGTAAAGGTGCGACGTCCTTTTCTGCAAATTTAACAATTGATAATGCTTGTGTCCCAACTTATGGTGCCATAAAGCAAAATATTGGCTCCAGAGATTGCATCAGCCTCCTAACTTAAATTAACTAAGATGCAAAACAAATAGCTGAGCTTACCCGGCAAAAGATCTTCCCTGTAATGAGACCATAAGGCACGGCTCCAAATTGCCTTGAATCCCTAGAAGCATAAGCATTATCGCCCTGCACCCAAACATGACCTTGTGGTACCTAAAATTATACAATCGCCCAAGTTAAGGGCATGGGTGGCCGTACAATTTTGAAACAAAATAATGACAGGGATATATAAATAAAAGAATACAAAACTCAAGAAAGCATAGAACTCATCAGGCCCCAACATTACACATGGAACCCACTAAATCAGTAACGAATGTGAATATAACCAAATTCCTGAATTTAGAGACACAAACATCATGTTGACAGTCTATGAAAAGGAAACCTAAAGAAGCCAAATTTTGTGTTATTGATATCTCTAAGTTCAAACACCACTGTAGAAATTGCACCTTCTGGTGGGGTAAATATACTGATGGTAGCACAATGCAAGGTTTTACCAGCACATAGTTATAATTCATCGAGAATCTAATTGTATCAGTAGTAATTAATTTTAGGGTTAATAACACCATATCTCATACTGAACCAACACCACCAGTGGTTCAAACATCCTCCCTAACTTTGGTGCCCACAGTATCAAGTAGTAGGTACCAATTACCAAAAAGACACGTCTTCTATGCATCTCAATTCCAAGCAAGTAAAATGTATTAGCAAGTACTAGACCTGTCTTTAAGTAACTGTTGGAACTCCTTCAAATCAACAATGCTCACAAACAAACCAAGCAACCTCGATGCGGAGAAGCACAACAAATAATAAATAATCACTAATCAAAAGCTACTGTCGACAATAGTATGCCAAGCACTTGAATTTAAAGGCCCCATCCTTTAGCGTCAGTGCATTACGCCCCAACGACCAAATTGGGATCTTCACAGCGCCACGAGCCTCAACCAACTGAGCACAAATCCAATCACGGAGGCAGCATTTAACAAGCAGTACGGACGCCAAAATCCCAGCTCAGTCACCAACTCACCACTCACCACGACGGTTTTGGAGGCGTCGCTGTTGCCGGGGTCGACGAGGTAGGTGACGGAGTCCCCCTGCATCCCGACGACGCGCTTGGCGACCGACTTGCGCGGGTCCTCGGGGGAGATCATCAGCACGACGTCCCCGGGCGCGACCCGGCCGAGCCTCGCGCTGACCCTGTCCACCGCCACCACGTCGCCCGCCAGGTTCATGGCCGGCAGCATGCTGGGGCCCCGCACGATGGCGAGCGAGCAGAGGTGCTGGTCAACGACGTGGACGGCGCAGTAGGCCTGCGCCACCAGGAACACGCGGGATAGGGCGTCCCCCGCGATGCTCCGCCACGGGAGGCCCGCGAGACGCCGGACGAAGCCCGACATGGCGGCGGCGGCGGCGGCGAGGCAGCAGAGGAGAGCTTGGAAAGAAGCAGAGCACCCCGGATGCTTGGCGCAGTTACCTCTCTTGGTCGGTTGGGCTTGGGCCTCTTCTTTCTTTCGGCCTACTACAAATCACATGCTGGGCTCTATATACTCGAACGGACGAAGTCCTATTTCTCCTCGGTGGACTATTGGAGTCTAGGTTACCTCCTCCGTCTATAAAACTGCACGAACAATTAATTCGTTAGCTTTCAAAGCCAATTAAATTATCTTCAATTGGTGTTTCAAAAAAATTATCTTAATTGGCCCAGTTTAAAACTTCAAAACCGTTTCAATTATCCTAGTGCCCCATTTAGAAGCGGTTTTTAGGAGGCTTCATTATTTTCTTAATTAAAATACTATACATGAAAAGGGCTTATTAGACCGTGGAAAATATTCCCTCCAAGTTTCTAAAATTGCTAGAACAATTGTAAAGATATTTGGGATATAAGAAACCGAAATAAAATACTTAAAGCTTGTTAATACACATATAATAGAAGCTTCAAAGGAAATTAGATTTGGACCTATAAAATGTGAAAATATCCATAAAAATTACCAAAATAATCTAGTCAATTAAATACGTTTCAAACACTTTCCACAACAAAAACATGAGATCCAACGACCATAAACGCATTAAATATCAATATATGTTGCATTCATGCTGGTAGCATCTCAAATGTTCATTGTTCAAAGTTTTGAAACACATTTAGACATTTATTAGAACAATTGGGAATTTTTCTAGATTTTTGAATGTTTTCCAGTTTCATATAAGCTAAATCCAACTTTTTAAAGCTTTCAGATACTTTCTTCCATGACCTCCAAATATTTATTTGGTTTTCTCGTGCCACGGTCTATCTCTAGGTTTTTTTTTCTCAGAGTTCTCACAAGCTTCGCTTTCTGTGGTTTAAAAACATTATTATGTGCTTTGTAGATTTTTTATGTCAAAAAAAATAAAAACAATAAAACTACCTTGAAATCATTTCTAACCAAGGCGATGAGATAATTTAAAAAATTTTGGGAGTTGAACGAGACAGTTTATTCAATTTTGGATGTAAGGGACACCTAGACAACTTAGACATATTTTTGTGATTTAAAAACCTTATTACTTGTTTTCTAGATTTTTTAACCACAAAATTTAAATTAATGAAACTATCTAGAAAATCACTCCTGACCGGCACAGAAAGGTAATTTAAAAATGTTAATATGGTAATTTAACAGGGTTGAAGGGCTAGAGACGTCATTTAAGGTGTTCTAAAAGTTAAAGGAGACGATCGTCCGGTTTTGGACTAACCTAGACTCTGATGACAATTAAGGCAATCCCAATGCATAGTTTTTACACGTAGATCCTAGAGGGGAGTGTGTGATTTAGACTCATCCATCCTAATGCATAGTTTCTTTATAGGCTTATAGCAGTTTTTATAGAGAATAAAATTTAATAAGCATTTGTATGCACCATAAACATAGAAGATCAACTGTGGCAAAGTAATCGTGTGGCATAATATGCTGCCACATCTCACTATCAGTAGATAAAGCAAAGACTCGGTATGTTTTGCAGCCACGATAATAGAAACTATTACGGCAAATGCGGCATCTGTCTTTGTAGGATTCGACATCCAGATTAGACAGCCAGCATGTTGGAGTTAGAACATGATGAAGTAGAAATGCTACTAACTGTAGTATACGTACATTTTAGCATCGACATTAGTGAACCAATTTTTGCAGCCACGATGGCGAGGGGCTCGTGAGACATGACGCCCTTGGAGGTCATTAATGAAACTATCTAGAAAATCACTCCTAACATCCGGACGTAGCTCCCCGCGCCCCGTGCATGCTCCATGCCGTACGCCCTGTTCGCTCGGATTCCACGCCGCTTGAACGACTTGCCCCACCCACATTGCCCGTCCTCACACGGGCCCACGCTGCCTGAACATCAAAAGAACAAGAAGAGGAGATACCGAGGCGAGGCATAGAAGACGAGGAGGGAGATGCAATACCCGATATACTTTTGAAACATCCAAATAAAACATTTGTAACATACATTCGAAATAGTTCAAACACTTGCAACATACGTCTAAAACACTTAAAAAAGTCATTGCAAAATATATACAACATCCAGATAAAACACATGCAACATCCAGATAAACACACTTGCAAACATACATCCGAAAAGATAGATGAAACATTTAAAACAGACGCTTGCAACATATGTGTACAACCATTACAACATAGGCAACATTTCGATCTAGTTTTGCAACATCCATATGAAACACTTGCAACATACCTCTGAAACATCTGAAAACACTTGCAATATGCTCTTTCAAGCGCAATATCTACCTGTTGCATGAGCGAATGGAGGCTCGTCGACGTGCAGCTCGACGGCTCGGAGCTTGATGCCGGGGGGTTCCAGTGGACGGGCTACTGGCCGCAGCCCCAACGAGTGGTTGCGCTGCCCTCAGCGACAGGACGGGCGGGTGAGGTCCCCGCGGCGAGATGGCCCCCCGGTGTGTTGGAGAAGGTGAAGCGGTCGTGCGACCTTGGGAGCCTACTGTTGATGCTACTTCTCCTTTGTCGACAGCGGGGAAGGAGGGGGATGGCGAGAAAGGGAGGCAGCGTGGAGCCGAGGTGGAGGAGGGAGAACAGCAGGAACACAAAGGAGAGTGAGACCAGAGAGAGCATGAGCAGCAAACACCAGAATAAGAAATTAACATCCTGTTTAGATGGAGAAGCCATGAGAGCATCAAGAGGAACACGCATATTTTGGCCAGAATGGACACGGACAAGAGCGGAGAATCTGTGTCCGTCTAGACGCCCTAAGACTACCTGTAGTGGGTACTCTAAAGGAATACTCTAAAGCTTTAGAGTATGAATATAGAGTAAAAACTACTGCACTAGGTACTGCACTAGGTACTCTAAAACGATACTCTATCATTTCTCTCGCTCTATATTTAGAGTGGTACAGTGCTTACTCTATAGTGGACAGTAGCGAGCCCCACTAGCTAAACAAAGAAAAAAAATGCTACAACTCACAAACCAAAAATACAAATTAAATTTCGATTGCACCATTAAATTTGTCTCAATAAATCCTTCAAAACTAGATCACACATGGATATATTTAGATAAAATAACAAGTAAATCCCACAGTGGATAGAATAGATAGAGAATGGATGGATGCGGAAAAATTAAGTATAGAAAAGAGAATCTTGCTAACTAGGACGTATAGAGGATGAATATAGAGGTCCATGAGTACGGATAGCCTAAAGAGCCTGGTTAATGAACTGTCGTGGTTAATGAACTGTCAGCTTACCTGGACAGTGATCCTGTCAATGATTGGAATGAGTCATTTGACTTGTTGCTATGGTGGCGTGACCACAAGATGACCTATCCTGTTCTATCCATTTTAGCTCGTGATGTCTTGTCTGTCCCTGTTTCTACTGTGTCCTCGGAGTCCTGTTTCAGTTGCACTGCCAGGATCCTCGAAGACCGGCGCCGACGCTTGTTGCCTGAGCATGTTGAAATGCTCACCTGCTTGAAGGACTGGGACTTAGGAGCAAGGAAACAGCAGCATGCTCCTGTTGACAAAGAACTGGAGGAGCATTTCAGCAACCTTTTCTTGGATGAAGAGGAAGGCAGCGGCGGAGGTGCTGCTGTAGCAGGAGCTGGTGGAGGTTAGAAGAAGAAGCAAAGCTGTCGAGGTACTCATCATGACATCATCTTCTATTCTCTCTAAGTCACTATCCATTGCAATTTGAACATGAAGCTGACAAGTTGAATTTTGCAGTTACTTTTGGATTGGCTGTTGATTGAGTCACAATGAACATGAAGCAATGAAGCATGATCTGTTAGAGTTGGATTGTTGGCCTTTTGTAATAGGATAGAATCTGCTGCTTCCTTTTGTCTTTGTGAACTCAATTTGCCAATTGCCACTGATGTTGGCTGATGTAATAGGGTACAAGAACATGAGACACTTGTGATATTGAACTATGAATCTATGATTGAGCTGGCTGGTGCTGTACTCTTTTCCTTTGTAAGGTTTCTCACAAGGGTGAGTTTTACTTACAAAGGTTTTTAACGAGGCAGCATCAGCATTGCACATCAGCTCCTTTTGATATGAAAATTTCTGTGAAAACTGTATGTGTTATTTTTTTTGCAAAGTTTTTGCGTGCCGCGGGCGGCACGACACGGCCAAAATGGCCGTGACACATGGGCGGCACGGCACGGTCAACCGGCCCATGTGTCGTGTCTGTGTTGGTGCCTCGGCACGCGGCACGGTGCGACACGGCACGGCCGGCACGGCCGCACGGCGCGGCATGGAGCAGTGCCGTGTCGACACGGCACGGCCGTGCCGCGTGCCGTGCCGTGCCGGCACGGTGGCCATATATAACCTGGCGAGAAGATACGGAGCACAGTGTACAGGCATCACATTGAGCCCCGTTCAAGCTGAAAGAGGGAATGCTCTCACTGCCGCGGAGGGCTTGTCACACATGGTTTCCCTCCAAGTTGCTGATGCTCTAGAGCAACCGTTTCCTGATGGGATGTTTGATATGGTATGGTCCATGGAGAGTGGTGAGCACATGCCGGACAAAACAAAGGTAACCTATTTTTCCCTATATACAAGTTCACTAAACAAGTTATGTGTTTGGCAGGAACTATACCTTTCCCGAATGCACCCAAATTTACTTACTCATTACAGCGAAATTGCATAATGTTTGAACTCTTAACTTGATCGTGTATTAGTTTAATTTGCTAGTGCGCTAATTGCATAATGTTTGAACTCTTACCGCACTCGTGTATTAGTTTGTTAGTGAGCTAGCGCGCGTCGCGGCGCCCGGAGGGACAATAATCATCGTGACATGCTGCCATAGGAACCTCGAGCCGTCTGAAACCTCCCTGAAACCGGATGAACTGAGGCTCCTGAAGAGGATATGCGATGCATACTGCCTCGCGGACTGGTGCCCACCTTCAGACTATGTCAACATTGCCAAGTCACTGTCTCTCGAGGTAAAAAGCTGCTTTTGTTCGGAATACTTCTGAATGAATTTGAAAGCAGATTATCCTATATTTACTTGACATGCAAATCTGTCTCGATCAATATCTTGATGATAAGATCAAATTATTGATCTACCTACTAGGGGACCACGCCAATTTGCATGATGTGATTTCATAGAAAACAAATCTTTTTTGTTGTGGCATGTTGTGTTAGGATATCAGGACAGCTGACTGGTCGGAGAACGTGGCCCCATTTTGGCCCGCTGTGATAAAACTATCACTGTCTTGGAAGGGCCTGACCTCTGCGTTAACATGTGGTATACTGTATATATGAAACATACTCCTCTCATGTTGATCTTTTTACTGAACATAGACTACACCCAAAATCTTGAGTGGATTGGGATGCAAATTAGTTTGGCATTCATCATTTTTGCCTCTGTCTGAAGGATGGAAGACGATCAAAGGAGCGATGGGGATACTTCTGCTGATCCAAGGCTACAGGAAGGGGCTCATCAAATTCACCGTCATCACCTGTCACAAGCCTAGAGCGCCATAGGAGGAGGGTTAATATATGTTGCTGCGCCTCTGCTCAATTCAATAACGTGCATTCGGGTGGCGTGCTGAAATCTCCGTGTCGCCGTCTACTTATCGTGTAAGAGAATAGACAGGTCTAGGACATGTTTACTATGGCTTATGTCAAATATTTTCTATCACTGGTCCAGATATTCCAATTTGCATGTCGTTACCAAAGGGCCATCACACCCAAGTGCTGTTTGGTTGTATCTGAGGTAACGCAAACGAAAATGAAACGAAGCTACTTTCGTTACCGGCAGGAGACAAGTTTGAACTACTTCCATTTACATTTGCGTTAGTATGCAAGGAACCAAACAGCATGCCAATGGGGCTCCAGATGTGTGACCATTTTTTAGTGGCTGGAAAAACAACTGCATATAGAGACCCTTCAATTTACGTTTGCGTTAGTATGCAAGGAACCAAACACCATAGGCTCTGCATGCTACTACACGAATTATTTCCAGATGTGTCACCATTTTTTAGTGGCTGGAAAAACAACTGCATATAGAGACCCTTCCAGGGGGGCATATTAACTTGTCTTACCAGCTGAATACAACCCGCCATAGAAAATAGTCTCTATAACTAGAGGCGGTTAAATACAACACAAGGCACCTCTGGAGAGGAGAGGGAGGTCATCTTTCCAAGAGGCAGATGATGTTTGCAACTGCTTCTAAGATTATAATTTACATAGGTGCGATGACACACCAACTGCCTCTAGAAGTTGGCGACCTTCTCATGTATGGTACTGGCATGAGTTGGTAATGTACTCAGACCTTTATTTCCTCTCTATAATACAATATGCAGCTCTCCTGCGTATTCGAGAAAAAAAAAAAAAGAAGTCGACGGCCTCAGTTCATCCTAATCTCCCCCAATGCTGGTACGAACCCAACCACCCTTATCTCTTTAACATCTCTCCTTTGTGCCCGGCTGCCTCTCTATTTTTCAACATCACTCTCTAGTCACCTGTATCGTCCCCGTGCAACTATACGTGTCTTGCCATTAATCCCGCCCGCACTGTGCCAACCATTGCACATGACAGCACCTACTTGTTCCGCGCCATGCCATGCCATCCATGCCTGTGTCGGCCAACCTGTGCCATGCCAGGAGGACACCATTTCAACCTCCATGGATTGATGTGATGGACCTTTTTTTGAGAAAAAAGAAACTTTATTAAAGATTAAATAGTATCATTACAAACGAGTGACACGACAAACTCAGGAAATGCAATGCCAAGTGAGTTGCCAGGATTTTCATGAAAATTTTGATAACACTTATCGGCCTAAAGTCCGCCATTGATGAGGCATCTTGTTTTTTTGGTGGCATAAAACAATATTTCGCTTCTGCTACTGCCTCTACTGCCTGTGTTATAACTTTATTGTCAGATTTTGTGGAGAATAGGACCTGCCGAATACCTGATTGATTCACCGTGAATAAAGTAATAACACAGGCAATAGGCAATATAGCACAAGAATTATATTTGTATCACCATGATTGAGAATACTAAGTTATATATAATGGAAGTATCAATTTTTTCTTTGCAGAGGTATGTATCATGATAACGTTAACAACATCAGGTACTAATTAAAGATCAAACAACACTTGAAGCAGAGCAAGCATGTCGAACACAACATTCATATAGTCCTCATTAACACCAAAATATATTGCATTGATGTAAATGCAAATCATCATCATTGACAAAATGTCTCAAAGTAGGATACTAGGTGCATGCAGCAACATGCACATATTGCATTGATATAAAACACCAAAATAAAATTATGCAGTAGTAGTAAAAATTATATAGTCATATAGAATATAGATAGCAACGCCTTTGCCTCTTCCAGATTGCTGGCATCAGGAAGCAAACTTGGGGATGTGGTCCATGAGGAAGTTCATGAACGCCTTGTTGAGCCTCTCTCGGTTGTAGGGATCAGGGAGTAACCTT